>JAMRXY010000039.1:2400000-3000000 GCA_024447195.1 Panagrolaimus sp. LJ2414 | reverse complement strand
TTCAGTGTTGATTCTATAATTTCCAGAGACGGAATTTGGTAATTTTTTTAAAGCATTTTAATAAAGTGTTATAACCTCGAGCGGCAAAGGTTATACAATGATAATATTTATTGAAGGAGCATTCGTGTGCTCAAGACAAGGCAATAAAAGTACAACTCAAAGTGAATGAGAGGAAAAGAGGAAGAGAGAAAAGCAACACAAGTACAGTAACAAAATGATATGCACTTGGCGCGCAATTCAAAATATACATTTTGCCAAAAGCAAATTACAATAAAGATAAATGTTGTGTACGATCCCAACATAAAGTAATAGGACATTATTGTTATTGTTGTGCAGATTTTTGTAAAGTACAACATGTGCGTCGTTGAAATATACAGTATAGTGCTCATGTTATACAAAAATAAACTGTAAAAAAATTTAAAAATTTTGAAATATTTTTTATGACAAAGTGATTCCGTTGAGGTATTCTTCTAACTCTCAAACATGTAAATATTTTATTGCAGTTCTTATCATTGACTACTCATATGTTTTTTTTCTTTTTACAACCGAAAAATCTCATTAACGAAAAGTAAAAACATTTGAATGGAGAGATGATAAGAAAAAACTTGACTTTTTCTGTTTAGTTTTGTTGAATGAAAAATGGTTTACCATGTTGCAGTTATTCCATGGATGAAGATAAATCCAGTAATTTTATACGATACCGTAACCACAAGTATTAGATATTTGAAGGTAGAAACTGGTAAAAAATATTTTCACTTTTTCTTTTTCAAGAATATTGTAAGGCAATCCGATCCGAAATCCAAAATATCGGATCACGGATCAATCCGACATATTACGGATCGGATTAACGGATTGAAAACGGATTGGAAAATCACACGGATCGGATTAACGGATCAATCCGTCGGATCGGATTACGGACTGATCCGTCGGATCAACAGTAAAACAAGGTAAAATTTGACCAAAAAATTTTTACGGAAATTATTCAGTAGTAATTAATGAGAATTGATAATTAATTGAATCAAACTTCTCATTTTTAAAAATAAAAAGAAAGAAGAAATAAAAATCTTTCAATGTCACTTTGGCATAAACGGATCCGAAATTTATACGGATCGGATTGACGGATTGAAACGGATTGCAAAATCCTACGGATCGGATCACGGATCGGATTAACGGATCAATCCGTCGGATCGGACCGGATTGCCTTACAATATTCAAGAACTCTAAATTTTTAGTCAGTAATACGCAGATTGATAAAGTTGATGAAATGTTTGAAAAAATTACGTCTGAAACTGATGGAGAACTCGGCTGTGTATGTTTAAGATTACGTGGAAATTATGATAATAAAATTCGTAAAAAATTTATTAAATCTGGATTAAAATACGGTTTTGAAAAGGTCGAAATTATTGATTGGTTTGCAGCAATATACTTTTTTGCGATTATAGAATCTACATTTTTACCTGAAAATGGTGAAATTATTTGGATGATTGAAGAATGCTGTTATATTTTGCATAAATCAAATGACAAAACAAGATACATTGATTTTGTAATCCCTGAAAATAATTATTCCAAAGAAGACCTGGATGAAATAATTAAAAAATATCCAAAAAAGAAACCACCAAATTTTATTATTTATAATTTTGAAGAATGTATTTTTGATGAAAATGTTTTTAAAAATGCATTTCCAAAGTGCCAAATTTTTTGTTATTTTTCTGGTGCCAAAAGTGTCCATGGTGTTTTGACAAAAGCTTTAATAATGGCTGGAAATGAGAATTTCAAAGATTTGGATTTCATTCCTGCTCTGGATGTATCGGTTACAGTAAAAATAGGAGATAAAGAAATTATTTATTATAAAATGGGATTATCTTTACCATTGAGAAGCACGTTGTTAATTAAGACAAAAGAAGACGAAAATGTGTTACATGTACACTGAAAAAAAAGTATGCCAAATACTCCTAAAAATAGGACAGTATTTACTCCTTTTAGGCGTAAATATCGTCATTTTTTCGTTTAGGAGTGTCCATTTTTTGTACCCATTTTACATGGGCTTACATTTACTCCAAAAAAGACCATATTTACTCCTAAAAGGAGTAAATACTGTCCTATGTTGTTTAGGAGTGTCCATTTTTTGCACTCTTTTTTTCAGTGTAAGTTAATGAAAGTCAAACCCTAAGGGGCTGTCACGATATAACGTGACTCAATTGATGGATGGGATCGACGACCCATCTCACCGCCTTTGATGTTGTCGGCAAAAAGCTTTCATGTTTGATAACCGCTAAGTTGGGGCAAAATGTGGATTTTTGAATCATGTGACATTAATTCTGGGTGTATTTCATACACTGAAAAAAAAAGAAATTCTGGGTGTATTTCATACACTGAAAAAAAGTGGAAATTCCTAAGCACTTCCCCGAAAAATTTGGTAGTTATATTTAGGGACGTGCAAGCAAAAAATGAATTTCGTTTTTAAAAAAATATTTTTATATATTTATATAGTTTCAAGTCTTCTGAATCCGATGGTGAAATTATTTTTTGTTTAAATTCAGATGCGGAAAAGTTTCTTCTGATGCTCCGGCGAGCACTTTTGCTTTTTTTGTCCACGAAAAAAATCAAAAGAAAAGGGCCGCCAGCTGCTGCGGTTCTTTGTCCGAGGGGGATGCGGCGGTTGCGTTCAAACAGGAGCTGCGCGGATCGACCGCGTCCTGCGACAAAAACATTATTTCAGTTGCATTAACTCTTAAGTATTAAAATATTGCAATTAAGAACATTAAAAAATATGTTTAAAAATATTTTAGCATTTTTTTGTTAAAAAAAGTAAAAATTAAAAAGCTCTGTGATTATATGATTTTTGGTCATTGTAATATTTATTGTTTTGTTTTATCGGAATTCTCTATTATTAAAATTTTAGGATGGTAAGCGGAAACAACTTTTTAGGTTTTATATTTCATAAAACTATTTTACAATCAATCTGTTTTATTTAAATAAACTATTACAAAGGGATGAATGGAGTCGTCAATTAGCAGAAAATAGTTTAACTGCTCCAAGACACAACATTAAATGTGAATCTATATTTTTTTGGACTTGGGTTTCCAAAATGCTCATTGTTGTAAAAGAAGCTAAGATTTTAGCAACAGTAATTAAAATTTTTTATTCTTTTTATTTTACAGTGCTTTATTATAAAACCTTTATACATTTATATTATTGATTTCAATATTTGATTTGCAAACAAATACTCCTTCCAAAACTAAGCTTTAAGACTTAATTTTAATTTTTTTAAAAACATTTAAAGTATCATAGTAGATTATCGCACATATTTTTTTTGCTTTTATTCTCCTTTTTTCCCAACGATAAGTATCATAGCATATGTTATTGAAAAAAATGAGGAAATATAAAACGTCAACTGTTTAGAATTTGAAAGAAAAATATAACAATGATCTAACTTTTATTTTTTAAGCATAAAAATGCTTATATATTTTTTAAATATATTTTTCAATGTTTTTAATTGCAACATAAAGTTAATGCAACTGAAATAATAACTTTGTCGCAGGACGCGGTCGATCCGCGCAGCTCCTGTTTGAACGCAACCGCCGCATCCCACTCGGACAAAGAACCGCAGCAGCTGGCGGCCCTTTTCTTTTGATTTTTTTCATGGACAGAAAAAGCGACTTTTTTTTGCAAAAAAAAATTGCTTGCACGTCCCTAGTTATATTTACCCTAATTTTGTGAGAAAATAAAAAAATAGAGCCCATTTTGGTGGAAAATTTTCCACCATTTTGGTAGAAACAGAACTTTGTCCACCATTTTGGGGGAAAACAGAAAATTTTCCACCATTTTTGGGGGAAAAATAACACCTTTTTGGTGGAAATTTTTCTCCTTATTCGGAGAAGAAATGTTATCATTTTTAGTGGAAAACCGAAGCTGGAAATTCTGTTCTTCAGAAATGCATTTTCTTTGCATCTCTGTCACAAAAGAAGCCAAAAGTGCATTGTTTCTCCATATTTCTCCGAATAAAATGGTAGAAGTTTTTTCCACCAAAATGGTGGAAACTTTTCCACCATTGTGGTAGAAATTGTAGTACCTATCGAACATGGGAGAATTCCGAAGATTGACTACTAATTTGGTGGAAATATTTTCCACCATTTGGTGCCTATATTTTCTACTCTTTTTTTCACTATAGTGAAAAAATTAATAGCAGTTATTTTTTCAGGTAATATTAGATAACGTTAATGTAGAACAATCTCTCTATCTTCCACTGTACAAGAAATTTCTTTTAACATTTACCATCGACACAAACAGAATTTACAACATTTCTATCCAAACAATTTCACCATCAGATGAAATTCCATCCTTCCCAAAACCCCTTAAACGACTACCATATTATTTACCAAAAGAAATCGACAATGATAATTTATTCAGAGAAGTTTTTGAGTACGGCGGAAATGGAGTTGGAATTGATTTAGGGGCATCAAGATGTTGTGCAGCAGTAAATCGAAGGAACGGAATCGAAACTGTTGCTTTGGATAACAAAGGCCAGGCGTGATAATATGCAAATTTGCTAATTAATACTTTGGCTTCGTTAAAAATGAAATATTTTTAATCGAAAACACTTTGCCTTAAATTAGGAGAACACGTTCCGATGCAAAAAATAATTTTTTAAAAATTATGCAAATTTTGTGACTTGAAAATTTGCATAAATGCCCCCAGGGCATATGAACGAAAACGGACTTCAGATTCATTGGTTTTGGACCAATATTAGTATATTCTGAAAGTTTCAGCCTTCTACCTTCAAATCGACTTCAAAATTTTTCCCTTTGTAAAAGAAATTCAATTTAAAGTGTTTTAAAGTATATAACTTTTATATTTAGAATAATAAATTTGTTTAAAAGGATAAAAAACATATTTAAACAAGGACTTTAGCAGCATTTTATTTCGGATGGGTCAGAAACAATTTCGAGATGGGAATCTGTGTTGTGCCAGTGGCGGTAAAAGATCAAAGAATTTTTTTTGATTTTAAAGGGGACACGTGCCTCTAGGTGATGACATCCCTGATTTGTTTAAAAAAAGTTGTAATGTCTAAAGATTTCGATTGTGAGGAAGCAAAATCATGATGTTTAACGCAGTTTTTGAAAACACAATGATTCATGCTTCAAAAATTTAAAAACCCTGCAAAAAGGGCTTTGCAAAAGTGAGTGTCTGGGTACTGCTGCTGAAATGATGAACATTTATTTTATTTCAAAGCCACCTCAAAAAAACTGTCTGCTTTCATATTTTGGATCAACAAAAAATGGAAACAAATAATTTTTGTAAAGAAATTTCATTTATTATTTTTGCATTTTTTGTTAGAAATGTTGTAAAATTCTTTTATTTGCTTTACATTTGTTTGTTCAAACTTGTTTCATGTTGTTCAAGATATATTGCAGTTATTTGTAAGCTTCCTAATGAATTTGGCAAAAATGCCCTTGTAAGTTTTTGCTCTTATTTTACATGTTTAACAAATCAATTTTGTCCTTCAAATAAATGGAGAATGTTCGTTTGTTGGTTTGTTGGTGCGTGTGTTTTTATTTTTTCATTCACAAAACGAAAAACGAAGAATAAAAACGTGAAATTTGCATGCAATAGCAAACAGTGAATTCAAACGTTGCCCCGCAAATACTGTTGTGTCCAAACTCATGCAAATTAACATAACTTGCATGAGACTGTGAGTGAAAAAATTGGCAAATATACAAATTTATTATTAGCTTAAAATATTCCACATTACATCTTATGCTTTCTTTTGAGCAGATTGAACAATCGAACGTGGTTATTTTTGTGACTGTAGCTATGTTCCACAGTTCACTCTTGAATTTTGCTACGCGGTTTGGAGCGCCCATTAAAACGGTTGATCCTCTCTTTGTTGTGTGTTTGCTATTAAAATTTTATTGAATCTTTAATTGTTTGTTGTGAGCCAGTGAGATAGTGACGATTAAAAATGCCAAGAAGAAAAATTGAAAGAACACCTCCTCAAGAAGCTGCTCATAAAGAAGAATTAAAAAGAAGACAAGCAGAAAGGCAAAGAAATAGGCATGCTGAACAAAAATCTGAACAAAGAGAAGCTAAAAATAAGCGTAAACGATAACGGATGTCTCATAATCGAGAACAATTATCAGCAGCTGAAAAAACCGGAAGAGCTGATCGGAAGATTGAGATTATAATTTTTTTTTAAATTTAAAGAAATAAATTTGAGCTTCTATAGAAACTCAAATTTATTTTTTAAAACGTAATTCTATAGTTTAAACTAGACGCTTGCGGGCCGAAGGCCCGCTTTATCCCTAGTGTTACAAAAGTGTCACAAATCCCATTTTTTAGCTTTATTCTGCAATGAATTCATTTTCTTCTGAAATATTTCCGATATATTTGAGTCATGGAAAAGAGATTTGTGGTTTTTTTTCCATAGACACAACAAAATATTGTTCATCAATTGCAACATTTTATGGTCAAATAAAATTATATTGAAATGGAAGAAATTGTTTCTCTTCTTTTCGATGGAAATGCTTATTCTTGGAATTTCTATGATTCTGCCGGAAATCGAAAAGACTTCGTTACAATTTGAAAAAAGATAAAAGTGGAAATTATGAGCTCATGGATGCATTTATTTGAGAACCTCGACGTTATAATTATTTTATTCGCCCGTAATCTTTTTTGATGTTGATAATTATTATTTGAGTTTTTTAATTTAAAAAAGCAAGTTTTTATGCAAAAATGTTTTACATATTTTATAAATAATCGGAAAACATTTATTGTTTGTTAATAAAATAATATCGAAATGATAATAAAAGTTTTGTCCATAAATAAATAAAACTTTAAATCGGGATGACAAAAAGATTGGATATGTGGTAAAATGACATGAATACTGTATACATCATCTACGGTTAATAATGACCCATTAATAAGTTTGACTTTTCAAGTTTTTCTGTAATAAAAATGCAAGATTACATTATTATTTAAATTTCTGTTATTAAAACCAATTTTTTAGTATCCTTCTATGTTTGAATCTTAGCATAGCTACAAATAAAATAAAAATATTTTTTATAGTTTCCGTAATTATTCCGTAAATGTTATAACTCAAAAATATATAACTGATGCTTGCCGAGAGATGTTTTCGACATGCATCAGTTATAAAATATTAATTTATAAGGCTGTAAAGCCCGATTTTAGATGAACTAAAGCATTGCTTGACACAGGGAACTCGAAATGACTTGACACAGGGAACTCGAAATGATGCCACAAAGGTAAAAAGTGAATTTTCTAGGTTTTGTTTCAAAGTGGACAAGTTATCGATATGCAAATTTCTGTGTTTAAAAATGAAAAAAGGACAAATTAGACAACGAAAATCGTGTTCCTGGACTTTGTTTACCTAGAAAAACAATTTCATACCCTTCTGGCATCATTTCGAGTTTCCTATCCTAGTTTATAATGCTGTAGTTTCTCGAAAACAGGGCTTTAAAAAGGTAATAAACTATTCAAAAAATTAGGCAAGACTATTAAATCTCTACTGTTTTAAATGCCATTTAATTCGTCTCTCAAAACTTACTCAGTTATTTTCATGTTCCTTTAAGTAAGAAAATAATGGCGGAAATTAACAAAAGGCCAATAATAGATATCACAATATGCATGACTCTGTGTTTAATATTGTTCTGCACCTTTGTATTTTTGCCATCTGCAAGTAATATAAAATATTTTAAATTTGTGAAATCGTTAGTTTACCTTCATAATCATGTTCCTGAAGAAAATGGATAATCTCTGTCTTATGGTTTTCTTGGGCGATTTGTATGGGTGTCTTTTTAAAGAAATCTTTCGCTGACAAATCTGCCCCATTTTTTATTAACCATTTCATCATTTTCAAATTACCGGACTTTGCAGTCGTGTGCAATAATGTTCTGTTCGTAATCGGTGTTTTAGTTTTTGTCATTATCTCGGTTAAATTATTTTGTTCTATTAATCGGATAATTGATGAAGTTGTATAATCGATTGAATCAACACATTCAAAAATTTTTTCAATAATGCTTAATGTCCATTCTATCCTTTTATCCTTCATTTTGTAACGCGAAAATGTTACTCCCATTTTTAAAAGAACAATAATCCATTCATAATTTTTTAAGAATACGTTCGCCCATTTCATATCTGAGTTTTTTCTACTTGTAGTTTTGTAATACATGATATCAAAAATGTTAAAACCGGAAATTGGCGAAACTTCAAAGGTATCCGCTTTTTTAATAAAGCCTTCATAATCTTCATTATGGATGTCAGTGAATAGCTCATCCATCATTTTGATGTATCGAGTACACTGATTTTCTTCTATTTCTTCATAATAACCACTTCTTTCAGATGGTACAATACTTTGAAATAATAATTTTGTGACTTTTAAATTGTTGTTTTCGATTGCATAATATAATGGAGTTTTTTGGTTCATATCTTTTGCACTTATAAGATGTTTATCTATACTGTAATCACCATAGTCATCTTTGATTGCCCGAAAAAGGATATTTTTAATGTAAAAGGAGTATCCTTTAATTACAGCATAATGCAATAAGGTCATCCCAAAAGAATCTCTGACTTTGAACAAAAACTTTTTTGCTCCATTAAATATTGTATTATCTTGAAGTTCTACATTCCCATTGACTAGTTCAAACATGTGTTCCACATCAGTAAACATTTTAAGAATTTCATCATTGCTTGTGAAATCTTTTGGAGTTTTATTATTATTGTTTTTGATGTTGTAATAAGCTCCCACTTTCAACAATTTTTTTACAACTTTTGTAAAACCCTTTTCTGCTGCAATATGCAAAGCCGTATTTCCGTTTAAATCTTGATAATTATATAAATTGTCGTAATTTTGAGGGTCCCAATCAGAAATGATATAACTTGAATCACCTACACATGCCGCATTATACCATAACGGGTTGTCATCTTTGATTATTTCAAAATCATTACTAAAAGCATTTTCAAGAAAATATTTATTTCCTTCCAATAATTCGAATATTTCAACATTCTCTTGGCAATAATCAAAAAGTTTACCATTTTCATCACACACGTCTAAGTAATAAGCTCCCTTTTCTAACATTAAATGTGTAGCGTGAGACCATCCTTTTTTGCAAGCACAACTAAGTAGAGTCATACCAGTTTCGTTTTTTATATTCACATTTGAGCATTCCTGAATAAAAAAGGTACCAATTAATTCATCATCAAGTTCAAATGCTTGAAAATAGTTAAATACTTGATGGTGACTTTTGTCATATAAATATTTTTCCATTAATTCTTTTATTTTGCATTCTGATATGTGTGGTATCATCAATTTTATTAAATCATCATTACCGTCCTCAATTACATAATCAAACGAAGTCCTTTCCCATTCGTCTGTTAAATAAACATCAGCCCCTTTTAATAACAAAAATGCTATTTTATCGATAGAAGGATTGGAATATAAACGGCTTAGCACCAGCAACAAAACTTTTCCCGCATACTCACGTTCCATAACAATATTTCCTTCAAATATTTCAAATATTCTTTTTAAAATAATAATATTTGTTTCGACTGCACATAAAGAATCCAATAATTTTGAATTTTCTTGTATTTTTGTAATTAAAAAATTAACAACATTTAGTTTATTAATTTCACATGCAACTGTAAAACATCGATTGAATTTTGTAGGAAAGTCTTGGATGTTTTCTTGAATAAAAAATTGCTCGAATACTTTCTGGTTATCATGAATAATTGAGGAACATAGAACATATGCAATAATTTTTGGTTCTAATTCTGGTATTGGTTCATCTGCATATATAATTGTGAAAAATTCAATTTTTTGGTCTTCAGAGATATCAGATCTGCTTGAAATAATATCAAAAAAATTCCTTTCTTCTTCCTTTGAAAAAATATTATTGGTTATTAACATAGTTTCGAAATAATGCAAGATCCATAAAATTGTTTTAAGTGAACATGAGTAAACTATGCTGTCAAATAAAAAAAGCGATCTAAGAACCACTTCTGTAAATTTATGCTCTGAACGAAACCATTGAACCCGGGATAGCACAGATCTAAACCTTTTTTTAAGTACCAAATCGGTTCTACCAATTTTAACCAAATCATTTAAAAACTTTGTAATATTTGGATTTGTCGAATATTCAATAGCAGTTTTTCCAGTAACATCAGTTTTTGTAATAAAATCTTGAAGTAAAAACAATCTTGCGTTATTTTCCATTTTTATGAGTTTTCTATATTTTTCTTTTATCAGTGTGCCGTCATGAACCTCAGATTTCATTAAGCGATTATATTTGTGCAAAATAATAAAAATGACGCATTTAAAATGGTTGAACTCTACTGCATAGTGTAAAGCAGTCTTATTTAATTCGTCAAAGCTGTAGAAAAATTCTTCAAAGTCATCATCTACTGTAAAATATTCGAGGCAATTTGAAAGACCATATTTTGAAACAAAATTTATTACAGACGTACCATTGAATGCCTTGTTGAATTTTCCATTAGTAGCCTCAGACAGAATTAAATGTTTTAAACAATACAGAAACACAGGGACACCATTTTGCAGTATTGTATCAATTAATGTGAAGGTTTCCAAAGGTTGCAAAACCATTTTCTCTACCAAAAAATTTGCTGCAAAAAACTCAGCAAATGTTCGATGTGTGAAAAAAGGTTTGTTATCCGGTGAAACATATGAAATTAATCCAAAATTTGCTTCTCCAGTCTTTATTTTTTCCATCCAGCAAGTTTTTATTTCATAATCAGATTTGGTTAACAGTTTGTTTAATAAGGATTCATCTACAAGCGTCAAAATTCCGAGAATTTTGTGGACTTTGTAGATTTCATTGTAATACATGGTTTTCATCAATGACCAGCCCACGTTTGAACAATCAATTGCTTGTTTCTGATTCAAATAACGGTTTATATGTTTCTTGACGACACTGTCATATAATATGTATAAGTTTTGTAATTTATTTTTTATGAGCGGCACGCATCCGCATTCTTTAAAAACACACTTTGTTGTATCATTAATGAATTTGTAACAGCTTTGCCAGTTATCGTCTGCTTCTTCATTTTCTTGAAAAATATCACTGAGCATTTTTATATGTAATGGAATTCCAATTATATTAATGTTATTTCTTTTTATCATATAGTTAAATTCCTGTATAAGTGATTTTGCATAGATGTGAATGTGATGATCATTATTTTCAAGCCAACTCTTTTTCCAATTATTTTTCCAAAATTGTATCAAAAATCTTTGTTGATTTTCGGCTGTGAATGGCATTATAGAGAAAGAGATTGTGTTTAGTTTTTGTTCCAAAGTTTGCTTCATATTAAGTCGAGAAGTAATCCATAACTGATTTTCTGTGGAATTTCTAATTCTTTCAAATATCTTCAATACAATTTCTTCGTAGTCAGGGCTGATTTCGTCGAAGCCATCAAAGATTAGTAAAACCTGGTTTCGACGAAACATTTCATCAAATACGCGGATCGCAAATGGTTTTTTCTCATGATTTAAGAAATTCTTATTAAATATTTTATACATCACATATTTTCCAATATCTTGATAGTCGTCACTTATTGATGTAAATTGAGAATCCTTTAATTCCGATAAACATTTTGTGTATTTGTTCAAGTCAATTCGAACCATCCATTTCAAAACGCTGTTTGCAAATTTCATTGACAAACTTGTTAAGAGTGTAGATTTACCCATTCCAGGCGAGTCTGTTATAATCAAGGTTTTTGACATTTTTAAACAATCCAAAGCTATTTCTTCATCTTCGTAGACGAGTTCTGTAAATGACTTCAAGGTGTCTTTTAAATCTGCATCAGCAGCAGTGCAATCAAACCAAAATAGTCCATTATTTCCAAATCGGAACCGAAAAATGCCATGATCGGCACTGTTTTTATTAAGCTGTTGAAAGTCTTTTTCAGCATTTTTGGTGTCACTAATTACAAAATTAGAAAGTGAATTCCACTTCCTAATACATATTCTGCTTTCATCAATATTCTTATGCTTTAAGAATTTATGAACTTCTCTGATGGTGTTTGCTTCAATAAAAAACAAACTTTTAGAAAAAGTTTTTTTTTTGAGAAAGTTATCGCGCATTTTAATCAACCCTATTTTTCTTTCAATGTACGAGTTTTCGTCATATTCTTTATAGGGTTCAATTTTGGCACCAATTTCAAATGAATTACTTGAAATAATATCCATTAACGTTTTTGCATCAATCAAGTGGAAAGCATTGTTGATAATAGTTTTCACGGCTACATATTGTCCTTGGAATTTCACCATATTTTTCATAATGAGATCTTGTGATTCCTTCGTCAAATGATTAAAATTAAAACAGTCTTCTTCTTCTTCGAATGTGAAGATTTTTGTTAAATTTTCATATGCTGATGCTTCTTCTGTTGTAATCAAGATAACCTTTTTGCCAAGCGTTTCAAGATGATAGTTCAATAAAGAACGAGTTGCAGCTTGATTGTCATCCACAACAACGATTAAAGTATACAAACGTTTTGATTTCAGAATATTTGTTAAATATTTTGTCTTATTTTCCATTTGAAGTAATACAGAAGCTGGAGACATAATGAAACTTTTTTGCTTTTGATAAAAATCAAACAGTCGAATGGTATTTTCCACTTTGATCGCTGTAAGAATAGGCTCAACGGTCGTAAGTAATAGTAGTTTATTTTCCATGCAATCGCTTTTCACGGGATCCAAAAACCTTTTCCAATTATTTGGCATTGTACCAAAAGTAATATTATGTGCACATAACGTTTGGACAAAAAAATTTCCTTTTGTCATTTGCATTACAATATCCTTTCTAATTTCTTCATAATATTTCTCGACTTCTGATTTGTCCAACGGAAGTTCTTCGGTCTTCTTGAACCAATCCTCGACTTTGTCCAGCAATGAATTTGTAATCCACTTGTCTTCCAATAAATTGAATTCTTCTCCTATCTCTTGTTTAATAATATTCATTAATTCATTATGATGAGGCATCGTTTGAATTGAGAATTTTTTAAAGAATTGCAGTATTTCAGTTTCAATATCAGCAGTATTGATTAAGGTTTCGAAGTGTAACTTGTTGACATTATACGTTTTTTGAGTTTTGTTTTCTGTTCTACTTTTTGGTTTTTTCTGCACCAGTTTCAAATTCATATTTCTTAATTCCATTACCGTGTAAGATTCAAGAAAATGTTCCCTTATTAATTTTATGTTGTTTGAAAGATTTTCGTTCTTTACAAAATTACCATTAAATTTAACGGTGTTCGAATCAACAGTTTTAAACATTTCTCCTAAGCTGATTTCGGATATTTCATCAGTCAGAGGCTTATCATAAAAAATATGTTCACTTATTTTGATTGCCACATTCTTTATTTTTTTAATTGTAACATTTGAATCCTCTTCATTTTCCAAAAGATTATTAAAACATTCATTAATAGGAAAGTGTTTGTCACGAAGAAATATATTCATAAATTTTGCTCCACAATAATCCAAAAAAATTGAACGAAAGTTTTCACATTCTTTGGTTAGGCTTTCATTTTTAAGAAAATCTTGAGAAAAAACATATTCGTTTTTCTTATTTGGGATAAATTTTCCGGTATTAGTTGTAAATCCTTTTCTGACAATAACTTTCTCATTTTCCAAAGCAGATTGATACAATGAAATCCAAAAGTTTTCAAGATCAATGTTGATTGTGGAAGAATTGTTCTTTTTGCTTTTAATTATGCATTCTGTCATTTCTTCTGCCAACAAATGAAAATTGGTTGTTTTGTTCAAACTATTTTGAAGTTCTGAACTTATTTCACCAATTTTGTACCTTTTCCATTCATTTGAGATAAAACCAAAAAGTTTATCGCGAATGTCATCTTCATAAAAATTCAAGATTTGATTTTCATTTGCTTTTGTTGATTTTGGTAGTTCTAACGGCAACTTATAGCTAGTGCAAAATATAAAATCTTCCACCTTTTCACAGAAAGCTGTCATTTTAATTTTTCGATAAGAAATAAAATATTTTTTAATATTCGCTACTGCTTTGTCGAGATCGCTGACAAAATCAGAGTATTGTAACGTAGCTTTTTCAATTTCACTGTTCTTAATTTGGCAATATCGAACATTGTTTACTGTTTCTCCTTTTTTTCTGTAACAAAACAAAGCATCATCAAATTTTTCAGCCTCTTTCACTTCAGTTCTGAGACAAAAATGATCGTAATTTTTCATTTTTTTCCCACGACACAGCAAAAGTAATACAGTATGCCCAGAAAAGATAGAGCCACCCCAGAATATGTAGATTTTGAGAATGGGAGTAAAGATAAAAACATATGGGTTTCAGATTCGGATTCAGCATGTCAAAAAACCTATAAACCCACAGAATTATCTAAAATGCCTTTCTGGTAATGTTTTTACAGTAATAAATGTTAAAAATCCCTGCCCAAAAATGATAGAGCCACTTTCGAAAAAATTTGCATACGGCACGATATAAAAAAACTGGCTATCAGGGGTTGTTAAACATGCTTATTTTAGCTCATCTGTGAAAAAAAACCAAAAAATCTTTATCGGCACCGATTTGGCACCATGGTGAAAATGGCATTTTTGCCATTTTTGGCATTTTTTGAGTGCCTGCAAAATGGCCAAGAAGCAAGTTTGACAAAAACTGCCAATGCTATTTCGTAGTCCTATATGTGGCTAATAAGTCCCCAAAGTTTCACAGCTCCATCTTATCTCGTTTTCGTTAGCCATAATTTCAAAGTAACTGCAAAATGTGAAAAAACGAGGAATTTTGCTCAAAAAAGCTGAAAATTGGCTGAAGTGTAGATTTTCAAAGTCATGGCTAACGAAAACTAGATAAGATGGAGCTGTGAAACTTTGGGGACTTATTAACCACATATAAGACTACGAAATAGCATTGGCAGTTTTTGTCAAACTTGCTTCTTGGCCATTTTGCAGGCACTCAAAAAATGCCAAAAATGGCAAATTGCCATTTTCACCATGGTGCCAAATCGGTGCCGATAAAGATTTTTTGGTTTTTTTTTCACAGATGAGCTAAAATAAGCATGTTTAACAACCCCTGATAGCCAGTTTTTTTATATCGTGCCGTATGCAAATTTTTTCGAAAGTGGCTCTATCATTTTTGGGCAGGGATTTTTAACATTTATTACTGTAAAAACATTACCAGAAAGGCATTTTAGATAATTCTGTGGGTTTATAGGTTTTTTGACATGCTGAATCCGAATCTGAAACCCATATGTTTTTATCTTTACTCCGAATCTCAAAATCTGCATATTCTTGGGTGGCTCTATCTTTTCTGGGCATACTGTAGTACTTTTATTTGGTAACTTGTGCCCGAAAATTGTTTTTTTATATTAATTTCTAAAAGTGAGAACTTAAATCATTATAAAGGATTTTAATGTCGGAAGAAATTACTTTTTTCATCAGCTTCTTCCATTTTGTAATTTTGCAACAATTACAATGAAAATGTCGTCAACAAATAATTAACACCGATTTAGCTAAAAATTTAAAAATTAGAGACTTAAAATAGTCACCAATATAATTGCGTTGACTGTTGATAAATAAAAAGAAAATGAATATGAAAATATTACATCCAAGGTCGTAGGCAGAAAAAATTTTTGTTGTGGGCATTTTCATTTTGGAAGGGGCACACTTTTGATCAGTGTTGTGACTTAACCTTTTTTATCCAATTCCTCCTCCCTTTTCCCCTTTGTTTTTGAAAATCTCCCCTTTCCACCGATTTATCCCCTTTTTTCCCCTCGAATTTTTTTGGAAAATGCAGATTTTTTAGAATTTTTTTCCAGACAATGTTTAAACTAAAGTAAAAGTTGATATTTTGTATTAAAAGCAAAAAAAGCATCAAAAATATCCAATAAAAAGATTTTGGTTCAATATTTTATTGATAATATCTCACTTTAAAAACAAACATAGTTCAGTGAAAATATCAATCCCCCGCAATTCCCCTCTTCAAACCGAAGACATCCCCTTTCCCCTCCCCTTTCTCCCGAGCTTTTTCAAAATCTTCCCCTTTCCCCTTCCACGAACCCCCTGGGGTGGGGAAAGGGGAGGGGAAGTCACATCACTGATTTTGATCTTTTGCCACTTTAACACGGCGGCGGTAAAAGATCATAAGATTTTTTCGATTTTGGGGTAGCTATCAAGTGGAACAATGTAATGAATAACGAGTGAATAAAATGCCACTAGTAAAAAAAGTGCTTAAAAAACAAAAACTGTTTTCCATAAAAAAAACATTGATTTTTCTTATCAGAAAAGAAGTTGTTTGTCAAAAAAATAATAGCAGGAAAATGTTGCTTTCGTTATTCTTTTTTTTGCATTTTTTAAAAAAAAATATTGGTGAAGAATCATAGAGTTAACGTTTTTCCCAAAAACAGAATTTGTGAAAAAAGTGTTTTTATTAAACAAAATCAAACAATTATTGCATTCCTGTAAGAATAAAAGGATACAGCAACTGGCATGCCAAACAGTAATTCTCTTTTCTCCACGATAAATCTATTTTTAAACTCATTAAAAAAGACACATTTTTGCGATAAAAGGAATGCGCACGCTATTTCAGCTACAGCAAACATGTTCAAATTTCAAACAACTTAATAAACATTTATTTGCCATTACCTTTTTTATTAACAAAGCGCTCAAATTGTTTTTAAATTTTTCCAGTCGACAAACTGGTGTCAATACTTTCAAGAAAAAAATAAGGCTTATCCTTCAAGGAATTTTTTAACTTTTAGCAACCTCTTAAAATTATAAAACACATAAACATTAGCAAATGCATCATGAATTGAAACCAAATGTGCACCTAAATTATTACAAACTAAAATAATTAAAGAGAAACAAAAACAATTTAAAATAAAAGCCATATTTTTTTAACACACTATTCTCTCTCACTCAATTAAAAGTATTTTTTTCGATTTGACTTGTGCAAAATAATTATAGTTGCTGATTAGAAAAATTAAAGTTGACAACGAAGTGAACGAAACTTTAACAGTAAAAACGCTTTTTATCAAAACAAGAAAAAAAGATCATTTGCAATTAAGTTTTTGGCAAAATTCTTTTCTTCGCAAGTTTTTTTGTACGGTATTTATTCAAATATTTCCTGCTTTAATTGATTATTGAGATTCTTTTGCTTTTTGACATCGAAAGGATTTGCATTTTGTATCCTTTTTTTGCCTATTTATTTTTAAGCAGTTAATCATTTATAGATTGGTATGCTTTCGAATTTATGAAATTTCTGGGACATTACAAACAGTCGTTTTTTGTGAATCATTTTTTCAATAGATTACAAAAAACACAACCTCTTCCTTCCTTCTCCTTTTACATTTTGTCTGTCTCAAAAAAGCGATCACCTCAAAATTGGTTTTGTTCATTTCGGATCTCCAAAAAAATCATGACGTTTACCGTGGTTTTTGAAAAAAAAGCAATGATTCATGCTTCAAGAATTTAAAAACCCTGCAAAAAAGGTCTTTGCAAGAATGCAAGTCTGGGTACTGCTGCTGCTGCTGAAATGATGAACATTTGTTTCATTTCAAAAAGCATCAACCTCAAAAAACGGTCTGCTTTTATATTTTGGACAAAAAATGGAAACAAATAATTTTTGTAAAGCAATTGTTTTTATTATCTTCGCATTTTTTGTTCGCAATGTTGCGAAAATTTGTTATTTAATTTATATTTGTTTCTTGAAAGTTACTTCCTGCTGCTCAAGAGATATTACAGTTATTTGTAAGCTTCCCGATGAATTTGGAAAAAATGCCCTTGTAAGTGTTTTTAACATTACACGTTTAAAGGAGATTTTTCATTTACTGCTTTTTTGTTTCAAACGAAAGTTCGCGAAGCTGAAAGTTATTGAAAATCAGGGACTTTCGCTTTTTTCCATTGTTTAAAAAGTTAGAAAAATGCAAAAGTTCCTGATTTTTAATAACTTTCAGCTTCGCGAACTTTTTTGTGAAATCAAAAAATGCAGCAAATGAAACATCTCCAATCAATTTTTTGTCACAAAAATGTTACAAATCCCATTTTATTTTTAGTGCTATTCAGAAATGAATTCATTTAGTTCTGGAATATTTCCAATTTATTTGAGTCATGGAAAAGAGATTTGCGGTTTGTTTCCATGCACCCAAAAAGACATTGTTCAACAATTGCAACATTTTATGGTTCAGCAAAATTATGTTGAAATGGAAGAAATTGTTTCATTGCTTTTTGCTGGAACTGCTTATTCTTGGAAAATCATTGATTATGCTGGAAATCGAAAAGAACTTGTCACAATTTTGGCGAAAGATGAAAGCGGTAATTTTGAGCTTTTAGAACTTTTCATTCGAAAACCTCAACGGTATAATTTTTCTGTTAGCCCATAACCCTTTTTGTGATACTTATAATTTGCTTTTTTATTTTAAAAGGTCAAATGACTTGTTTTTTTTATGTTTTTTTTTTCGTGTTTGACACGTAGGCAAATTTTTGTCTTGAGGGTCAATGACCACAACTTTTTTTATTTTGCTAACCATATGTACTGTAATTTTGTTCTATTTGAACTTTATGCAAATTTTTCGTAAAAACTTTTTCAAAATCTGCGTCAAAATTGAGTTTCCTTTTGTGTCATTTTTTGCATCTCCATGAAAAAAAACAAGTTCCAAAGAGCTCCCGATTTTCAAAATCTTTTCGAAAAAATTTGCATAAAATGTGTTTTCCTTGTTTAACTTTTAAGTTTCGATTGTCCTGTTTTTAATTTTATACAACAATAAAAATTGCAATTTTATTCAAATTGAATAAACTTTATACAATTGAAGTAATTCGAGAAACTTTTACTCTTTGAACAGCAACAAATTTTGGATTTTTGTGAAACATTCCAAAAATATAATCTCTGACTTCTTTGCACATTATAATGAATAAAAGGGGCCTTGAAAGATTATTCAAATCATAAATCCATACAATTAATGTCATCTTTATAAAAGAGTTGGAAATGGCATTGTTTTGTCGATCATAAAAAAGTATTGTCTAAAAAAGTAGGATACTGTAGTTGAAAATTTGAAGATACAGTAGTTTGGTGGCAATTTTTAACGATAAACACTTATGCAAATTTGTAAAAAATTGATCGAATAATTTGCATAATCGTTTATTAGAGTTTTGATGTTTGGCAAAATGGTACTAATAAGTTTGTTCGAAATATGTATAACGATTATGCAAATTTTGTGTCAAAAATGTTTTAGTCTTGTTATTCCAAATTTGCAAAACTTACATTATAAATAGCAAAAATCATATTAGTTAAAAAATCCCAGCAACTAATAATTGCTAATCCAAGCTCTGCTCTATTTTTAAGATTCCCAAATTGAGTTTTCTTTTTTAGCAGTAATAAAGTAAAAAAATTAAACAAAAATGTCAAAAATGCTGTTGAAACAGATTGGAAAGCATTAATCAAAGCTGGACTTAACGGGAACCAATTTGCACCAACATAAATAAGCACTGTTGTTGGATTTGAATTTACTTGAATGGACGTTGTTCCAAACAAAGTTTGAAAAGTATACGGTAATGGTGCAATAAAACAAAAAACAATGGTAAAAATCCAATATTTTGACCAAAATGGCTCATGCCTTGAGGGGATCATCATTGCAGTGAAACGATTAATCGAACTGATGATTAATAAAAAGGATCGAACAGCCGTTAAATAATAACTTAAAAATCTTGCCAGGGGGTAAAGATATGATTTATCCGTGCCAATGTAGAGTTGTGCCGTAGGCGGAAATGCTGTTAATTTGAAGATTAACCAAGTGACAATGAAATTTGATAAATCCTAAAATATCAAAGATTAAAACTCTACTTAGGTTACGGTAACGGAAACGTAAAATAGCAACTATGCAAATTTTAAAAATTTTTAATTTGCATGTGGATCATAGGGTCATGCATACTGTATATCATATACAGTACCCCTTTTATGTTTGTAACCTTCTAACATCACTTTTCCTTCCCCAAAATATTACTTACCACAAATGCCAAAACTACTGAAATTTTAAAAAATGACGATTTAAATTTTGCTTTTAAACTTGGTTTCAAAAATATAAACACAATAAAAATATACAGTAATGAAAACGGTATACCGTAACTTAATTGAAGAATAATTTGCCAAAGATATAACACCATCTTTTAAAAATTTTAATAGTTTATTGAATGATATATTTTAAAAAAAACTTTAAAGAAAACACATTTTATTTACAGACTTTTTAAATAATAATTTTAAGACAACTTTCGTTTTTACAACTTTGCAAGTAGTAATTTATTCCTTTCCTTTAATGAATTTTTCTTCCTTCACAGTATTTTAATACTCTGATGTTTTATTAAAAAACTTACATCTGCTTTCATGGAATTACCTTTTATGACAGATTGCACTTGTCTTAAAAAATATTTCACGAATAATTTGAATTCTGTCTGCTTTAAAAAAGTTTTTAATTTTTTATTAGTCCAACACCACCGCATTTTTATCCCACAACAGATGTTTTTTTATAAAAAGAAAGTGCCATAAATAAAAAAGATAATTAATTTTGCACCAAATGGTTTTAAATTTATATTTTAAAATTTTTTGTGGCACGAAATGACAACTTTTTGGTTCAAAAATAGGCATAAAAAGATATGTTAAAAATTTTGGTATCATTTATCTTTTCAAACAATGACAAAACGAAGGAAACGTCAATGTGAACATTGTTATACAGATCGAAAAAAGCCTTAGAGAAGGAACTATCAAACATTAAAAAAGATCAAAAAAATTACTTTTTAATGTTCCACAAAAATTAAGTGAAAAATTTTGGATCGTCTTTTAACTCGATTGAGCCATTTTTTAAATCTTGAAAAAATATATTTTTTGCAAAAAAACACCACTTTTACTACCATTTTTAAAAATAATGTCTGCCAGATGTGACTCAATAAAAATTGCAATAACGCACATTCATTTAAGTTAAAAAAGAACGATTGCAAGTTTTTTGCAGTTGGAAGAGCAAAAAGAAAAATCGAAAAAAGAAAAAATTGCAAAGTTTTTTCTTCAATTGATCTGTTTTTTTTTACTTGCTGTTGAACAACAAAGAAATGGACGACTTTTTTTATTTGGCAGCACTTTTTGTAACAATTCTTTTATTAATTAGTTGTGTAATTCATTGTATTTATCGATGTTGTAAATGTTGTTGTTGTAAATCAGAAAATGATGATGATGAAAATTCATATCCTCTGAATGCAGTTTTAATTCAAAATCAACAAGAAATTTGTCAATTGCCAAAAGTTTTTGGCAAAAATGCAAAAGTAAGTTTTGGTGTTTTGTTTTAAAAACGCATTTGGCAGGAATAAAACTGAATAGTGACAAGAAAAATAAATGTCAAAATTGATTTTCTCATATTTTTTCTTCTCTCCTGTTGGCACTTTTTCTTCTGTCTTTTGTTATTTTTTGTTCAGCAGCGAAATGTCATAAGGGGTATTTTTCCTTTCTTTTTTTCTCTCTCATTGCCTTTCTGAGATGAACATAAAACAATAGTACCCTCCCCCAACATTTTTATGTGGGACAAAAATAAATCCTGACCAAAAAAGCTATTCATGAACAAATTTTCTGCTAAAAATTATCTTTTGAATATTTTATGGTTTCTTTAAAATCTAAAAATTGAATATGCTTTTATGTGTTTAAAGCTAAATAAATAATGTAAATCTAAAAAAATGACTATAATAATGTTGAAGCTGACAATAAAATATGATTATAGTACATAAAAGTTACAACACCTTTAAAACGCACTCTGGCTGAAATTCTGAAAAGCTTGGCACAGTCAAAAAATGAATCTTTTTGCTCTAATTTTGTGCCTATAGGTGTTTTCGATGATGGGGAATCCGATTCTGATATTTATTTGTTGATTTGCCATGATGGATAAGCCAAAAACAGCATAATCATGTAAACAATTACAGTACTTTTAAAAATATAAAAATGCCGTTTTTGGCTTTTCTGTCATGTAAAACGTGTATAAAAATATCAGAATTGAATTCCCCATCATCGAAAACCCATATAGGCACGAAAAAAAGAGAAAAAAAAGAAAAAAAATTTTTTGGCACATATTTTTGCCTTTTTTGGCATTTTGCATATTTTTGGCATTCCGATGATTCAAACGCATTAGTAATGATGTTTTATTGCATTTTTTGTAAAAATTAACTATTCTTGCAAATTTTAACTGAGTTTAGAACATTTTTTCATTTTTCACATACTCGAAAATATACGATTGGCGTTAATCTCCACAGGAAAAAGAATAGAGGTATAAAAATTTTTTTGATATTTTCCGTCCCCCAGGCCAAAAAAACGTGGAGAATTCGATGGTAATTTTTGCTAAGCCCGACGGCAAAATGCCGAAGTAGGAGAACGACACAAAGTCGGAATTTCGATTTTTTTGGGTCCCAACGCGAAAATCGAGTCTCGAAAATGCGAAATTCGGATTCAGCGACCTCGATTACCCCTATACCAAAGAAAATTAAGACAATATCTTCAACGGCACCGGAGATCTGAAAATGCCGTTTTGAACTTCAACGGCACAAAAAAGTGCCAAAACGGCACTTTTGGCCAAAAACACTTTGGATCTGGGCTTGTTAAGCATAGTCGAAAACGTGGGTAAAGTTTCAAAAAGATTCATTTTTTGACTGTGCCAAGGTTTACTTGGATCACTCTTTTTTTCAGCCAGAGTGCGTTTTAAAATTAAAATTTTTAAATGATCAATTAAGATATTTAAGATTTAAAAAGAATTAATCATGTTATATAACAAGTTATTTATTTTTAGTTATATACCGTAACCAACAACCTTGATCGAGGAATTCGACATGTTCATGCAAGACATTCCAAGGATTTTGCAAGTGAATTCGACGTTGTAAAAAGTTTAAAAAAGAATTTAATTTCATCCAATCTTCTCGGAGAGGAAACAGATTCACGTGGAAATCGATATATTTGGAAATCAAATGATCGAAGAGGCACAAAACAACAACTTGTTACAATTTTATCTCCAAGAAATGGTGGAAATTTTGAATTAATTACTGCTTATAAAAGATAATGTTTTAATTAAAGAAAAAAATTAATAAACTGAAAATAAAAAATCCAACAAACTTAATGTTTAAATTAAATTTTGGCTTTCTCTGAAGAGAAAATTGATCATTTAATATTTATCTCTTTTTATGAATCCTACAATAGCTGTCATGCTTGTCTTTTCCATGTTTTTGTAGATTTTTTTAGTTAATCAAATGAGACTTCTTTTTTTAAAAAGATCAACGGAACGAATTAATGAAGATTCTTTTGTGATGTTCAGCTCTCGCAAAATTTTAAACTCTGTAGCTCCAATATTCCTACATGTGAGATCGCCTGCTTTATAATTTATCAAATATTCAAATAAAATGCGTCAAAAGCTCACTCGTTTCATTAAACAAAAATGTGCAAAACAAATTTTACAAATATTTGCTTTAAGTTTTGTCATTTTTTGTTTGATAGGTTTGACCTTGAAAAAAAGAGAAACAAACAGACGAAAATATGTTTCGCAAATTCCGTCTTTCCTTGCTGAGTTTATCTACTGAAATGAAAACCAATCTATTTTCTTCTATTCGTTTATTATTTTTATATTATGAGTTCCGAAACTTTCATGCTTTTTTTTGCATGTTTTTAAAAAGATTATTGACAGAGAGTTATCGTTTTTGCCATTTTCCAGTTAAATCTTGGTATAAATTTCAATCTATTTTTGATATTGGCCGTCAGTACATGACTCCGATTGTTTGGGAGAGACATCATTGCAAGATGCCCTCAAATCTCGTATTCATGACCTTGTGCTGAGCAATGTCCTCAAATCGAATCCTGTTAATAAACACATCATATCCTTTTTCATCGCCCATTTCCTTAGTGGTCCAAAATGAATAGAGTTAGGAATTGGCCATATACTCGATTTCAGCTCTCGTAAAAATCTGAACTCGTTTGCTTTGGTATGAGATCATCGCTTTCAAAAATTTATCAAATATTCAAAAAATGGGACAACGACTTTGCGTCTAACAAAAATACTATTAAAAATTTTCTTCCGAGTTTTGTCTTTTTTTCTTTAAAAGATTTCACCTTGAAAAAAGGTGGAACGAAAAGATAAAAATATATTTCGCAAATTCCATCTTTTTTTCTGCGTTTATTTTTGGAAAAGAAAGTCAATCTATTAAATAGTGTCCCCGTTTGTGATCAAAACTAATAAACATAAAAAGTTTATTATTTTTGATTAAATACATAAAAATTCATTTTGACGAAGATTCTACAAAGCAAATCCGATTTGAAGAAGGGGATAATTCTTAATGATAATCTGTAATTTTTATGATTTAACAGATTTTACCTTGAAAAAAGAGTTATTTTATGAAAAGAAAAGCAATTAATTTATTTAAATCTGTTTTATATTTTCGTACAATGAGTTACAAAATTTCATGCCTTATTTTTACACGCTTTTAAATCAATTTAAGGGTCCTTTTTATAAAGTTTTCCCTTCAAATCAGCTAAATAATAATTTAGTCGTGAATGAATGGAATGACTATGACTTTATTGCAATTTTCTTGCAATATAAAAAAATTGAAAGATAAAAAAAAAGAGAAATTGGCAAAATTTTTTCTTCAGTTGGTCTGCCTTTTTTTCTACTTGCTGTTGAACAACAAAGAAAAAAGAATGGACGACTTTTTTTATTTAGCAGCACTTTTTGTAACAATTCTTTTATTAATTAGTTGTGTAATTAATTGTATTTATCGATGTTGTAAATGTTGTTGTTGTAAATCAACAAATGATGAAGATGAAAATTCATATCCTTTGAATGCAGTGCTCATTCAAAATCAACAAGAAATTTGTCGATTACTAAAAGTTTTTGGCATAAATGCCAATTTTGCGTGCAATAAAATATCCAAAAATGTTTTTTGAATAAATTAAGTTTAAAGCATGAATAACACATCCAAAGAAAAACCGAAATTTCCATTAATAAAAAGTCTTCATTTATTTATTACTAATATGAATTTTCTTAAAGTCACGATTAAAGTGATCATGGTTAAATAACCTCAATTTTAATAATGTGGCCTTCTGCAAGCCATTTTATTAATTGTGTGTGACATGCTAGAGTTTCCTTTTCGCATTATTTTCCCAAGCTTTTCCTAGTTGAAGCATCCACTTCAAATTTATGAAATACTAGATCGGCTGTGAAAATAATTGCTTTTGGCCCGCTAGTTAGCTTATGGTATTCTAGCTCTGGCTAACTTCAAAACTTAGTTTTTTCCGTTTATATACCCAGGTTTGTGATTTTCTTCTTCAACATTTTTCAAATATTCAAAAAAATGGAACGACACTCATTGTATCAAACAAAATGAATTTATTTTATAATTATTTTTTCGAGTTTTGTCCTTCTTTCGTTTAAAAGATTTGACCTTGAGAAAAAAAGAGAAACAAACAGTGGAAAATACATTTCGCGAATTTCATCTTTCCTCGTTGTGTTTACTTTTGGAAAAGAAAAGAGGTCAATTTATTAGTGTTTGTTTTTTTAACGACAGCCGAAAAGAAAATTAAGCAATTAAATTTTTCCCTTTTTATGAGTCCTACAATGGATCAAAAAGCTATAATACCTTTTTGTTGCATGTTTTGCGGTTTTATAGTTGATTAATAAAGAATTCTTTTTCAAAAAGATTTAGAGAAAAAACAATTGATGGTTCTTTTGTGATTTTTATCTTTCGCAAAACTCCAAACTATGTAGCCCCAATATTCCTATATGTGAGATCATCTCCTTCAAAATTTATCAAATATTCAAAAAATGCGACAAAAACTCACTCGTTTCGTTAAACAAAAATGTGCAACATAAATTTTACAGATTTTTCCTTTCAGTTTTGTCTTTTTGGTTTAATAGATTTGACCTTGAGAAAAAAAGTAATAAACGGACAAAAATGTGTTTTGCGAATTTCATCTTTTTTGCTGCGATTACTTTTTGAAAAAAAAAGATCAATTAAATTCTATCTTTTTTGTGTGTAATACCGAAGAACATAAAAGTTTATTGGGTTTGATTGAACAAATTATGCGCAAAAAAATTTATTTTAACGAAGGTTCAACAACTCATAGCAAAATTAACACAAAATGTAAATGTTGCATTGGTATGATCTAGGTATTGTGTGTTCTTTAGCCCATCATGTGGAAAGTAACCTTTATTGTATGCATGAAGAAAGAAGTAGAAGAGATAATTATTTCGTGGAATATGGACGTGAAAGAAGAGGAGTTTAAAATTGTTGCTTCTTATTTTGACGTGTTAAATTAAAGCAATTCTTGCTGCTCTTGTAGTCCACAAATAACTTCATAATATTTAGTTTTAACTTAATTTCAAACTCTTTCGATCACATATACCCCTGTTTCAGATCGCCTTTTTCAAAGTTTATAAAATATTCAAAAAATGGAACACGATTCACTCACAAAAAATATAATAAATTTTACAATTTTTTCTTCGAGCTTTGTCTTTCTTTCATTGATTTAACCTTGAAAAAAAGAGAAACAGACCGATGAAAACATGTTTCGTGAATTCAACCGTTCCTTGTTACATTTAATTCTTTGAAAAGAATTAAATGTAACACTTCTACTTTTTGAGTATACCAAACAACATAAAAAACTTTTTTAGTCTTGATTGAACAAATATTGCTCATAAAAGAATTCATTTTAACGAATGTTCAACAAAGCAAAAAAAAAACACAATTTTTTTCCATTTTTTACTGAGTTCTAAAGTTATTACAAAGAATTTTGCAGTTTTAAAAAGTTTCAAAAAATCATAACTTTTAAAGATTTTAATTAACTTTTTTCTCCTAAAGTAACAACTTCCATTTTTATTTTGACAGATTAAAACACGAAATAGAAAAAAAGAATGTTTGCAACATTTAATTAAATACTCGGATTAGCACGTTTTAACTCAAACAGACATGGTTGTCATGGAATCCAATTAAATAAATATGTGTTTTTTAAAAAAAGGTTAACCAACAAAACGTGTAAATTATTGTGTTAAATTAATTTGAAACTTTTTGTGATAATAAATCTTAACTATGGATCATGAGCAACAAAAACGGTAAAATTAGTTAAATTAAAAAAATTATTACAACTTTTTTTTTATAGAATCGTTAATGATTGTCAAATTCGCCAGCTTTTAACTTATTGCCTAAAACATTTGCATAGAATTTTTGGAGAACGATGGGAATATTACTGTCAATTAAATAATGGAATTGGTTCCTGGAATAATGATGAAACAAGTGGAAAAGAATTGGATCAACTTTTCGCTTATATGCCTAAAGAAATGAAAGATTCATTGCAAAGCGGAAAAATTGATTCATGGGATATAACACTAACGAATATGGCCATTCAAGCAATTTCAACAGAGATAAGAAAATATGGTGGACAACTTGATGAAACTGAAAATACTTTGATCAATAAGTTAAGAATTATTAGAAATTACGTGTCCCACTTACCAAGTAAATATTTATCAAAAAAACACTAAAATTTGCATAAATATTTTTTCAGAATCAGAAATATCCGATGATGAATTTATTAAATTTCAAAGTCGAATCGAAAATATCTTAATAGAATTTGGAGAAGATCAAGCAGAAATTAATAAGCTTAAAGAAAATTTGAATGAACTCAGTCAACCAAAAAATTCATCCGATCCCAACTCAGAGTTTATGAAGCTTAAAGAAAGTGCTAACAAATTTTTTGGAGTAATTTGATTACTGTAATTAATATGTGACACAATTACAAGCATTGATTTTTAGGAAAAAAATTTCAATGAAGCTATTGAAAAATACAATGAAATTCTGCAACTTCCAAATTTGTCCCCGGAAAATCAGTCTCTCATTTATTCAAATCGTTGTGCAGCTTATTTGAAATTCTCTGATGACAAATCAATTCAAATGGCAAAAAGAGATGCAGAATATGCAATTAAGCTTTGGCCATGTTGGTGGAGGGGATATTATCGATTGGGATGTGTTCATGGAAAGCTCAAAGAATTTTGGGAAGCTGGCAAAAATCTTGAAACGGCGCTGGCGTTAAATCCGAAATCAAATGAAGCAATGGATGAATTAAGTGTAGTACGAAGAGAGGTAAAATTAAGGCTAATATGCAAATTTTTTAAATGTCAAAAACTTTTAGTACGGTATTATTTCCAGAGAAGAACATTTTCGACCTGCTCAACAACCAGTGTCTTATGATTCAGCGAAGGAAGAGGCCGGTAAAACCCTAGGAATATCAAAAGACGAATGTGATAGACTTTTAAATATATCACTGAACACCCCACTTGGAGATGTCTTACGAGGCCATTATCATAGAGATGGCGAAGGCGTTCCACAAGATTATACAAAAGCAGCAACATACTATGCGAAAGCTGCAAGAAATGGCATCCCTGAAGGGATGTACAATCTGGCACAATTATATGAAAGTGGAAAAGGTGTTCACCAAGATTTTGAGGAATCATTGCGATGGCTTCTAAAAGCTGCGAATGATAAATCTTCAAGCCATGTAAGATGAATGTTTGCAAGCCGTAGAAAGGGAGGGGGGAATTTGGGGCACGTGTCTCCGCAAAAAATCCTTTGACCTTTTGCCGCCGTCGTGTTAAGGTGGCCAAGGATTAAAGGCGTTCCCTTTCTGAAATGAAAATGCCCACCCCGAAAATTGTTTCTCCCTACGACCTTGAATGTTTGAGTTTTATATAAACTTGTTTGATTTTTAGACTGGAAGTGGCATACTGGAGTCACAACATTCTCTCGGAGTAAAATATGAAGTAGGAATTGGAGTTAAAAGAAATTACAAAATAGCTGCTAATTGGTATGAAAAAGCGGCAATCAATAATTTTCCACCATCAGCTAACACCCTTGGATTAATGTACAAACATGGGTTTGGTGTTGAAAGATGCATGAAAAGAGCATTTCATTATTTCACCATTGCAGCGAAAGGAGGCGATACACCTTCAATGAATAATTTGGCTGAATATTATCTTTCTGCAGAAGGATGGGATAAGTTTGCTCCAACGGCCGAGGATATTGCAAAAGGTAAGAAAAGTAAGCAAATTTTTGATAAACAATACTTTTAGGGATGAAATGGTTGAAAATTGCCGCCGAAAAAGGAGATATGGTAGCAGAAAAAGAATTAGAAAGAAGGCAGGCAATGACGTCTATTGAAACGAAGCTTGATATATTTCATGATTGCATGTCTGCCATGGTAGCCCCAGCTGCACCGATAAATCCCTTAGATCAAGAAATGTACGGCAAAGATGTGAAAGTAGTCTTTATGTTTACTTTTTCGTTGTTTTTAACATAAATTTAGGTATTAGCAAAAAAGGGATCGATTATGGCACAAACAATGGTAGATATTTGGAAGTTTTTGGATATCGCGATGGATGCTTTTAAAGAGGGGAATCATTCTAAGCTTATTGAAGCTCTGTCAAAAGCTATTTGCTTAAAACCTCAAATTATTCGAGTACCAGAAATTTATTATCCGATAATTTCGGTAAAATGATTGTTAAAAAGTTGGATTTTAATAAACATAACATATTTTAGAAAAGGATTAAAGAATTCCCGAATGACTTAAATGCAATTGTATGTTTTGTACAAATAAGCGAAGCAAGTTCAACATTGGTTGAAATAATAGTTAAATATTTGGATATCCATGTTAATAATGAATATTTGATGGAATTGTATATTGACACGTTAATGAGATTAAAAGGTTACGACAATGACGAAGCGATTGAAATCATTGAAATGGCATTACAAGTACGGTTTTTATTTTTTACTTAATACGAAATTACATGTTTAAAAAGGGAGCGGAACCATTGATACGTTTTTTATTTCTCTGACGTTTTTCTTCGTTTGAATTTCCCTGATGATCAGGCAAGAAAACCATAGAAAAAGACCCTGATTATCAGGAAAATTCAACGAAAAAAACGTGGAAGAAATAAAAAAGTACTGAAGGTTCCGCTCCCTTTAAGTTAGGGACATCAACAAGGGCAAGCATCAGGGACAGATGCCCCACAAACTGAGAAAATCCTTTGATCCTTTGCTGCAGCTTTGTTAAAGCGGCGAAAGATCAAAAAGACATAGCTCTCCGAACGGTTTATGGCCTTCTAAAATTTTTTTTCTGCAGACGTCTTTGTTTTATGTTATGAAATATTCTATACGCCGTTCACTTGATGCTTAGAAACTCTTTTAGATATACCCACAATCTCTTCGATTTTTGTATATCCGTGGATTTGCATTTTGCATGCATGATATTCGAATGCATGACTGTGACAAAGCATTTGATGCTTTTCTTGCTGTTGCTCCAAAAGATCATGATAAAGTTCCAGCAAGTTATTATCGAAAAGCGAGTTATTATTCACTTCGAAATAAAGCAAAATTTATGGAATTTCTTGAAGCGGGATTAGCTGCAGAAAAGGAACAATTGCCATGTTTTTTACCATACCAATTTCCTGCAAAAGATATGATGTTGAAACAGTATCATCTTGGAAGCCTATAAAAAATAAAGGCTAAAAATATCCGTGTCAATCGTACATACATCCATTTGGTTTTTAATTTATATGCATAATGATTTTATTTTTGTAATTTTGACCAGTATTTTTTATATATTTCTGTAAAGCATTATTGGCATCAATAAATATTTAACATTATACGATTGTCATAGCTTATGAAGAGTTTTTTGGTTTTTTTCAATTATTACCACTGCCAACGGTAGCGGTCTTTCTTGCACAACCCTTTGAACTTTTTAAAAGGTCGAAGTTCAAAAAATTCAAACTGTTGTCCAGGTAAAGCATAATAATTTTATTATATATCACTGTTATCACTACAACCACATCAAAGAAAAACTACAGTACATTTTCGTTTCAAGACCGAACACAAAAGTTTTGGTTTAAAGATATTTTTAATTGGTTTTTGTAAAGGAAAGAAGCTGAAAATGCGAATTTATTGCCTTTTGTTGTGCACGGGCGTGTGCCGCGAGGCGCGCATCGGCTCAGTCACAATTATTTCACACGCGAGAATGTTTCTTCCTCTCTTCTTCAAAACCCATAAACGTGCAAAGAAATGATTCACGCCAATCATCGATGCATCATTCTCTCTCTCTCTTTTCAACTGCGACCTTGGAAAGAAGCGACTCATTTCAATTGCTGAAGCGCCCCTTCCTCAATCTATACAGAGGAGACCATTTTTGCGACAACGATGGGCGACGCCACCTTAATTCAACCAGCTCTATTCCAAAGGGACACTCCACCTTAATTCAGCCAACTCTGTTCCTAAAGGGACTCCCCAACTTCATTCATTTATCGAAGAGGAGCTCTTTTTCGCTGTTTCCCATGGAATTACAAGGGAGAAATTGTTCATTTCTTAGCTGAAAAGTGACCCTGGCGACATTCAATCTAAAAGAAAATGGCCACCCCCTCATGAAATACTCTCGTGTGAAACTATTTTGTTCCTATTAAATTTACTATAAAAGAAGCTGTGAAACTCACAATCTTCGTCGACCCAAGCTATTGCTTGAATATTATTGTTTAAACGTTATATTTATCTTGCTAATTTGTATTATAAAGGTTATTTATTAATCTAACTTCAAAGATCAACAGGACAACTACAATTCAGTGAAGGGGAATTATTCAGCAGAATATTCAGACCTTTACATTTTTAATACAGTACCAAATTTTAAAAGGTTATAAGAATTTGAGCTAACGCATTTTTTCCTATTAATAACTTTTTAAGGTTTCTTTTTTGTATAAAAATCTTTTTTTAAATTGGATTCCATGACAACGATATTTGCCCCAAAAAAGGGTTAATCCAAATATAATTAAAAGTTGCAACTATTTTACTTATTATAATCTGTACACAAAAAATATTTACACTATTTTTATTTGTTTCAAAAAATTGAGTTTATTTAATACTTAAAATAGATAAATTGATAGATCAAAATATGATTGCGGTTATTGCCGTTATTTTTATTGGTGCCGTAATTTTTGGCATTTATCGACTTCTAAAATGTATTCAATCAAAGCGAGTGCAACAACCAATTCCAAATTATGAAAGAGTCACAGAAATTGTTGTACAAAAACGAATTCGAATTTGTAAGCTACCTCCACATTTTGGTCCAAATGCATATGTAAGTTGTTTCAATCCAACCATAAATGTCACCAAAAATTTGCATATTCGATTTCTTAATTCTTTTTCTTGTTGCAGCTTTTTACCATAACCGATAACCTTGATCGTGGAATTAAACATGTCTATGTCAGGCATCCAAAAGATTTTGCCACATCTAAAATGTCAAATGAAAATGATGTAATTCGATATTTAAGAAAGAATTTAATTGCTGAAAATTTTATTGTTGCAGAAGATGATCCACGTGGAAATCGATATGTTTGGAAATCAAAAGGCAAAAATGGTGCCCCAAAACAATTGGTTACAATTTTATCACCTCGTGGAAAGGGTTTTGAACTGATAACTGCATATAAACGATAACATTTATTATTTATTAAAATATGTTTATGTGATTTTTTTAAATTAAAAATCAAAAATGTGTTAAAGACATATAAGATTGGATTTTTTAAAAACTGAACACCATCTAGTTTTTCAACGTTTGAAATTTGAATAAAATCTAAAATCTCCCTTTTTCGTTTTTGATAATTTAAAAAATTACAAAATATTCAAAAAGCTATGGACTAAAATTTTACAACTGAATTTTCGCAAATGCACATTCGAAAAAATCATTTGCTTTCTTCTTTCACTCCTTATGTTATTGTTTTTGCTTGGACGGTGCCATTTCGAATTTCGTAATTCACACTGCAAAAATATGTATCTTAAAATGTATCAAAAATGCCTTTAATGCTTTTATGTTAATATTGAAAAATTTAAATGTTTCCCGAAAAGCATTGCTTGCAACATCGAGAATCAATTTATATGTTTCACTTTTTTATCATACAATTTATTAAAACAATTTTATTTCATTGATAATGTGTGGTGAATGAAAGTATATCACTGTCTTTAAAATTTCTATTACTGAAATTTCTATTATTTAAAATTTTATTTAAAATATAAAATTTGATTGAAAAATTTAATGAACCATCATCCCTCATCCCTCGAAATGTATTTAAATATTCAAAAAAGTGATATAAATGGCTAACACCATCTTACAACAAAAAAGATGTCATTCGAAGAAATAAAAACAGTTTTTTATTGCTAAATTTTCTTTCCATTTTTCAAACAAATTTTGCTTTAAAAATGATAGTGTCATATTAAACTAAAAAATAATAAAAAAGTTTTGATGCTCTATTTTTCCCCCACAAACATCTGTCAAATGCTTTTCTCACAAAAACAAATTTTTTGGTTCAAAAAATCAAAATTGAACAAAAAGAATCAACATTGAATAGATAAAAAACTAGCAAAAAAAGTTGTTGAAAGTAAACAAAAATTTGCTGTTTTTCTACTGCGACAGTCATTGATTGTTTTTATCATAAAATATTTTATTCATTTTTTTGCGACATCCATCCCGTTTTGGCTGCGACAGGCGACAGCCAGAGGGGCGATCTCTAACTTTCCCTTTTTTTTACTTTTATTCATTTTTTTTGCGACATGGGCATGGACACCCTATTCGGTGTCCATGCCCATGTGTGTTCAATACCAAAAAAAACTGGTTGCGGTTTTTTAGACGACAATCAGTGATTTGTTTTTATATCATGACAGTCGAATTCTGTCTATATCATTATTTTTTTTGAATTTTTGATACATCTATTGGAAGAAAGGCTAACAAGGGTGGCAAAAGTTAACAACATAATGAAAATAGAAGTTTTAACCCTACTGAAAAGCGAGATGGCTATCATTTCATAGAAGCCCGTTTTATATCCCAAAACTGAAAAAAAGGTTTCCTATGTAGTGATATAATTAAGCTCCATTTTTGCATTTTAAATAAAATGAGAAGGGTGATATCACAAATGCTGATAGAAGGTTAGCAACAAAAATGTCAACAAACAAAGTTGAGAAATAAAGAATATAGTGAAAAAAACCTACTAATAAATTACCAATTCAACGAAAAAAACTTTGTTTTTCTTAACATTTTTTATCAAAAAAGTTTCGATTAAATGTGTCACCCACGTTTTTGTTCATTTTTTTATGACGTAGGATTGCTAATCTGAATAAAAAAAGGCATCAAAACTGCGGTCGAAAAAAGTTAGAATTCAAATTGTTGAAAGATAAAGTCGATATTTTTTTAGCACAAATTAACAGTAAAAATTAATTTAGATTCATGAAAAAAAACAAACACGAAAAAATTAACGCAAAAACTAAAAAAAATGTATTATTTAAAGCTAAATTGTTAAACTACACTCACGAAATCATTCAATTTTTAAGAAGATTAAAAGAACTTAAACTTCTTTTCTTTTCTTCACCTCGTCATTAAATCTTAAGTAATCAATAATTTTTATCAACTGCGCTCACAAAAAAAAACGTGTAGAAAATGATGCCATTTATGTTTCATTTTTCATGAAAAAATGGTAAAATTTGTTACATCTGATCATCGAATTCTTTATACAATAGATATTTTGGTAAGTAATTTTTGATCTATTTTTTCGTCATAATTGTAGATTTCAGAAACATTTATTATGTAAAATCGGACAAGATATCGATGGAAATTTTTATCCAAATCATTCAGATTTTTATATTTGTTTTGGGACATGGCATACTGAAGTTTGTTATTTTTCACTAAAAATATACACCCGGACTTAATCATAAAAAATTCCTTTGATCTTTTACCGCCATCAAAAAAAAGATCAAAGGCGGCCTCCTTGAAGTTGCTTCTTCCCCCTCTTAATGAGGTTCTTGGTATACTGTATAAAATAAATTGTTTATAGAAAGGTGGAATATATATTGCAATTTTTGTTACGATTATATTTATTTTGGATGTTGTTTCTACAGTCATCCTTCGAGTATGGTATACTTTGCCGATCAGTCTTTTGATCTTCCCGGTTGAAGGTTTACTAATTTACGGTATCAAAAAGGAAAAGTCAAAATTTCTGTTACCTCATTTAATTTTATCTGTAAGTGTTTCATCATTAGCTGCATAAAATTTATGCAAATTTTCAGGTGATTATGTGTATTTTAGCATTATTAATTTTAATTTGTACTTGCATTGCTGCAATTACACCAAATATTTTCTTTTACAGTATTGTTACTCCTGTTTATCATACATCTGATTACGGTAAATTTCTGCTATTATCTTTACAAAAATTATGCAAATTTTTAGATACAAAATTAGTTTGGTTACTTTTTGTGCTGACTGTTAGTATAACTTTGATCCTTTTACTTTGGATTAATTGGTCCCTGTATATTCATTATCAATATTTAAGAGGTCTTGAAGGGGTTATTAGAAGATCACAATCTTCTGCATAAAAAACTGTAAACTAATGTTTTGTTTAAATTTGTTAAAAATAAAATTAATTAATATTTGGTAAAACATAAATGCAACAATTAAAGAATGCATGCTATTTAATATTGATCCTTTGTTTTTCATACGATCATTGATTAAAAAGTTTAAGAAAAAGAGTTTTGTTCGGTTTTTAAATCACCACAATTATTTTTGTTAAATACAATTAAATATTAAATTTGTATATTTATTAAAGATTCAAAACGTTCACTTAATCAAATACTTGGCACGAAAAATTATCAAAAAACGTTGAAATAAATTTTGCAATGAAAATGACACTATTTTTTTCGTAAAAAATCGCAGAAATATGTTCGTCAAAAATGTTGTAAAAATGAAGAAAAGAGCAAAAACGAAATAAAATCTGTCATTGAAAAAATGCAACTTTTTGTTGACTAAAAGTGTCACATTTTAGAAACATATGCATTTTTTTTATCTCTGCCTTGGAAATAAAGATGAAAAAAATAACAAAATATCAAATGCCGGCATTTTTTTACTATCTGTTCATTGTTTTTATCCGATTTTCATTAAAATGCCAAAAAGTTACGAAAAAGTGTAATAAACGGATTCATGCAATAATGTGTATATAAATACTTTTGTACAATAAATTCTGGAAATTTCTGCCATAAAGGCTAACTTAATAAAAAAAGATGTAGTTTAACCAAATTTTAATAAACTGTTTTAGATGAAAATAAATGAATTTTAGATTTCTTTAATAGTGATGTTTTCAAATTTTGTCAATTTAATAAACATATAATAATAATTCCTGATGATTATTCTAATTTTATTCCATAAAAAATTAAAGCTAATATATGTTTTAAAAAATTTAAATATTCAAAACGAAACTGGAAAAAATGTGTCGCAAAAGTGCATCTTTCAAATGAATCGGTAGGATCTTTTTTTCGTAAAGTTGCGATTTTCGCATCAAAACGAAAAGCAAATTTTGTGAGACATTTTGGCATTCGTTTTTTAAAATTCTCTTGGCAATTTGCTTTGGTTTGTGAGACACTTTGCCAAACGTCTCACAAAATTTTGCTTTTTCTTAGCCAAAAATTTCATGTGTTTTTTTTGATGCATGAAGAAAGCACTTTTCCAAAAAATACCTTTTGTGCTTCTTTCTTTTATTTTTTGCTATTGCAGTGAACATTAATCATCGGTTGAGAAAAAAAGAGGGTAGGAAGATTTTTTTTATTGGACAAAAAAAGTAACATTCGCAGCACAATGTTAAAGCAACTTTTTTTGAACGCATATTTTTTTTGAATATTTTATTGATTTCCAAGCATAAAAAAGGAACAACATTGCTTTTATTAAAAAATGAATGGTAAGAGAGAAAAAATTTACCTTTTCACTGACAATGCAAGTGATTATAACTGCAACTTCTATCTTTGACTTCGATGTCAAAATTTTATTTCTTCTGATTTCTTTTCTTTGTCATTCGTATTCACTACCGGAATCCTTCCAAGTGAACTTCACCAAAAATTCTTTATTTTTGTATCTCGAGTTTGTTTCAAAATACAGCTATTGTTTAAAACTTTATATCTTGCCTGGGGGCATAAAAGAATAAACTTTGCGCGTAAAGACAATTCACTTCTTTTTTCTGGCTAAGTTTTTTTCTCTCTCTCTTTTCGGCATTCTAATCAACCACCATCATTACAGCTTTCAACCGAATTGTAAAGATATATGCATTAATGTATATTAATTTTTAGTTTAAAAATAATAATTTATCCTCCTTTACAAAAAAAAAACATAAAAAGTTTTGGCAAAAACTAAAATTTCATATTTTTTGGATGCGCGTTTTTCTTCCTGCTGCCTTCTTTTTTTTCTCTTTCTTTTACTCAAAAATTTTTTCCCGAATTTTTTTAGTTTTTTGATCATTTTCTTTTGCGCTTATTTTTTCAATAAGTAAATTTTTTGAGTTTTTTCTTTTATTTTTTATTAATCATAAAATTCTGCATCGATTGGTATCAAAAATGTATTTTTTACGCAAAATCTAAAAAACGGTGTTACATAAGGAATCATCAGTTTTTACATGGCTCGAAGTGTAAAAAAACAATGATTCTACTCATATTTAAACAGTGTTTTGCGTCAAATTTTAAGTGGGTGTTTTTTTTCTCTATAGAATGATGATATTTCATTATTGGGTTTTGTTTATATCCTCGTTTTTTTATACAAAAAAAAGTAGTTCTAACATCGAGATAATTTTTTGAGCTAATAACCACACTTTTATTTTTCTCCCATCATTTTTATGCTTCCCATTTGGTCATTCTTTTTTTGTGTCTACTGGCTTTCAGTAAAACTTTATTTTTTCCATTTTTTTAAAGTTAGAAAAAAGTCGGGTTTACAATTTATGCATTTGTTTACGCCCATTTTTTGCCTACTGTTTATAATTTTTCACGTAAATTAATCGCGAGCAATATTCTTTTGAACACCTAATTTTTTTGGAATAATCTTTACCCAAGTCAGGTTCAACTGTGACGTTTCATTTAATCTCTCCCTTTTTTCAGCTCTCTATCTTCTTTCTATGAAACAGTTGTGATTGAAAAGAAATGAGCTTGGTGGTAGCCTCTTCTGGAGCTCCAGAAGCTAAAAAATTTCGTTTTTCACTTCCCACTCAAGTTGTCGTGAATGAATTTGATTTTGAAAAAAATCAAGGTAATGGGTCTGCTGCATTAAATGATAACAATACCATCAACAATAATAATAATATTAATGTTAGTAAAGATGTTGAAGTTGATAAAAGTGAAATGATGAATGACAACGAAGGTGATGAATATAATAATCAATCTGAAAATGGATTAGATTCAACAAGTAAATTATCTCCTTCAAATGTTAATTGCACTTGTGCTGCTGCAATTACACCTGGAATTTCAACTGAACCCTTTGATTTTCCATTGGCAATGTTTTTGTTGCAACAAGCTAATAACGTAAGAATACTGTAACTTTTTTTGAATTTAATACATACTATTTTTTTAAAGAGTTTTTCCAATGCTTTGAATCTTTCCAAAGCAACTGCACCAATTCCAGGTGCAATTGCTGTTGCACCAGCAGCTCAACTATTTAGTGAAGATGATTGGTCATGGCATCGTAATCCTTATGCATCAATTCGATCAGGTGGAACAAATAAACAAACACCTGTATGGAAATATTTTGTATACAACAAAGCTGAAAATTTGTCAAGATGTATTCTTGGTAATTGCAGATACTTTCTTAAAGGGCCACATACAAGTACCCTAGCATGTCATTTAAAAAAGCATCCAGTTGAATATGCAGAATTTAAAAAGTCGAAGGTATGTTTATATAAAAACTTACAGCAACAAAATTTTTCCCTTTTTGATTATAGCTAAAATTTCAGCAAGAATATATGCAAGAAAGGAATGCTCGACAACTTAGTACAAATCTTTCACGAACATCACAGTCATCTTCGGCAGAAAGTTGTTCAGCAATTCATACTCCGCTTTCTGGTACACCAACTCCATCGATAAATCCTATCAATGATAATAATGGAATGTTAAATTCTGATGTTTTTAACCAAATCAAACCTGAATCCACAAATGCAAGCATAAACAACGGAATTTTTGGAAATTCAAATGCAAAAAGTAATCTTGGCAGTAAAGAACCTGGAAAAAGTGCTTCTATGACAGATATTCTCAATATTCTAAATGCAAGTGCAAGTGAAAATGCTTCACCAAAATGCCAACACCAACCAGCAACTCCACAACAAGCACCACAAGATATTCCATTACCTCCACAAGCACAAATACAACCGCAACCCCCCGTGATGCAAATTTCTGCGGCTGCAGCGCAAGCAACTGATCCATTCATTCTTAATTCACTAAAACAAAGTTAGTTTGATTAATTTTTTAGGTTAATAAAATTAACAAATATTTTTAAGATCCAAATCTTATGAATAATTTGAATAATAATAACAACAATGATGTAACACCAAATAATAACATTCCTTATGTAACCGCTGGCAGTAATGTTAATCTACAAATTAATAATTGTATTTCACCAGCTAAAGTAATTGGTCTTCAAAAGAAATGGCAACGACAGAATCGAAAACAACGTGAAATGGAAGTTAAACTTAGTCTTGCAATTGCTGCAGCACAACTTCCAACAGCTCTTATCAAAAATCAATTTTTTCAAGATTTTATTGAAACTGCACAACCAAAATTTACAATGCCTTCAGAAGTGAATTATATTGATGAACTAATTAATTTAAAGTATGCTCGAACGATTGTTGCTGTTAAAATGCAACTTGCTGCTGCTCCTAAAATTACAATTCTCATAGATGTTTTAAAACTTCGAAATCTTGATCTTCAAGAAAATATTGAAAATGGTTATTATTCAACCTCAACAAATTTGCATAAACTACCTTCAATTAGATTATGCATATCTGCAGCTTATTATAGTTCAAGAAGTCAATCAGCGGAAGTTGTCCTACTTGGAATTCGAACACTGGCAACTGATATCAACATAAATTATGCTATTAAAGATGTTCTTGATCAATTGTTAAATGAATATAACCTTGAATGGGATCGAATTTCAAGAACTGTTACATGCGGATTCAGTGACCTTGGAGCAAATCCAAATATTTTGCCAAGAATGCTTTCACCTTATAACCGAAATTTGGCCCTTTCATTAATTGATATCTTTGATAGTGATGATATGATAGTTGAATTAAAAAGAAATTTTTATACAATGGTTTACAAATTTATGGGAAGATCAGATACAATGAAACAACTGAGTAAACAAGTTGGTCACAATGTTACATTTCCAATTGGTGAATCATTCTTGATTCTTGCTGAAAATGTTTTAAAGATTAAAGCAGAATTTTTGACAGTTTGTTGTCAGCAATTATTGGATAATCCAATTTTTTCTGAAAGTCAATGGTATGTTAATTTGAAGAAATTATTTAAATTTCTTTAATTTAAAATTTATCTTTTTAGGCAACAATTAGAACATGCAGTTAAACTTCTTGCTTTATTTCAAGTTCATATGAATGTTATTCAAGATGGTCGATATGCAACAATTGATAGAGTTATCCCATCTTTGATGCAATTAAAAGTTTCCCTTGAACGAGAATTTTCTGCACTTGGCACACTACCACATAGATTGTTGGAAGATTTATATCAGCGTACCCAATATATCCTTAATTCAACAGCTGAAAATTTTGATGGATCATTTATTCAAGCGACCGCATTGAATCCCCAACTCGCAATGTTATTGGATGATTCACAAATGACTTTTGCGAAAAATTCTATAAAAAAATCGGTTAGTTTATCGAAGAACAGTGTCCTGCTTTTGCCTTTTTTGCCCCCCCCCCCTCCCGCCTCCCGCCCCGCGTCCCGCAGATTTTCAAAAATCGCCCTTATTGAAATGTCGTCCCGCGCCCCGCCCCGAGCACTCGAAATTAAAAAAATTTCTGTTTTTTCTGTAATTTTTTGATTTTTTAAAGTAAAATAAAGGTGTAAAAGCCACTTTAAAATACTGTTAAAAAAATTTTTGATTTGCTTAGAAACAAAAATCTAAGCAAAACTTAAATTTTGTAAAACCAATTTTAAAAAATTGTCTTGCGCCCCGAAGTTTTTAAAAAGTCGCCCCGCCCCGTTCCCCAAAGATTTTAAAAAGTCGCCCCCGCCCTTGTGGGGTGGAGCAAAACACTGTCGAAGAAAAAGTTTTTCTTCTCTAAACAAAAAATGCATTATTCATAATTTTTTTTAGTTAAGCGATCGTATGCGTCGTCACAGCGATGATTCTTCGACACGAAAAAATGGAGGTAAAAATAATGGCGGTCGGGTTGATGCATTACTTGCTGCTGTTGTTGAACGAAAAAATAGCAATGTTATATCATCGGAAACTGTTAGTCCTCCATTATTATCAACTGTTTCAACAACATCAAATATGAATTCAACTCCAAATTCTTCAACTGCTTCAACGCTTTATCCCAATTTAATTCATGCAGCTAATCAAAGAAGAAAACAATTTCAAGTAAAAATAGAAGGGAATTAACAAAATAAAATAATAAAATAAATTATTTAGGATCGCATATCAAATGGCAAGAATCTATTTGCTGAAGCAATGGTTCAATCATATTTTGATGATTTGATGCATACAGTAATTTTTTTGGAATCCTAATTTTTTTTCTAAACATACTTGTTTCAGGTTGCTTCTTCTCCCCCGTCAGCCGATGGTATACCATGCTATAGCATGACTCCACATGCAACAACAACTATTCCATCTCTTCAATTTTGGGAATTATCCTCTGTTAAATGCCCTCAACTCAGTGATATCGCCATTGAACTTTTAACTATTCCATCATGTACAGTATCACTTGAAAAGATTTTTAATGATGAAGGTGTATCACAAATTATTGCTCATTCTTCCCTTGAACATCAGCTTCTTAAATCTATGGAAGATTCTGCAAGAATGGAACGGGACACAATTTTGCGATTTAATCAATCTTTTATTCCAAAACATTTTTGATTTTCTATTTTTTTTTCGTTCATTCACTCACACACGTGGGCAGCAGGGTGCGACAGAACTTCGAAATTTTGCACGGGACTTTTAGGACCTGTGCCTTTTTTTCAATAAAAGTTGCGCAAAATAAATATACGTTCACCCTATTGAATTTTTCCAATAATTTTTTATCTATTTATTATGTAAAATATTAGTAAACAATACTGCCATGGCATCCGAGTGCCGCAAGTTAACTCAAAATTCTACTTAATTCGACATATTTACCTTCCTTTTTCCTTATTTTTTGCACGCGACCCCTAATTTTCGTTGCACGGGACACGCGACTGGGTGTGACAAATCGCACCCTATCGTACCCCTTGCCCAGGTGTGTTCGCTCAAGTCATGCTTTACTACTCTTTGAGATTGTCCAGAAATCACGTGACCAATAAATTGTGATTTTCAGACCCCCTCCCTCCCTCCGTGACCAAAGATCAAAGCCTTTTGCCGACAACATCAAAGCCGGGTGCTCATTTGGCTTACCTCTCCCTCCCCCCTCATGGTCAGTAATTTCTGGACAATCCCTTTTCACTACCGCAATTTTTTGAAAAGCTTTATTCATATTTTTTTATGTTCAAAAAAGGTATATATTTTTTGCAGATTTATTCTTTTAATGTTGTATTATCATTATTGGCGCATCACCCCCGTGCATATCCGTTTCGATTATAATTTAAAACTTAATAGTCTTCAACTCTTTTAAATGCGTGCAAAAATTTAAATATTTTTTTATTTATTTATTTTGATTCCTACAGAGCATCCCATTTTATATGTATTAACGGTGATTTCCTTTTAAGATCCTGCTTTTATATTTTGCAGCACAAGTGCAATTTTCACTTACTTATGCCAATTTTATTTTTTTCTTTTTCTTTAAAATATTACAACGTTAGAAATAATTTCTTATTTTTTGTTATATCTATTTTTTCCTTCTTGGAAAGGGTAATATGTTTTTGCTGGGAAACACTATTTGATTTTACAAAATTTATGTGTATTACTTTTTTAAATATGTATTTTTTCTTAATAAACCTATTAAAATAAACTCGTTGTTTATACAGTGAAGATAAAAAATAGTAAAAATAATGATTTTATCAAAACTCATTTCATGAAAAACAAATTTTTGAAAAAAATTTGCCATTTGAAAATGCAACTTTTGTTTTGACAAAAGCTGGTTTATTTTAGAAACATATACTTTTTCCTTTTCTCTGCCTTGGAAACAACAAAAACATTAAATGCCTGCATTTTTTTACTATCTATTCATTGTTTTTATCCGATTTTCTTTAAAATGCCAAAAAGTTATGAAAAAAGTGTAATAAACAGATTCATGCAATAATGTGTTTTTAAATACTTTCGTACAATTAATTTATATTTCTTTCATAAACGATCATACAATTTAAAAAGATGTATTTTAACCAAATTTTAATTAACTGTTTTAGATGCAAATAAATACTTTTATGATTTTTTAAATACTGTGGTTTTAATTGTTTGCTTGACACTTAATCAACAAAAAAACCACTGATGATTATTCTAATTTTATTCCATAAAAAATTAAAATTAAAAGCTGCTTTAAAAAATTTAAATATTCAAAACGAAACTGAAATAAAATGTGTCACAAAATCGCCTCTTTCAAATGGATCGTTCGGATCTTTTTTTCGTACAGTTGCGTTTTTTTGATGCGTAAAGATAGCCCTTTTCCAAAAAAACTTTTTGTGCGTCTTTCTTTTTTTTGTGATTGAACATAAAACATCAATTGTGGAAAAAAGGATGGAAGAATTTTTTTATTTCTAACAAAAACTGAAATTCGTAGCGCAAGCAGCTTTTTCGCATATTTTTTGAATATTTTGTTGATTTCAAAATTTTAAAATAGGAACAACATTGCTTTTATAAAAAATGAATGACAAGAGAATATTGTCTTTGTGCTAATGCAAGTGAATTAAATGTCAGTAAAAAATAAAGCATTAGATAAGACGGTATTGAATGTCGACTGTGTTTTTAAAAAATTTAACCAAAAACCAATAAACTACAGATTATTGGAGAAATTGCAAGAATATTTCATTTCAGATTAAAACTGACGCTCGCGTAATGCTAGATGTGCTTATTTTAATGAATAGTTTTTTTAAATATTTTGTTGGTTTAGGAATTTTGAAAAAGGAACAAAATTTCTTTTTTTTAAAAATGAATAACAAGATAGTAATATTTTTGGGTAAAATGAAATTTATAATTGCTTTATACAATAAAAAATAAAGCTTTTGACTGGACAGTATCAAATATCAATTCTGTTATTAAATTAGAAAATTTATTTTGATCAATATTTAAAAAATTACAGATTATTGTGATACAGCATTCGCAGTTAGATTTTTAAAAGCATTTTGTGCATTTTTGCGATTGAACATAGAACATTGTGGGAAAAAAGAGATGGAAGGTTTTTTATTTTAGGCAAAAACAATGCCGATTTTTTGGATGCATATATTTGAATATTTTGTGGATTTAAGAGTTTTTACATAGAAAAAAGACTGCTTATATGAAAAAAGATTGACAAGAAATTGTAATTTTTAGAGATACTCCAATCTTCAAATGTTTGTTGACAGTAATATAACAAAGCTTTAACCAGGACAACATCGAATGTCAGTTGTATTATTAAATTTATTTAAATAATGAAACTGTTCTTTCTGGTGAATTAATACCATTTATGGTACTTTCTATGAAAAAATTAATTCTGTTGATTATTTAGACTCCATATTGAAAAATTAAAATATTCAAAACAAGACGTGAAAAATCTGTCACTAAATTGCGTTCATTTAAAAGAATCATTGGGTTGAAAGCGACAGATATTTGTAGAGGAGTTTTTTTTGTTTAAGAAAGCATTTTTCCAGTAACAACAATTTGTGCGTCTTTTTTTATTTTTGAAAAGGATATAAAACATCGCTTGTTGAAAAAAAGGCAGGGAAGATTTTTTTCATACCGGACGAAAAAAAAGATATTTGCAACATTTATGCTAAAAGGGCTTTTTAAAATGTGTCTTTGAATATTTTGTTGATTTCGAAATTTTAAAATAAGAAAAAGATTGATTTTGTAAAAAACGAATAAAATGAAAATGTTAATATTTTTTGCGAAATCAAAAAAGCACAGACAATCGCCAAGGCGCAGTAAAAATAAAGCTTTAGACAGAATAGGATCGATTGCCAATTCTGTTACTAAATTAAAAATTCATTTAAGCCATAAATCACTAAACCACATATTATTGAGAAATTGGTACATAAATCGAGTTGGATTATGGAAAACAATTTTTACGTTTTTCTGCTGTGTCATTTGTTATTTTTGCCAGTGAACACAAACCATTGGGTGTGGAAAAAAGGGATGAATGATTTTTTGCTTTAGACTAATAAAATGATATAAGAAATAAAATGCTACCCATAGTTTTTCTTATACGATTTTTTTTGAACATTTTGTTGATTTTAAAATTTTATAAAGAGAATCAGATTACTTTTACCAAAAAGCATAGTAGATTTGAGAAACTGAAAAACCAAAATTTCTGAAGGCAACAACAATAAAAAATAAAGATTTAAAACCCCACGAAATCAAATATCAATTCTGTTATTAAATTAATAATTTGTTTAAATTATCGTACATTTCTTTCTGCTGCTGTAAAACCATTTAAGGTGCTTTCTAGCGCAGGTTGAATTGTTTTTTCTTTAAATCTTAATAGTTTTTTGATTAAATTGGTAACAGCTGTTCGATACGGTGTAATAATGTACAACACAGAACAAGCATTTATCAAAAAATGGAATGCCATTAACGGAAAAGCAATTTCGTTAATAACTAAAATTATGCAAATTTTATTATGAATTTCTTAATTTAACAATTTCCTTACTACTTATATAATTCAAATTACAGGGTGTCCAAAAAAAATTGGCGGTGGCGCTATTAAATAAAGACGATCAGGGCGCAATATCTGGTTGTTGGTGGAATAGTATGACCCTTTGTGGAGTAATTTGTGGCAGCAATGTCACGGATCGAAAACTTTCGCTTCGGGAGATACGGGATTTCAAAGTTAAAAAAAGGCCGTTTTTGGGGGTCTTGCGCGAGCGAGCATCAGAATATTTTTAGAGGGTAAAAAAAGATGCTGTTGGGCAGATTTTGTGGGCCAAAGGACCTAGTCGTCCATAGGCTTTAGTTTGATGCAATAACTCTTCTGGTGGAATTATGGCGAATTTTTTTCTAAACCCTTGCGCAAAATTTTTCAATTTTGGCCAACTTTGACAAATCGCCCTACTTTTTCCAGGTGGAGTTGATGGCTCATATTTGTTGCCAACAAACTTCAGCCCCTTTGTGGTCGATCCCACACCAAAATATTGAAATCTGGAAAATTGGATTTTTTTCGATACTCAGAAACGTTAAAAAATGACTTCTTATATTTGTTTACTAGTAAATAGCAGGTAACTATGTATACATAAAAGTTTTTAAATGCTATGTTTTGCTATAAATAAATGAAAATAGTCCAAAAAAATACTGTAAAATACATTTTAAGCATTTATGACCAATATGGATACTTAAACATTGTATTGAAACTCGTCATGTGCTATGTATACTTACTTACATACGAAAATTGTAGCTGGTTAAAAATTCATTTTCTCAGATTTCAATATTTTGGTGTGGGATCGACCACAAAGGGGCTGAAGTTTGTTGGCAAAAAATATGAGCCATCAACTCCTCCTGGAAAAACTAGGGCGATTTGTCAAAGTTGGCCAAAATTGAAAAATTTTGCGCAAGGGTTTACAGTGCTCCTCTTAAATTTAGAGCCACCCCAGAATATGCAGATTTTGAGATTATGAGTAAAGATAAAAACATATGGATTTCAGATTCGGATTCAGCATGCCAAAAAACCTATAAACCCACAAAATTACCTAAAACGCCCTTCTCGTAATATTTCTACAGTAATAAATGTTAAAAATTGCTTGCTCTTACATATAGAGCCACCTATGAAAAAATTTGCATACGACATGATATGACGAAACTGGTTATCAAGGGTTGTTAACCATGCTTATTTTAGCTTATCTGTGAAGAAAATACCAAAAAATCTTTACTGGCACCGATTTGGCGCCATGTTGAAAATGGCATTTTTGCCATTTTTGGCATTTTTTGAGTGCTCACAAAATGGCACAAAAGTAAGTTTAGCAAAAACTATCAACTCTATTTTGTAAACCTATATATCGCTAACAAATCCCTAAAGTTTCATAGCTCGATCTTACCTGGGTTTCGTTAACCGTAATTTCAAAGTAACTGCAAAATGTCAAAAAACATGAAATTTTGCTCAAAAAAGCTGAAAAATGGCTAAAGTCAAGATTTTCAAAATTATGGCTACGGAAACCCAGGTAAGATCGAGCTATGAAACTTTAGGGATTTGTTAGCGATATATAGGTTTACAAAATAGAGTTGATAGTTTTTGCTAAACTTACTTTTGTGCCATTTTGTGAGCACTCAAAAAATGCCAAAAATGGCAAAAATGCCATTTTCACCATGGCGCCAAATCGGTGCCAGTAAAGATTTTTTGGTATTTTCTTCACAGATGAGCTAAAATAAGCATGGTTAACAACCCTTGATAGCCAGTTTCGTCATATCATGTCGTATGCAAATTTTTTCATAGGTGGCTCTATATGTAAGAGCAAGCAATTTTTAACATTTATTACTGTAGAAATATTACCAGAAGGGCGTTTTAGGTAATTTTGTGGGTTTATAGGTTTTTTGGCATGCTGAATCCGAATCTGAAATCCATATGTTTTTATCTTTACTCATAATCTCAAAATCTGCATATTCTGGGGTGGCTCTAAATTTAAGAGGAGCACTGTAGAAAAAAATTCGCCATAATTCCACCAGAAGAGTTATTGCATCAAACTAAAGCCTATGGACAACTTGGTCCACTGGCCCACATAATATGCCTAAGAGCTTCATTTTATGCCCTCTGGAAATATTCTGATGCTCGCTCGCGCAAGACCCCCAAAAACGGCCTTTTTTAACTTTGAAATCCCGTATCTCCCGAAGCGAAAGTTTTCGACCCATGATATTTCTGCCACAAACTACTCCTCAAAGGGTCATACTATTCCACCAACAACCAGATATTGCGTCCTGATCGTCTTTATTTAATAGCGCCACCGCCAATTTTTTTTGGACACCCTGTATGAAAGGATGTTTTATCAAAATTCTTCGATTTGGAGTTTTTAAAATTTTCGTGTCGGGACTTCCAATGAATGAAAGGGACAATAATTTATTTACAGTGGGTCTCCTCCTTTAAATTAGGACAAAAAAGAATACGTGCTAACCAAAAAGATTTCCTTTTTTTGATTTGAGGTGATTTCTGTACTTTTTGTTTTTGCAGTTCTTAAAAAAGAAAACACATCTTACTTTAAATTTTATAAATATCGGATTACATCAATCTATTCCGATGCCTGTTTCAACCTTTTCAACCTAAAAAAGTCAAACATTTCAAGACTTTTTATGCCATTTCTAAATAAAACACGTTCTTTAAACTAAACATTTCTAATTATTTTGTCAGAAAAAATTCATTTAAATTGGAGCTTTTGCCTTTTTAATGAATATATTTTGATGTTTTTTTAAATAAAAAACAAAATATACGAATATCGACAACTAATCGTTAAATTTTATCTTGATTTGAATAATAAGAATACCTTACATATTGAATGTATTTTCCCCAAAAATGACCCAAATTTCTACAGATAAAACCAGCACAACCAGCGGTGCTGGAAGCATTAAATATGGACCAAAAATAAAAGAAATATGAAAATCCATTGAAAATGCACAAAAAATTGTTAATAAAATATAATATTTGTAATATCCCATTGCTTTTTTTGAATATTTTAAAACAATAAAAGCAGCAAATGAATTTACGATAATATTAATTACGGTATTATAATGCAATCGATTACCGTATGCAATAAATTCTTCCAAGGTATAAATATGAGCAGAGGACATTTTTATTAAAAGTTATAACTTTTAAAAAATAATTTTATCTTTAAAGAATGTCTTTTTCAAAGTTGTTACAAGTTTTAAAAGTCGACAAGAAAAGCAGCTGAAGATCTTTGACTAATCAAAAATCTTCAGCTGTTTTACTCGAATTTAATATTTATAGACATTTTTAAAATCTAAATATTTTTACAATTTTTTAGGGTGTTGTTATTTACAAAAAATTATATGTTAAATTTTCTTTAATATTCATTTTATTAAACAGAAATCACATATTTTATCATAAATATTTTATTACTAAAAGCAAAAACGTGTTTTTTTAACAATTTCCTCAATGATTAGATATAATAAAGTAATATTATAGGTGTTAAATAAAATACCAATTTGTTTAATATAATATCACAATATACTTTTTATGGTGGTTTTAAAAAAAGTAATCCATTTTATTTTCAAATTATAAAATTTTTTGAAAAAAAATTAAGTTATACATAAATAAAGTTCACCTACAGTAACCATGATTTCGAGAATTAATACGTTTACCATTCAATAAACGAAGCTGATACAAAAACCAATAAAAATGTACCTATTTTGTAAAACAAAAATGTAATATATTTATAATATGTAATATATTTATAATATATTTTTTATAAGAACAAATTTCGAAAGAATGGTTAATGTATTAGTTATTTAGAACACGGTCAAAAATTGTGTTTTTTGGCCTAAAAATAGGTATTTTAAAATTACCTAAAAAAGTGAATTTTTTGAAAGTACCGATGCTTAAACGCATCAAATAGTTTGTAGTTTTATCAAAAATTATGTTTTTTATGTAAATAAAGTGATGAAAATATCATTTTAGAGGAAAAAACGGCGTACACTGAAAATCACTTTTTTCACAAAAATGAGCTATGTTTACAGTGATGAAATTTTGTAATGAGACAAGGTACCGGGTATATTATAATTTTAATACATGCTACCCATCTGGACGAGCATTGTAAACACAAATTTCGAAATTATAGTCGAAATTTTACTTATTTTGCGATCTGTCAAAAATCGCGTTTTTTTGCCTAAAATTAAGGGTTTTTAATTACCCTAAAAAATTAGGTCACCGGGTGTATATGATGTTAATATGTTAGAAATAGTTAGTAGACATACTAATAATACTTATAGAACCATTTGGACACAATAATACCTTACCGAAACCATTTTAGAGATTTTATCCCCAAAATATGCCATTTTTATGGGTTTTGACCTAAATCGTGGTCTTAAAAATCCAAATTTGCATATTTTGGTACAAAATGTTTTGTAAAAATCATTTCTAACTATGTTCTATCATTTCCACCCAAAGTTGGTTGAATTGGAGCAAAAATGACGTTTTTTGAATTTTTGAGTTAAATGACGCAGTACTTTCAAAAATTCAGATGACCCCCTAAACCCACCTAAAAAATTTTTTTATTCCTTCCCTAAGGGTCACAAAATAATAAAGAATTAGAATATGTAATAAAATTTTGCTATTGTCGTGCCAAAAAAATGTGATTGTAAGATTTCTGTGCCAAAAAGCAGTTTTTGGCGTTCTGTGCCTAATATCGCCCGTTTAAAAGGGTCAAATGTCTTAGTTTCTAATTTTTCTGAACTCAGCTCGTCAAGGGCTTTCGAATGGTACCAAATTTGTCATTTTATCTTCAAAGATGGCGATTTTTCATTTTCGACCTGACAAATTTGCATATCGAAAACTAGACCACTTAGGACGAAAATGACAACGAAAATCGTGTTCCTGGACCTTGTTAACCTAGAAAAACCATTTTATACCCTTCTGACATCATTTCGAGTTCCCTGTGCCAAGGAATGTTTAAGTTTTTCAAAAATCGGGCTATAAATGAAACATCTTGACATAAAATAATCTCATTATTTTTTTTTACTGTTATTAAGAGGTACAGGTATAACTTAACGAGGGTTTGCGAAATATTGAAATTAACAATTTTTTATCATACATAAAAATATTAACTTTTACGTTTTATTTATTAAAAATTCAAAACTTTCAAAAAATCAAAGACCTGGCACACATTGAAATGATGTTTGCAACTATTTTATTTTCGTTTTTCGCAAACGAGACATTGGAAAAATTAAAAACAAGTTGTGAAAAATGAAGAAGAACAACAGAAAGAAAAAAATTTGTCATTGATAAATTTCATTTCAAGGACAAAAAGTGTCTGACATTAGAAAAATACAAGTTTAGCAAAACTTTTAGTTTTTTTCATCTGTCAATAAAAAATGATAAGATCTTACAAACAAAAAAGCTTCAGACTTTTAATATATATGAATTTGCTTGTTCCCTGCTCTAGGCACAAAGTCAAAAAGGACACCAAGATACCGAATCTACACAAGTACTAAGTATTTCTTGCTTTTCTGACTGTTTCTCTTTTGATTAGGCATGACCGAAAGACGACTAGTCCCACCAGGTCCGGTACCGTCCCTTTGAAGGGACGGGACTCAATTTTTTCAGACTGAAAAAAATTTCCAAGTTGGGTACCAAGGCAAATTTGAGAAAAAATGGCTTTGTCCAAGGGACCGGGACAGGTACCACATTTTTAGTCTCTTCCCGTCCCGAGACGAGGCGGTACTTGATAATTGGTCCCTTGGTCATGCCTACTTCTGATTCAATCGTTTCAGAAAAACATCACCTCAAAAAGAGTGTGCATGGGCCCAAACAAAACAGGAAACTGCAAGTTGACAAGAGAGAGATAGATACAAAAATGATTTTATCTAGGAAATCGATCAATTATTGAAGGTAAATAATGAAAATGGCAAAATCCTTTGATCTTTTGTCCCATGCATGAACCTTAGGATGCGTTCTCTAAAATGAACATGGCCGCCCCAAAATTATTTTCAGTTTACCAACTTGAATGTATGATAGATAACAATCTTGCCTTTTCTATATCATGTTTTTCTTCATGCATTCATTTTTGTAATAATTTAACCTTCTTTTATTTTGCTTTAAAAAGGGCAGCCAATTCAGTTTCGTGTTTATATTTGGGTCTTTCAATCCTCCATTTGAAAAAGACAAGTTTAATTTGTGGCTTTAATTTTTTTGTCTCCTGTTTGAGATTGTTACCCTATTCGCAGGAAATGCCATTTGCGGGATACCTATTCGCAAGAAATACTATTCTCAGAAGAATAACTTTTGTGCACGCTTTTCAAAAAATTTGTAAAACAATAGTCGTTAGTTGTTGGACAAGGGACAATTAACGGAACCATTCAGAAGTTACCACCTAAGTGGGGTGAATTATCGCCGTAATAGACTTAGATAATTTCTGTGATAAAGCGTTAAGCTTACTGCGCCTAATGGCATAAGTGTGCTGAAAAAAACACAACTCAACCCATACCTCGCGAATCGGTTGTGTCTTGCGAATGGGGAATCCCCCTTTGTTTAAACACCGTTAAAGGAGCAAAAGTTCCCAATCGATTTTTTTGCACCACAAAAAACGTTTGTTTAATTTTTTTTCTTTCTGTTTTGTTTTTGTTCTTTTTAAACATCAAAGTCTTGAAATTTTGTATTCTAAAAATCAATTCTAGAAAAAAATATGTTGAAATTTTCAATTGATAGACTTTTGGAAGAGCCCAACAATGGCGAGAGCAAGAGGTAGCTTTGATAGTTTTGTCGATTATGTATTTGCTTAAGATATCTTTTATAGAGTGAAGTCCAGCCATTCTCTTAAGAATAACAAATTTCTACAACGTCTTTGCAAATCAGATGACACAAAAAACCAAGAAAAGGAATTTCCATCATCTTCTACTTCAAAAAAGCTTCCACCGCATGATCCTGTAAAATCAGGTAAGCGTTAAACAATGTCACAACAGTTTGATGTTTTTCGTAAAAATTTTTTCATTACGAATATGAGTTATAAATTTCCTCTCAACCCTTTCTCGTTTTTAGTCTATAGTTAAAATTTTTAAAATGTAAAACAACTTTTTAAATTCTGTGTATTGTTTTTCAGTAGGTACTTCCACCTCTAAGGTGAAAAAATACAATTGTTCCCATTGTGGCAGATGTTTTTCAAATAGAAGAAGTGTTATGGATCACGAGGTAAACCATTTTAACAAAAATTTAACTTTCTTATCTTTTTTAGAGAACTCACACTGGTGATAAGCCATTCAAATGCACTGTTTGTTCAACTGCTTATAGGACACAACAAGCCATAACTAGGCATCTTAAAACACATATTAATGTAAGTTTAATTATTTTAGCTATTTTAAAAATTCTTTGAACGAAAAGATAAATAAAAATGTACATCAAACAAATCTGATAACAAATATCAAAAATTTGTTTGTAAGTACAGGGTGTAAATTTTAACATGTATGGGTTTTAAACGCGTGAAAAACATAAAAATTTTAGGTTCCAGAACCTCAAATTTTCACAGTAGGTTTGTATGAGGCTAAAGTTTATTTCCACAAATTTTCAGCCCAATCGAAGACCTAAACTTTTTTCGAGGATCTAGATCCTAGGTCTTGACAAAAAATAAAAATTTGTAGCTTTTTAGATTCCTTACTTTATGGGCTATCAATTTGCTATAAAGTTTTTTTTCTTAATTTCTAAATTTTTAATTTTTTTAAAATTTTAAAAAACAATAATTTTGAAAAAATTTCTAAGTCCGTGAAGGCATTGACAAAACCTCGGACTTAGAAAAATTTTTTAAATTTTATTTTTTTAAAAAATTTATTAAATTAAAAATTTAGAAATTAAGAAAAAAACTTTAAAGCAAATTGATAGCCCATAAAGTAAGGAATCCAAAAAGCTATAAATTTTTATTTTTTGTCAAGACCTAGGATCTAGATCCTCAAAAAAAGTTTAGGTCTTCGATTTGGCTGAAAATTTGGGAAAACAAACTTTAGGCCCATATAAACCTTCTGTGAAAATTTGAGGTTCTGGAACCTAAAATTTTTATGTTTTTCACGCGATTAAAACCCATGCGTGTTAAAATTTACACCCTGTATTTTCATTCTATTACTACAACATATAAATATCAGTTTTAGTATTATCATGCAAAATGTTTTCAGGAACCATGTGTTTATTGCACCGAATGCGGCAAGCCATTAAAAAGAGCTTCATTTCTAAAAGAACATCAAAAAAAGAACTGTGAAAGCAATCCTGCATCAGCAAGCTTTACAAGTGTTAGAGATGTTTGAATCTATATTTTGTCTATATTTCATTTTATCAAATCCTTTTCATCATTATATCAAATTTCTTGTCCTTTTTTAAATAAATTTGCATGGCTACAATTCCATTAGATAACAGAATCACCATAATAAGCAGTAGCTTAAAGTATGAGCTTTTTCAGCAATTTAAGGTGAAACTTAGAGGCAGAAGAAAATTTTCTGTGAAAGAACACTGAGAAAAAAAGTGTTACTGAAGAAGGTCAAAAATGTTACAAAAGTGTAACACTTTTGTTTCATTGTCCCCCTTGGTACTGAGTGTTACATGTTCGTAATTCAAGTGTTACCGATCTGTGGCACTTGATGCTTCAAAAATTATGTAACCAATGACCCATTTAAAAGTACCCCCAGAGGGAGTAATTTTTCAAAATTTAAAGGGGTACCCTTGTCCCCCATGCAAGGGTTAAGGGGGGACACCCCCTTTTCATTCTTAGCATCCCTAAATGCGGATGAAATGTATGGTTTGGGTAAAAAACCGGCAAAAACTTATAAAAAATGCAATGTGTATGCAAGATAAAGCGCAAAAAGAAAACAAGGTAAAAGTTAGAAAAGTGAAAGAAGGATGCAGAAGAAAATTTAAGGTAAAAGTTAGAAAAAGACGAAAATTTAAAGTGAAAGTTAGCGGCAGAAGAAAATTTAAGGCGAAAGAATTTTTTTTTCTTCTGCCGCTAACTTTCCCTTTAAAAATAAGAAGAAAGAAGGAGGCAAAAAAATTTAAAGTGAAAGAAGGATGCAGAAGAAAATTTGAGGTAAAAGTTAGAAAAAGACGAAAATTTAAAGTGAAAGTTAGCGGCAGAAGAAAATTTAAGGCGAAAGAATTTTTTTTTCTTCTGCCGCTAACTTTCCCTTTAAAAATAAGAAGAAAGAAGGAGGCAAAAAAATTTAAAGTGAAAGAAGGATGCAGAAGAAAATTTAAGGTAAAAGTTAGAAAAAGACGAAAATTTAAAGTGAAAGTTAGCGGCAGAAGAAAATTTAAGGCGAAAGAATTTTTTTTTCTTCTGCCGCTAACTTTCCCTTTAAAAATAAGAAGAAAGAAGGAGGCAAAAAAATTTAAAGTGAAAGAAGGATGCAGAAGAAAATTTGAGGTAAAAGTTAGAAAAAGACGAAAATTTAAAGTGAAAGTTAGCGGCAGAAGAAAATTTAAGGCGAAAGAATTTTTTTTTCTTCTGCCGCTAACTTTCCCTTTAAAAATAAGAAGAAAGAAGGAGGCAAAAAAATTTAAAGTGAAAGAAGGATGCAGAAGAAAATTTAAGGTAAAAGTTAGAAAAAGACGAAAATTTAAAGTGAAAGTTAGCGGCAGAAGAAAATTTAAGGCGAAAGAATTTTTTTTTCTTCTGCCGCTAACTTTCCCTTTAAAAATAAGAAGAAAGAAGGAGGCAAAAAAATTTAAAGTGAAAGAAGGATGCAGAAGAAAATTTGAGGTAAAAGTTAGAAAAAGACGAAAATTTAAAGTGAAAGTTAGCGGCAGAAGAAAATTTAAGGCGAAAGAATTTTTTTTTCTTCTGCCGCTAACTTTCCCTTTAAAAATAAGAAGAAAGAAGGAGGCAAAAAAATTTAAAGTGAAAGAAGGATGCAGAAGAAAATTTAAGGTAAAAGTTAGAAAAAGACGAAAATTTAAAGTGAAAGTTAGCGGCAGAAGAAAATTTAAGGCGAAAGAATTTTTTTTTCTTCTGCCGCTAACTTTCCCTTTAAAAATAAGAAGAAAGAAGGAGGCAAAAAAATTTAAAGTGAAAGAAGGATGCAGAAGAAAATTTGAGGTAAAAGTTAGAAAAAGACGAAAATTTAAAGTGAAAGTTAGCGGCAGAAGAAAATTTAAGGCGAAAGAATTTTTTTTTCTTCTGCCGCTAACTTTCCCTTTAAAAATAAGAAGAAAGAAGGAGGCAAAAAAATTTAAAGTGAAAGTTAGCGGCAGAAAGAAATTTAAGGTAAAAGTTAGAAAAAGACGAAAATTTAAAGTGAAAGTTAGCGGCAGAAGAAAATTTAAGGCGAAAGAATTTTTTTTTCTTCTGCCGCTAACTTTCCCTTTAAAAATAAGAAGAAAGAAGGAGGCAAAAAAATTTAAAGTGAAAGTTAGCGGCAGAAGAAAATTTAAGGCGAAAGAATTTTTTTTTCTTCTGCCGCTAACTTTCCCTTTAAAAATAAGAAGAAAGAAGGAGGCAAAAAAATTTAAAGTGAAAGAAGGATGCAGAAGAAAATTTAAGGTAAAAGTTAGAAAAAGACGAAAATTTAAAGTGAAAGTTAGCGGCAGAAGAAAATTTAAGGCGAAAGAATTTTTTTTTCTTCTGCCGCTAACTTTCCCTTTAAAAATAAGAAGAAAGAAGGAGGCAAAAAAATTTAAAGTGAAAGTTAGCGGCAGAAAGAAATTTAAGGTAAAAGTTAGAAAAAGACGAAAATTTAAAGTGAAAGTTAGCGGCAGAAGAAAATTTAAGGCGAAAGAATTTTTTTTTCTTCTGCCGCTAACTTTCCCTTTAAAAATAAGAAGAAAGAAGGAGGCAAAAAAATTTAAAGTGAAAGAAGGATGCAGAAGAAAATTTGAGGTAAAAGTTAGAAAAAGACGAAAATTTAAAGTGAAAGTTAGCGGCAGAAGAAAATTTAAGGCGAAAGAATTTTTTTTTCTTCTGCCGCTAACTTTCCCTTTAAAAATAAGAAGAAAGAAGGAGGCAAAAAAATTTAAAGTGAAAGTTAGCGGCAGAAAGAAATTTAAGGTAAAAGTTAGAAAAAGACGAAAATTTAAAGTGAAAGTTAGCGGCAGAAGAAAATTTAAGGCGAAAGAATTTTTTTTTCTTCTGCCGCTAACTTTCCCTTTAAAAATAAGAAGAAAGAAGGAGGCAAAAAAATTTAAAGTGAAAGTTAGCGGCAGAAGAAAATTTAAGGCGAAAGAATTTTTTTTTCTTCTGCCGCTAACTTTCCCTTTAAAAATAAGAAGAAAGAAGGAGGCAAAAAAATTTAAAGTGAAAGAAGGATGCAGAAGAAAATTTAAGGTAAAAGTTAGAAAAAGACGAAAATTTAAAGTGAAAGTTAGCGGCAGAAGAAAATTTAAGGCGAAAGAATTTTTTTTTCTTCTGCCGCTAACTTTCCCTTTAAAAATAAGAAGAAAGAAGGAGGCAAAAAAATTTAAAGTGAAAGAAGGATGCAGAAGAAAATTTAAGGTAAAAGTTAGAAAAAGACGAAAATTTAAAGTGAAAGTTAGCGGCAGAAGAAAATTTAAGGCGAAAGAATTTTTTTTTCTTCTGCCGCTAACTTTCCCTTTAAAAATAAGAAGAAAGAAGGAGGCAAAAAAATTTAAAGTGAAAGTTAGCGGCAGAAAGAAATTTAAGGTAAAAGTTAGAAAAAGACGAAAATTTAAAGTGAAAGTTAGCGGCAGAAGAAAATTTAAGGCGAAAGAATTTTTTTTTCTTCTGCCGCTAACTTTCCCTTTAAAAATAAGAAGAAAGAAGGAGGCAAAAAAATTTAAAGTGAAAGAAGGATGCAGAAGAAAATTTGAGGTAAAAGTTAGAAAAAGACGAAAATTTAAAGTGAAAGTTAGCGGCAGAAGAAAATTTAAGGCGAAAGAATTTTTTTTTCTTCTGCCGCTAACTTTCCCTTTAAAAATAAGAAGAAAGAAGGAGGCAAAAAAATTTAAAGTGAAAGAAGGATGCAGAAGAAAATTTAAGGTAAAAGTTAGAAAAAGACGAAAATTTAAAGTGAAAGTTAGCGGCAGAAGAAAATTTAAGGCGAAAGAATTTTTTTTTCTTCTGCCGCTAACTTTCCCTTTAAAAATAAGAAGAAAGAAGGAGGCAAAAAAATTTAAAGTGAAAGAAGGATGCAGAAGAAAATTTGAGGTAAAAGTTAGAAAAAGACGAAAATTTAAAGTGAAAGTTAGCGGCAGAAGAAAATTTAAGGCGAAAGAATTTTTTTTTCTTCTGCCGCTAACTTTCCCTTTAAAAATAAGAAGAAAGAAGGAGGCAAAAAAATTTAAAGTGAAAGAAGGATGCAGAAGAAAATTTGAGGTAAAAGTTAGAAAAAGACGAAAATTTAAAGTGAAAGTTAGCGGCAGAAGAAAATTTAAGGCGAAAGAATTTTTTTTTCTTCTGCCGCTAACTTTCCCTTTAAAAATAAGAAGAAAGAAGGAGGCAAAAAAATTTAAAGTGAAAGTTAGCGGCAGAAAGAAATTTAAGGTAAAAGTTAGAAAAAGACGAAAATTTAAAGTGAAAGTTAGCGGCAGAAGAAAATTTAAGGCGAAAGAATTTTTTTTTCTTCTGCCGCTAACTTTCCCTTTAAAAATAAGAAGAAAGAAGGAGGCAAAAAAATTTAAAGTGAAAGTTAGCGGCAGAAGAAAATTTAAGGCGAAAGAATTTTTTTTTCTTCTGCCGCTAACTTTCCCTTTAAAAATAAGAAGAAAGAAGGAGGCAAAAAAATTTAAAGTGAAAGAAGGATGCAGAAGAAAATTTAAGGTAAAAGTTAGAAAAAGACGAAAATTTAAAGTGAAAGTTAGCGGCAGAAGAAAATTTAAGGCGAAAGAATTTTTTTTTCTTCTGCCGCTAACTTTCCCTTTAAAAATAAGAAGAAAGAAGGAGGCAAAAAAATTTAAAGTGAAAGAAGGATGCAGAAGAAAATTTAAGGTAAAAGTTAGAAAAAGACGAAAATTTAAAGTGAAAGTTAGCGGCAGAAGAAAATTTAAGGCGAAAGAATTTTTTTTTCTTCTGCCGCTAACTTTCCCTTTAAAAATAAGAAGAAAGAAGGAGGCAAAAAAATTTAAAGTGAAAGTTAGCGGCAGAAAGAAATTTAAGGTAAAAGTTAGAAAAAGACGAAAATTTAAAGTGAAAGTTAGCGGCAGAAGAAAATTTAAGGCGAAAGAATTTTTTTTTCTTCTGCCGCTAACTTTCCCTTTAAAAATAAGAAGAAAGAAGGAGGCAAAAAAATTTAAAGTGAAAGAAGGATGCAGAAGAAAATTTGAGGTAAAAGTTAGAAAAAGACGAAAATTTAAAGTGAAAGTTAGCGGCAGAAGAAAATTTAAGGCGAAAGAATTTTTTTTTCTTCTGCCGCTAACTTTCCCTTTAAAAATAAGAAGAAAGAAGGAGGCAAAAAAATTTAAAGTGAAAGTTAGCGGCAGAAAGAAATTTAAGGTAAAAGTTAGAAAAAGACGAAAATTTAAAGTGAAAGTTAGCGGCAGAAGAAAATTTAAGGCGAAAGAATTTTTTTTTCTTCTGCCGCTAACTTTCCCTTTAAAAATAAGAAGAAAGAAGGAGGCAAAAAAATTTAAAGTGAAAGTTAGCGGCAGAAAGAAATTTAAGGTAAAAGTTAGAAAAAGACGAAAATTTAAAGTGAAAGTTAGCGGCAGAAGAAAATTTAAGGCGAAAGAATTTTTTTTTCTTCTGCCGCTAACTTTCCCTTTAAAAATAAGAAGAAAGAAGGAGGCAAAAAAATTTAAAGTGAAAGAAGGATGCAGAAGAAAATTTGAGGTAAAAGTTAGAAAAAGACGAAAATTTAAAGTGAAAGTTAGCGGCAGAAGAAAATTTAAGGCGAAAGAATTTTTTTTTCTTCTGCCGCTAACTTTCCCTTTAAAAATAAGAAGAAAGAAGGAGGCAAAAAAATTTAAAGTGAAAGTTAGCGGCAGAAAGAAATTTAAGGTAAAAGTTAGAAAAAGACGAAAATTTAAAGTGAAAGTTAGCGGCAGAAGAAAATTTAAGGCGAAAGAATTTTTTTTTCTTCTGCCGCTAACTTTCCCTTTAAAAATAAGAAGAAAGAAGGAGGCAAAAAAATTTAAAGTGAAAGTTAGCGGCAGAAAGAAATTTAAGGTAAAAGTTAGAAAAAGACGAAAATTTAAAGTGAAAGTTAGCTGCAGAAGAAAATCTAAGGTGAAAAAGTGAAAGTGAAAGTTAGCGGCAGAAGAAAATTTAAGGCGAAAGAATTTTTTTTTCTTCTGCCGCTAACTTTCCCTTTAAAAATAAGAAGAAAGAAGGAGGCAAAAAAATTTAAAGTGAAAGAAGGATGCAGAAGAAAATTTGAGGTAAAAGTTAGAAAAAGACGAAAATTTAAAGTGAAAGTTAGCGGCAGAAGAAAATTTAAGGCGAGAGAATTTTTTTTTCTTCTGCCGCTAACTTTCCCTTTAAAAATAAGAAGAAAGAAGGAGGCAAAAAAATTTAAAGTGAAAGTTAGCGGCAGAAAAAAATTTAAGGTAAAAGTTAGAAAAAGACGAAAATTTAAAGTGAAAGTTAGCTGCAGAAGAAAATCTAAGGTGAAAGAATTTTTTTTTCTTCTGCCGCTAACTTTCCCTTTAAAAATAAGAAGAAAGAAGGAGGCAAAAAAATTTAAAGTGAAAGTTAGCGGCAGAAAGAAATTTAAGGTGAAAGAATTTTTTTTTCTTCTGCCGCTAACTTTCCCTTAAAAATAAGAAGAAAGAAGGAGGCAAAAAAATTCAAAGTGAAAGTTAGCGGCAGAAAGAAATTTAAGGTAAAAGTTAGAAAAAGACGAAAATTTAAAGTGAAAGTTAGCGGCAGAAGAAAATTTAAGGTGAAAGAATTTTTTTTTCTTCTGCCGCTAACTTTCCCTTAAAAATAAGAAGAAAGAAGGAGGCAAAAAAATTTAAAGTGAAAGTTAGCGGCAGAAAGAAATTTAAGGTAAAAGTTAGAAAAAGACGAAAATTTAAAGTGAAAGTTAACGGCAGAAGAAAATTTAAGGTGAAAGAATTTTTTTTTCTTCTGCCGCTAACTTTCCCTTAAAAATAAGAAGAAAGAAGGAGGCAAAAAAATTTAAAGTGAAAGAAGGATGCAGAAGAAAATTTGAGGTAAAAGTTAGAAAAAGACGAAAATTTAAAGTGAAAGTTAGCGGCAGAAGAAAATTTAAAGTAAAAGTTAGAAAAAGACGAAAATTTAAAGTGAAAGTTAGCTGCAGAAGAAAATTTAAGGTGAAAGAATTTTTTTTTCTTCTGCCGCTAACTTTCCCTTTAAAAAAAAGAAGAAAGAAGGTGGCAAAAAAATTTAAAGTGAAAGAAGGATGCAGAAGAAAATTTAAGGTAAAAGTTAGAAAAAGACGATAATTTAAAGTGAAAGTTAGCGGCAGAAGAAAATTTAAGGCGAAAGAATTTTTTTTTCTTCTGCCGCTAACTTTCCCTTTAAAAATAAGAAGAAAGAAGGTGGCAAAAAAATTTAAAGTGAAAGAAGGATGCAGAAGAAAATTTAAGGTAAAAGTTAGAAAAAGACGATAATTTAAAGTGAAAGTTAGCGGCAGAAGAAAATTTAAGGCGAGAGAATTTTTTTTTCTTCTGCCGCTAACTTTCCCTTTAAAAAAAAGAAGAAAGAAGGAGGCAAAAAAATTTAAAGTGAAAGTTAGCGGCAGAAAGAAATTTAAGGTAAAAGTTAGAAAAAGACGAAAATTTAAAGTGAAAGTTAGCTGCAGAAGAAAATTTAAGGTGAAAGAATTTTTTTTTCTTCTGCCGCTAACTTTCCCTTTAAAAATAAGAAGAAAGAAGGAGGCAAAAAAATTTAAAGTGAAAGTTAGCGGCAGAAAGAAATTTAAGGTAAAAGTTAGAAAAAGACGAAAATTTAAAGTGAAAGTTAGCGGCAGAAGAAAATTTAAGGCGAAAGAATTTTTTTTTCTTCTGCCGCTAACTTTCCCTTTAAAAATAAGAAGAAAGAAGGAGGCAAAAAAATTTAAAGTGAAAGAAGGATGCAGAAGAAAATTTGAGGTAAAAGTTAGAAAAAGACGAAAATTTAAAGTGAAAGTTAGCGGCAGAAGAAAATTTAAGGCGAGAGAATTTTTTTTTCTTCTGCCGCTAACTTTCCCTTTAAAAATAAGAAGAAAGAAGGTGGCAAAAAAATTTAAAGTGAAAGAAGGATGCAGAAGAAAATTTAAGGTAAAAGTTAGAAAAAGACGATAATTTAAAGTGAAAGTTAGCGGCAGAAGAAAATTTAAGGCGAGAGAATTTTTTTTTCTTCTGCCGCTAACTTTCCCTTTAAAAAAAAGAAGAAAGAAGGAGGCAAAAAAATTTAAAGTGAAAGTTAGCGGCAGAAAGAAATTTAAGGTAAAAGTTAGAAAAAGACGAAAATTTAAAGTGAAAGTTAGCTGCAGAAGAAAATTTAAGGTGAAAGAATTTTTTTTTCTTCTGCCGCTAACTTTCCCTTTAAAAATAAGAAGAAAGAAGGTGGCAAAAAAATTTAAAGTGAAAGAAGGATGCAGAAGAAAATTTAAGGTAAAAGTTAGAAAAAGACGATAATTTAAAGTGAAAGTTAGCGGCAGAAGAAAATTTAAGGCGAAAGAATTTTTTTTTCTTCTGCCGCTAACTTTCCCTTTAAAAATAAGAAGAAAGAAGGAGGCAAAAAAATTTAAAGTGAAAGAAGGATGCAGAAGAAAATTTAAGGTAAAAGTTAGAAAAAGACGAAAATTTAAAGTGAAAGTTAGCGGCAAAAGAAAATTTAAGGTGAAAGAAGGATGCAGAAGAAAATTTAAATAAAAAATAAAAAAAACATCTATTATTTTATTTATATGTATTAAAATTAGAATAATCATGGTTAACTGTTTGTTAATTAAATGTTTATTTAATAGACAAAAATTGAAAGCAATAGTATTAAAAAAATCAAAAATTCATTTATTTGCATCTAAAACAGTTTATTAAAAAAAAGGTTAATAAACATCTTTTTTTATTGTGGGTTGAGACATATCAAAATTTATTGCACAAAAGTGTTCAAAAACGCATTATTGCTGTTGATTTCAGTTTTTAATAACTTTTTTGTAGGGTTGCTGGCGCGCCTGAGCACATGTGCCCGTGCGCTGAAAATTCAAATTTATTAATATGTACAGTATAAAAATCCTAAAAAGGGGTATTTTTGCTATAAAAAGCATTATTTAAGCATGAGTTTACATAGTTTTGTCGTTACTAATTTTAAAGGGAGCGGACCAGATAGAATAAGTTTTATTTTTTCAACACACGTCCTCCCACCCCGAAAGCTCTCTACTAATCGAGTAAAATGTTGAAAAGTTGCGGCTGAAAAAAAATTTTTACTCGATTAGTAGAGAGCTTTCGGGGTGGGAGGACGTGTGTTAAAAAAATAAAACTTATTCTATCTGGTCCGCTCCCTTTAAAAGATAAAAAAAGGTGAATTTTTTAAATTACATGTGTTACAGTATCCTCAGGATATTGTAACACATGCTAAAAATTAAAGACAACATAGCTAAATGTTCCACTTATCGTTTTTTTGGCTTAAAAAATGAAAATTATATAAGGAAATAATTTGTTATTTTGTCAGTTTTTCTGAAAAAATTACCGATATTTGGAAATTTTTTCACGGGCGCAACCAACGGACGCGCCCAGGCGCGTCATCCCATGACAACCCTACTTTTTGCAGACATAAAAAAAATTGTGCCAAAAACCTAATGAAAGCTACTGTATCATTTTTAGGGAAAGGAACATCATCATGTTTACAGTTAAAATTAAACAACACGATAGCATCGTGTATGAATTCTGTTGTTAAATCTATTATAATTATCGCAAATTCTTTTCTGCGTAATGAAAACATTGATTGTACTTTTTGGCGCAGGTTGAATCAATTTCTCTTTAATTTTAAATAGTTTTTTGATTAAATTGGTAACAACTGTTCGATATGGTGTAATAATGCACAACACAGAACAAGCATTGATCGAAGAATGGAATGCCATTAACGGAAAAGCAATTTCGTTAATAACTAAAAATATGCAAATTTTATTATGAATTTTTTAATTTAACAATTTCCTTACTATTGATATAATTCAAATTAATGATGCAAGAAATTAGCATAATAAGCAATGGAAATGCTAAAAGTATTGAGGGCATTGTCGCTTGAAAGCAAAGTGCAATTAATAATTGCCTCCGGGCATTTAATGTTGTAGAAGACATAAAATTTTTCAATGCTGTTAATTTACGATAAATCTTAAATACTACCGTACACCCAACAGCCCAAACAATAAAAATTTGGAAGGCAAGTCCACTCAAATGGACTATACCTCTGACATCAAGTTTCATGGCATGGCATGACGAAGCCGTCATAAAAAGGTCGTATGAATAATTGTAATATTGTTTTATGTAAGCTGCAGATTCATTAAATTCTCGCATGGGAATTATTAGTGAAAATGATGGAAGAGGATAAAATACCATTGTCAATAAAATAAAAAAAAAAAAAACTTAGTATGTGCAGGCCCTAACACCTGCTGATTCCCAAAAGCGATATAACCGTGAATATCTTATGAACTTCTTAGAAGTGGCTGCCGTTTAACCTGGTTGCCATCCATGGAATTCGTTTTAACCTCGGATCCACCGAGCACCCGCCATCGCAAACCCAAGTGGCCGCAAGAGGAATCGAACCCGGGATCTTCCGGCTTCTATCCAACTGCGCAAACCACTGAGCTATTGGGGCGGCAAGCTATTGGGGCGGCAAGCTATTGGGGCGGCTTAGTTAGCTTTATAATTTAAAAAGCATAATAATAACGTAAAAAATTACTAAAAATTTATAAAGTTTTACGTCAATTAAAATATTCAAAAAATAGAATATAATAATAACAATACCCTTGAACAGTGTTGGCGGTCTTCCGGTCCGCGGTCCGGTCTTTCGGTCTATTTCGGTCCGGTCCGGTCCGGTTTTTCGGGCGACCGAGACCGAAGACCGGAAAATTTCGGTCTCGGTCCGGTCGACCGGACCGGCGGACCGAAACTTTTCGGTCCAACTGAATTCAATTTGTCAAAATTTTGATTCAGTTGGAGTTTTTTAAAAAAATCAACGCAAAAACTGAAAGAATGAGGTTTTTTTTAATGAGGGGCAGTCATAATTGTGATTTTGCATCATTTTTCTTTTGTCAAAACTGCATATTTTCGATTATTTCGAAATTTAGCAACAAATGGGAGGTTTGTCAACAAATTCGATCCAAAAATGTTAAAAGCCCAAATTTATTTTGGTCAGACCGGGACCGGCGGACCGGAACATTTCGGTCTCGGTCCGGTCGACCGGACCGGTGGACCGGAGAATTTCGGTTTCGGTCCGACCGACCGGACCGGTGGACCGGAAATTTTCGGGCGCCCGCCAACACTGCCCTTGAAGGAATGAAAAAATTCAAGTTTACCATTTAATGAACAAAGCTGATACAGAAGTCCAAAAACGAATGAACATCCAACGCAGCTTATTGTTACACCCATTATTGCCTAAAGACAAATTGAATTCGATGCTAAGTTTTTGATTGAGGTATGATTAAACTATTTTGCCTTAGAGCATATAAACTTCAGAAAAGGCAAAATATCTGATAACTATTAATTGAATAATTATATTTCGAAAAATTTTGTGCCTCAACATAATCAATTAATAAATTTGATACTGTCTCAAAATGTTTTTTATTCTTCTTACAGTAATAAAATTACAACATGTTTTAAAAACTTTTAATTGACTCGTTAAAATTGTAATTGTCCAAGGCATGGGCATTTTCATTTCGGAGAGGGCACGCTTTTGATCTTTCGCGGCTTTAACACAGCGGCGGCAAAAGATCAAAGGATTTTTTCGATTTTGTGGGGCACGTGCCTTGCAATTGTCGACAACTGATCGTAAACTCTAATTTTAGACTGAAGAATAAAAGTTACTTACATATTGAACGTATTTTCCCCAAAAATGATCCAAATTTCTACAGATAAATCCTGCCCCACAAAATAACGGGGCTGGAAGCATTAAATATGGTCCAAAAATGAAAGAAATATGAAAATCCATTAAAAATGCACAAAAAATTGTTAACAAAATGTAATATTTGTAATATCCCATTGCTTTTGTTGAATATTTTAAAACAAAAAAACCAGCAAAAGAATTTACAATAATATCAATTACGGTATTATAATGCAGACGATTACCGTATGCAATAAATTCGTCCATGGTATAAATATGAGCAGAGGACATTTTTATTAAAAGTTATTACTTTAAAAAATAAATTTATCTTTAATACCACTTGACTTATGATTGGTAGGTAACAACAGAAATTTGGTCGGAAGAGGTTTTTGACCCGACAGTATGATATGAATGGTTAAGAAAAACTAATTAATATATTTTGTAAATATAAGAATGTCAATGAATATTTAGCTTTTAAAGGTGTTTATAAATATTAAATTCGAGTTAAACACCGGAAATTCTGCGGCTTTTAAAACACATGTATGTTTTTATCTTGTTATAAAAAATGTTTAAAAAATTGCATAATTCTTTTTTTTAAAAACCATAAGGTGTTGTGAATTATTTTTGTTTCAAGAGATCCATAAGTTCAAAGTTAAAAAAACACCCATTTTTGGGGTGTTTTTTGAATCCCTTTTCCCAAAGCCCCAGGGCAGGTGAACATTTTTGGTTATGGGATTTGGTAGACCTTGATCCACTCTCGTTGTTCCCCCCTAATATGACTTTGGGAGACTTTCGCTTCGAGAAATCCAGCGCCTCGAAAATGCTTTTTTGGATTTTTATAAGTTTTTGACAAACTTTGACTCATTGGTGTAGTGCACCCAGAAGAAATTGGAGGCTCATATTTGTTGCCAATAAACTTCAGACCTTTTGTGGTCAATCCCATGCTAAAATATTGAAATCTGAAGAATTAAATTTTTTTCGATATTTGAAAAGCTCTCAAAAATGGCTGTTTACAAGCTTACTTGAGCAAGTAACTATGTTGACACAAAACCAAGTACCCCTTCCGATCAAGTCCCTGTTGGCACTAACTAGCCAAGAGTTTGTATTAACAACCTCGTGTTTTTGTTTAAAAAAAGTACTATTCAGTTTTTTTAACACCTTTAAAAATTTTATGTGTTTTAAAGGTTGCAGAGTTTTAGCTGTTTTACCCGAATATAATACCTATAGACATCTATCAAATTTTAATATTTATTCAATTTCTTAGGGTATCATTTACAAAAATATATATGTTAACTTATACTACCATAAGAAACAAAAAATTATATGTTAATGCGCACTTAAGATTAACAAATTCTGTTTTCTCATATTTCTTTCTATGAAATGGAGCAAAAAACATTCAGAGAATTCTTTGTTTTCATTTTTTAAAAGCAGCAAATTCTTTTTTCTTCTCGTTTTTATAAAGGAAAAATCACGATTGCGCATGTTAATTTATTTTTTAAAAATGTTAGATCCGCCTATTTGTTGAAATTTTTTTAAAGTTGCACAGATGATAAAAAAATATACGTGTTAGAAAAATCGGTGTTCTGGGTATTCTAATGTTTTCAAAAGCCTATTTTTGTTAAAAGTTATAATTTTTTTTAAAATAAGTGTATCTTTGAAGTTTGGCAAAAAAAATTTTCGTTGGGGTCACAAAATTCTTACAACTGCAAAAAATTCTTTTAAAAAACAATTTGTCTCAAAACTTTTGAACTTTACCGTAAGTCTGTTTTTGAAGTTTTTACGTGTTTTAATAAGCAGAATTTCACCTGCTTTATTCGAATTTGATATTAATAACGACCTTTTAAAGCTAAATATATTTATTGAATTTATTATGGTACTAATGAACAAAACATAAATGATAGCTTTCCTATTATATTAATTTTATTAAACAAAAATCACATATTTTATCGTAAATATTTCATTATTAAATTTTATGATAAAAAACGTGATATTTAAGATATCTTTCAAAGATTAAATATTAGGATTAACACTATTAATTTGTTGAATATTAGCAATGGACAAAACTAGAGCACAAGTACTTTTTTTAAATGCTTTGTAATACATTCTTGAACAGACAACACAATTTAAAAACATTAATGCAACTGGAAAAGGTCCAAATGTATTTGATAAAGGTTCTACAGTAACCTCATGCTAAAAACTTTGCATAATCTACAAATGACTGTTAAGTCTTATCTTACCACCGCCATAAAATGTACAGTATAAACAGGAACAAAATCAAAAAATATAGTCAGAAAAATGATGGTCAACAAAACTTTATTATTTCTTTTGGCATTTTCATTGTAGGCATTTTTTCTGGCTTTGTATTTAAAAACAATATAAAGAAAAATACCACAAATTAAATTTATTAATGCCAAGGAACATTTAATTTGATGAGTATTTTTTCGTTTTAATTTCGAATTTAGACAATCAGAAGTGATGCAATCAGTAATGGAAAAAGTCGGAATATTTTCAACGCTCTCAGTAGCCCAAACAACTCCAGCAAAAGCCAAAATTTGCATAAGAAGTGAAAAGAACGCAAATAAATATTTATATGCAAATTTGTAATTCAATGGAAAAAGAATGGAAATACATCGATCCAGGGATAAACAAGCTTCAACAACTGAATTGAGATAAATTAATGTGCCAAAAAGTCTTCCAAGGATATATGAAATCTTGGCATCATAGATGGCATCGTTGGGTCGCCAAAACATTGTCATATAAATTGAATACAACATACATGATAAAGAATAAATAAGTGTAAATAAAAAGTATACTGTAATAATTGGAGAGAAGGTATCAGTTTTAGAAGCTAGCCGCTTTTGATGGGCTAATCCCCTGAGGGAATATTTGAGTAAAAAGATGGATAAAAGAATATGGAATAAATTGTACATTAAAATCAGGTATGGAAAGTAGTCCATTACTATCAGAAAAAAATTGTTTCTGTGTAATAAAAATTATTAAAATGCTTAATTTTTTATTTCATCTTTTAAGCATGCTTAAAAGCATGCTGTAATTAATGAATTGACAAAAATGAAGTTCATTACTGCTTTTTTAAAAGTGTCATTCCAGTTATAACAATTAACAGAGTATTTTAGCTAAATTCGTTTTAATCTATTTTCTCATATTAATTTATTTTTAATTAAACAATTAAATTATCGTTTTTACGGTTGAACAATTATAATTACCCAGAGTACAACTTCTGCGATGTAAATCTTTTTTCCGGCTACACAAATTACACAATTCTATACAGTATATATTGAGCACTTATAATTAACCGAATCTGTTTTGTCATTTTTCTTTCCATGAAATGGAGCAAAAAAACATTCAGAGAATCCTTTGTTTTCCGTAATTAGTTTCTACTGATTGTTACGTAATATTATTACTAATTTCTTAAAAAATATAAAATAAGATGTTTTTCGACAATCATGAATCGTATCCATGTCAATGACAGCTAAAGCTATATAAAGAAGATCAAAATAGTTTTATAAAAAATAAAAACAATAACAAAATTCAACAACTAAAAAAGCCTTAAACAAACAAAATTTTAATTTCTTTAAGTTCAGCAGCTTTAACAAAATTTTCTTTTAACTTTTCATTTGGAGAAAATCCATCAAAATCTATTTCAATTGCTTGCATCTTCTTTCCAGTTTTGGTTGAAATACGTTTTAATCCATTCTTGAAAATCAATGCCAATAAAAACGCAGGTTCCGCATCTTTTTCACCTTCAGTTGTTTCCATTTTAATCCATAAAATTTTATCATCTTCAAAGAATCGAAAACCCCATTTTGGATTCATAATTTCTGCATTATCAACAGAGCATAGTTTGATCAAATCTGAAAATATTCAATGAAAGATAAACTGTAAAAGTATTTAACAAAAACATACCAAAGACAACAGATCTTGGGCTATTACCGTATGCTTCCGTAGCAGTTTTTCCAACGATCGGTTTATTTTCAGCAAATGAAACATAAATAGGAGTCTTATCTAATCCTGTAAAAGCAAAATTTTTAAGGATTTATGGTCGTAAAAGTGTACATTTTGGTTTTTAAAAACTAATCCAACCTACCATCAGAATCTCTAACAATATATTCTTTTTCATTTTCATCAAAAATCATAACAGAAAAATGTTGTTTACCAAAGACAAAACGAGCCTTTGTTGGATTTGTTGGAAGCTTTTCTTCTTTGACAGCTTCTTCTTCAACAGTAAATTCAGGGATGGTATTGTGATCAATTTTAAGAGTAACTTTTACACGTTTTGTTTTGAATGATAAAAGTTTAATTTCTTTCAAACAATTCACACCAATTTCTGCTGATTCTTGAAAAACCTGAAATTAAAATCTTATAATTACAGTACATATTTGACTAAAACTATGGATATCAAAAATTTAACAAACCAAATTACACAAAAATAACATACCGAAATAATTTTTGCATTGCCAACATCAATAACCATAGATTTTTCATATGGCAAAATCTCACACAAATCAACTTTCCACAAAACTTTTCTGTTATCGATCCGAACATCAAAAGCATCTTCAGATGGAATTGCGACATCAAATTTGCATAACTTTTCACCCAAAAAATGTTGAATCTTTGTAATAACTGCATCAGCATAAAGTTGTTCTTTATCGTCCAAATCCAAAAACAAAGGATTATAATCCTTGAAGCGAGAATAAAGTTGTTGAATAATCTTGTCGACAGAGGAACGCAAATCCTTATTCCCAACAATAAAAAATTTTTTAGGATGAAAATTTGCCATAAAAGTTTTTTGGCATTCTTCAGGTGAAAGACTTGGATCACCAGCAACAACACGATAACAACCTTTTTCTCGAATAACTTTGAATGCCGCAAATACATTTGAATCTAAGCCATACGGACGAACAACCATAATTCCATTACCTTCATTGATCATTGTTTGAGTATGTAAAATAGCTCCCAAAGGACAGAGTAAAGCTTCTCCAGCAAAAAAACAAAAAATTCCATGTTTTTGACAAAATTCAACAGATCTTTTACGAAATGCATAACATTCAGTTGGAAGAATATCTTCAAATTCATGTAAAGAAAGAATTAAAGCTTTTACACGACTGAGTGGAATCATTGATGGAAGAGATTTAAAGAATCGATCTTGTTCTTTGATGATTAAAGAATGACTAAAGTGTTTCTTTGTCGTAGATCCAGTTGTAATATTTTTAATCCGAAGAAATGCATTCAAATTGAACAACATATCATGAACTTCAACATACAAATTTCGATTGCTGTTTAATGCCATTTTGAGGCCTAAAAAGGTAGTTTTAATTAATAAAATTAAATAAAATAAAAAATAACATAAAGTTAAAACGAAGATGCAAAAAAACGCAGAGTTGAAATTTTTCGAAGAAAAAAAGTCGATCAATACAAGTTTATGGCAAATACGGATCTTTTGCCAAAAATGCTTCAATAAAATAAATCAAATTCAAAATTTCAAATTTAAATTTTCAATGATGATGTTAAATATTTAGGTGGTAATTTTTAGCAAAAAATTTACTAGTATATATTTTGACTTTTCTGTTGACTTGATGATGATCTTAAAAAAATCGACACAAATGTCAATGAAAAACAAAGAAAGAATATCGCAGCTGCAACGTTTTATTTATTGATTCTGCGGAAAAATACTGGCAACAGCAATAACATTTTTTAAAGGATCGATAAAGGAAACGAAAGTAGTTGGTATTCGTTTTTTCGAAAATTTTTTAATACAATGTGACATCAAATGTTTGTCCGATGTTGCTGGGGTAATCAAAAATTTTAAATACAAACTTGCCATTATCAAATGAAATTTTAATAAAATACTATTTGATTTTAATCAATTAATATATTTTATTATACAGTGTAAAAAATTGTTTTTGCAAATTAAATAATAATAAAAAATAATCCAATAAATAAATTATGCAAATTTTACGTGTTAGAAAAAAAATTTTAAATCCATCAATTTAAAATGTCACTAATGGCAAAAGCACAATGACTAAAAAAATAACTTGTTTATATTTTGAAGCAGGGGTCGAAAATGCGGCCGAAATTCTCGGCCGGCCGCGGCCGAATTTTTACCGGCCGGGCCGGCCGCAGGCCTCACAGAAACAAGCCGGCCGCGGCCGCGGCCGGCCTTTATTTTTCTGCTTTCAAAATTTAAAGATTTTTTGGACAAATAACGAAAGCGTTATTCACGAACACGGTAGTTTTTTTGTTTTATGGTTTAATTTTCATGAAAAAAACTGAAAAACAACTACTATAGATGAAATAACAAAAAGGCACAAGGCTTGTAAAACATAAATCGTCCTTTTTTGTAAATAATTAATACTCAAAAAATTTGAGCGGCCGGCCGCGGCCGAAGTTTTTGCGGCCGGGCCGGCCGCAGGCCTTACAGAAACAAGCCGGCCTCGGCCGCGGCCGGCCGGCCGCATTTTCGACCCCTGCTTTGAAGTCGTAAAGCAAAATAATTTTTTTAGCAAATAAAATATTCAAAAAAGTTAAGTATATGTCTATACTCTGTTCAGCCATATTGTATTTGTAGTAGGGTTGTTAAATCTCCCGGGAGATTTAAAATGGCGGGAGATCTCCCGGGAGATCTCCCGGAAGATCTCCCGGGAGATCTCCCGTAATCTCCCGATTTTCCAAAATAGGTAGTCAGGTACCAAAAATGATTTTTTTTGTTAATATAAACATTAATAAAGTCATAATAATTAAGTTTTACAAGTTTGTAACCTTTTTACAAGATTAAATGACAGTAAAACATAAAATTGTAGTAAATTTTTTAATATCTTAACAAGTTTTGAGCGACAAAAAAATTATGAATAGGTAATTACAGTCAAATGAGCCAAAATTTATGCTTTTTTGAAGATTTTTGACTGTTTTCGTTATCAATAAATCATCAAAAATGTAAAAAAAAATTTAAAAATTTTTGGTGTAGAAATTTTTTTCGGGAGATTACGGGAGATTTCCCGGAAGAAATCGGGAGATCTCCCGGGAGATCTCCCGATGGAGATCTCCCGGGAGATCTCCGGAGATCTCCATTTGACAACCCTAATTTGTAGTAAAGCAATAAAACAAAATCTGTGCCTTTTGAAATATTTTCGCAGACTTTTTCTTCAATATTCCTTTGGTCATCTGGTTGAGACAACCAGCTCAACAAAAATGCGAAAGAAAATGCAATGATGAAATTATTAAAAAATAGATGTCTAAAAATATTTGCTTCTTCAGGGAGATTAAAAATTCAAAAATTTCATTTGCTTCTTTGCGATTTTTTGTGGAAAATGCAGTTTTGGCAAAAAATAGATGATTTTGAATATTTTTAAACATTTTTAACTTTGAAAGTTTTTTTTAATTTCCAAGATTAAAACAGGTTATTAAAAATGCTGTTAATACCATTGGCGAAAAAATAAACAAAAAAAACATATTTTAATCATAAATATTACATTTTAAATAAAATACACAATTATCAGATTAAAAAAGTCCCTTTACTTTTTGCATAAAACTGTTGCATCTTCCGTGCAGTCATAAGCTTCCAACAAGTTCATTTCATTGATGTAAGCGCAAAGATTTGGTCCAGGAATTGGATTTCCGGGAAGATAATCCACTGAAGTTCCATCTGACCATTCCCATGCACCATTTCCGTTTGTGAAAAGTCCTGTCCATGGAAAATAATTTGAGTTTGCAATTGATCCCAAATCTGAAAAATACGAATTTTAAACCATTTTAATCAAATATGCAAATTTTACGCATGATAAAATCAATTTCTTCATCACTATGAACAGATGCCAAATGTCCCCCAAAATTGTTGCACAAATTTTCTCCAAAAATCCAATTTTTGCCTTTATCTTCTTCGGTGTAAAAAACGCCATAACAAGAATTCGTTGGATAAAAATATGTAAAATTTCCAGTGCATTTTTGTTGTGTTGGAGTTGTTGAATAGGTCCTTGTTGAACGAAGTGGAGTTGTCGATGTTGTTGGTGGTGGTGAGGTTACTGTATTAAAAGTGCTTCCAACAATACAAAAATAAGGCTTTTGTTGGCTAAAACTTTCAATTTTCCAAAGTCCATTTCGGATATTTACAGCTGCACAATTATTTACTGTAAGAGGCCCAGGTTGATTTGGACCCCATTCAAGGTAATCCAAAACAGTACCATCACTCCAACTTAATCCTCCAATCGTTTGAGTGTTTGAAAGACCAATCCAAAAATCATTATATTGATTATGCAAATTTTGACTTGCTTGTTCTGAAAAATTATATATTATGTCCAATACGTAAAACAATTATGCAAAATTTTACGTGTAAGAAAAGAATTTGTAAATCCATCATGAATTGATGCTAAATGTCCTCCCATCGAAATACAATGAGCTTCAGCATCAAGGAATGATGTGGCATTTGTGACAAATTTGTAACACGTTGAATGCCATTCATAACTTCCATTTGGGCATGAACAAAATGTGAACGGCAACAAACAAAGTAAAACGGTAATTAAATAAAGCATTGTTCTATTTTTTAACCTTTTAGACCACTATTTTGAATCCGTATTTAAGGATCGAATTATAATAAATGAATGCAATTGAATTTTGAATGTTGCACTTTTATAGCAAAAAAACAGTGACAAAAAATGAGTGAGATTTTAATTTCAATTTTTGTATTGCAAATTTGATTGCAAAAAAGACAACAATAAAAAAGGTGCTTCTGTAGTTTGAACAATAAACACTCCTTTATACAAAAAAATTGTTATCAACAATTTTATTGCTACCATTTTGGGTAATGCTACTTTCTTTGACATCACTATTCAAATTTTGAAAAGGTGCAATTAAAAGACAGATTAATCATTGATGATGATATTTGGATTACGGTTTTTAAGTTATCAATATTTGTATTTGCAATTAACTTTTCAGCAAATTTAGAGCAGATTAAATTAAACATGCCCTTTTTTATGTAAAGTCGTTAATCTTTTTTGACTGATGGATCATTTATGCATTTTTTTGTAATTCCGATTATATTAGTTTTTACCCAAAAATCAATAGTTGTTCATTTTTTGAATGATCCCTTTCAGGGCACTTTTGAAGAAAGCAAATAATGTTTCTATTTTTTGAACAATTTTTATCTATTTCGAAACATATGTCTGGGAAAATTTGCGTTTTTTTTCCATTTTTGAATCGCAGCCTGTTTACATTTATTATAGTAAAAAAAAGGTCAAAAAAGGAATAATGAACAAAAGAAAAGATAGATCGACGCTCAGATGTTTGAGAAAATTCTAGAAAAGTGTTGAAAGATGTCTGCAAAAATTTTGCAAAAAAATACAGGGTGTGCCAAAAAAAATGAGCAAGGCGGATTTAAATAAAAACGGTGAGGGCACTATTTCTGGTTATAGGTGGAATAGTATGACCCTTTGAGGAGTAGTTTGTGGCACAAATATCATGGGTCGAAAATTTTCGCTTCGGGAGATACGAGATTTCAAAGTTAAAAAAAGTCTGTTTTTGGTGGTCTTGCGCGCTAGAGCATCACAATATTTCCAGAGGGTAAAAAAAGCACACACAAAATCTGCCCAACAGCTTCTTATAAACAACCCCATTTATATAATAACTAATTCATAATTAATTGTATGCAATTTTTTCACGGCATTCTTAAGAATATAATATAAAATTATATTATACAATTATACCTTTTTGTATGCTTTTGTTAAAGGAATTTTTCCCATTTTCCTCCAGCCCCGGGGTAAGTTGGGTATGTCAACGGTTAGTCAATGTTATTTTTGACATTGTCGAATTGAATATGGAGAATATCAATTTGTTTCTCTTGAGTCTTTCATTGTTGAGTTTTGAGGCATCTCTCATTTATGACATACAGTTGAATAAGCTAAACTACTTTGAACCAAAAAAGTTTAATATACCTCTGTTGAGAAATTTATGAGGAAACTAATCTATCTAGCCTAAATTCAGGAGCAGTACATGATTTGGTTTTGTCGAGAAAGCTTATCTTTATTTAAATAAATCATACCGTACATTATAAAGTGTGGATATAACACATAACCAAAGAGGGGACCCTTTTAATATCATTAAAATCGTGAAAAAAATTTCGAAAAAATCCAAAGGGGGGACCCTTTGGAAAAAAGGGTCGCGAAAATTTCAAAATCTGTCCTCCGACCATGCCCACGTGTGCTGATGGATCATTTATGCAATTTTTTGTATTAGTTTTTACCCAAAAAAACATTAATTGTTCAGCTTTTCGATGATCCCTTTCAGGGCACTTTTGAAGAAAGCAAATAATGTTTCTATTTTTTGAACAATTTTTATCTATTTCGAAATATATGTCTGGGAAAATTTGCGTTTTTTTTTTGAAATTTCCTTTTTTGAATCGCAGCTTGTTTACATTTATTTTATTCGAAAAAAAAGTAAAAGTCAAAAAGGAATAATGAACAAAAGAAAAGACAGATCGACGCTCAGATGTTTGAGAAAATTCTAGAAAAGTGTTGAAAGATGTCTGCAAAAATTTTGCAAAAAAATAGATTATTTCAAAATGCCAAAATTTTGAAATAAAAATGTTTTTGCAAACTTTTTTTCCGCATCCTAAAATCTCCGCCCTTTTTGGGTAGTTTTTTGAAACGGCGTTTTTTCCTTTTTTTCATTCATTGAGAAAGCAGAAAACTTAAAAGTTGGCCTCAACATTTGAGAAAGAAATTTCGTTATTCATAAAAAATGTTTGCTTTTTTCCCTGTTTCAGTTTTTTTTAATTATGTCGTATACTATTATGCCTTTCTGTGCCGTGCTTTTTCTCTTCAACTCTTGTATTGGATTACTGTAGGTTGTTAAAGTTTGGCAAAATAGTTTTTTGATTTTTCTTTCTTACAAATTTTCTGCCACCTGGCCTTTTTTAATTCATTTTTTAATTTAAAATTCTCGTTAAATGTTGTTCTGTGCCAAATTATAGCAACTTTGACATCCTTCTTTTTATCTTTTTATCAACATAATACGTTTTGTGTATCCAAGGCGAAATAGCTATCCGCGCACGTGTATTTCTGTAAATGTAATTTTTAAATTTATATATTACTTTTATTTTCTTTTATGTGATGCTTTTATATTGGCATCAATAAACCAAATGCTGAATAAAAATGAGCTATATTTTAAACTAGATTTTTGGTTTTTAAGTCAACTTCTTGTCAATTCTTCAAGCTCCTTTCTAATTTAGAGTGATTAGGACTGTGGGATCATAATAATGTCTCAACATTTCTGATAATAGTCTCGTTTCTCGTCTCGTCCAAACCTTAAGTGACTATGGATAAGTTCATGCAATTTTGGCTTTTTTGAATTTTGAAATTAAAATAAACTATTTGATCCATTTTTTCTTCCACTAAAAAACTTTGCATTCCAGAAACCTGTTTTCATTTCACGACAATTCTAATTTTTTAAAACACATGCATGCGCGCATGATCTGCATCCTTTCCATTTGGATTTTGTGTTAAAATGCGTTATAATTTTATTGACTTATTTCATAGCAATTTATCTGCTGTTGCTGCCATATTATTTTTCCCAATTTGTTGTTTTGGTTCTGCCTCAAAACAACTCTGTTTGTTTGTAAAAACACGGATTTGTTTTTTTGATCAGTTTTCCACTAAACATTTTTTTTGTGCCAATGTTGTTAAAATTGATTTTATCGAAAAATGAGGGACCGCGGCTCCCAAGTCTTTGGAGTGAATTTTAAGAAGGTGTTGAAATGATAAAAACGGATGGTAATGGTGGTAAAGTAATAAAATTTGTAAAATGACATGTTATCAAAAACAGTAAACATTTTTATCAGAAATGGGATGTTGGATAATGGAAGGGATAGAATAAACTGTATAAAACCTCTTTTACTCTGTGATATACCCAACTCAGCCCTGGGAATGCCCCATTTACTCTATTTCTTATCTCATTTTACTTCTTTTTCTCTTTCATGGGATTACTGTAGATTTTTAAGTTATTAAGTTGGCCAAAAAACGAACAAAAAATAAAGCAAGCGACTTTTAAATAAAACATACCCTTCTTTAACCACGAATAACTAGATGAAATTCGTTCTATCTATCAGTCGTTAGTTAACTAAGTGTCACTGCATTTACTTTATTACTTTCGCCAAGTTTATGACATTATCAAATATTATTCTCGTTTTTTATTGTTCTCATCATTTTTCGGTTTGAGGTGGGAGCTTCTGTTCATCAAAATTTTATCAGTATTATTTAGGGTTGTTCATTCCCCGGGCAATCGAAAAATTGGGGGGGGGGGATTCCCCGGGGAATCTCCGGCATTCTCCAGAAGCGCCCTTTTGTAATTTAAAACTTACAGTACCTAAAAATGTAAAAACTAGACTATTTAACACAAATAAAAGCAGTTATTTATTTAAAAAAAAAATAAAATAGTTTTTAAAGTTAAAATGACGTTATTTTTAATAAAATATTTAACTTTTAATAAATTTTTTTCTACAATGAGTGGATGGAACTCATTCCCAGCAAAAATCGAAGAATTCTCCGGAGATTCCCCAGGGGAATTGACAACTCTAATATTACTTCTTTTACTGGTGTTATAAAACACTTTATTCAAAAAATCTGGTGAAGTACTGATTATGCTACCATATAATTTTTTAATCTTGAATAATTATTTAAGCGAGTTTTGTTAGTTTTTTTATGATGCAAATTCTGCATTGCTTTACGAAATTTGAACTTGTTTATAAACAAACTTTATATTTCCTTTGACATTTTCAAACCTTTATTGCCCTCTCTTTAAAAACCGGTTTTTTCCGACATACAAACAATCTATAAATATCCGTTATCTCTCCTTACCTGTCTTGTGCTAGTACATTTCAGTTTTTTCTAAAATGTTTTTATTTTTATATAAAAGACCGATATTTTTTAGTAACAATGGCCAAAAAAGATTGTTGTTTGTTGTCTGATAACAAACAACAATCTTTTCGTGGCGGCGGCACAAAAGGTTCTGATAATCAATACAACAATGTCAATTTGAATCAAAATTATAAATGTGTCAATGCTGAACTTGTGCAATCTAAAAGCATTTTAATTACAAATAACAAGAAAAATAACGGTCAACAATGAGACTGCAGTTTTACTGAAAAAAATTTTAAAAGCGGCGGATGTTTTTGGGTTTTTTATAGAAAAAAAAAACGATTTGCAAATGTGCAAAAACTGCTGCCTGGAATTTCGAAAGAAAACAACGGAAAACCCGATTCTTTAAATTTTGGAGTATAATGTGGCCGAAACACTAAAATTGGATAAGTAATAAAGATAAGTTTTTATTTATTTAAATACTGTATGATTTCTTGTTTTTTTTTTGTATTTCTTTTTTTATCATTTATTTAGAAATTTCAGGCATCAGGGTTGCCGATCAGGGCTGTCCGGGATCGCGGATCCAGGAATTTTGTCTCGCATAGAAATCCCGGATTTTTGGACGGGATTTTATGAGATTCCGGGACTAATTTTTATAAACCTTCAACAAAATCAAATTTTTTGCTTATTTTATACCATAAAATTGAATTCTATCATCAAAAATGGAGTAAAAATCAAAAACTATTATTATTGTTTTAACGCAAAGCCACAAATGTTGAAAATTTTTGTGACTTAGATGTTTCCTACCATTTTTGACATTTCAAAAAAGTTTTAAAATCAATCATTTTATTTGAAGCTAATTTTTTTGTGATTTTTAGCAACCATTTTCTACTTTATATTGCAAATAAGCCGCTGTTTTTTTACTTCTATCTCAAAAAATACTGTAATTTGCAAAATCCCGCAATACCGTCCCAGAATCCCAGATCGGCAAAAAGCGAGTCCCGGACAGCCCTGTTACCGATATCCAAATCTTTTTTGGAAGATTAAAAATTCCAAAAATTTGAAAAATATGATAGGAGTATTTTCAAATTTATTCATTCACAAAAACTTCTACATCCACCTTTTTCAAACTGTTTATTCCAAAAAAAATTGTGAAAAGTTTTTCGAATATTACAAAAAATTAAATGAGCTATAATTGAGTGTACCACATTTATGTACACCATTCTTTGAAACTGCAGCCTTCTCAAAAGTAACAGATTTTACAAATGGTAATAATCCTCGAGTATCATCAAAAAGTGATCTTTTATCAACAAAGAAAAAGAATTTTTCAAGTCAAGCATATACATCGAATTTCAAAAATCATTCAAAAGATGAAAAAGAAAGGAAGAAAGAACCAAATAAAAACAGTAGCACCCTATCCCTTCATATTGCAGCATATGAAAACTCAATTGAAAATGCTCGAAATGTTGATAATAATATTGGTGGTTTATCCAAAAAAGATGGAAAACAAGTAATTGCATTTTTTCTGAAAATTCAAGTAATTAATTAAGAACCGTTTTAGAATAGTTTTAACAAAACTTTGAAAAATGTTAATTCAAACTTCGGTAATACTGGTTCTGGAACAGAACTTCAGGTATTAACATATTATGTTTGTTATGCAAAATTAATTAGTATTACCTTTCAGAATTCATTCGAATTTCCGAGGCAAAATACTCCAGAACCAACCAAACCAGAAGTGATGCAATTTAATGCATCACAAAAATTATTGAATCCTAATAAATCTCTTCACGACACTAAAAGGTAATTTTGCACAGTTTTTTTATTTCGAGTAAGTTTGTTTCAATAATTGTTCCGTTTAAGCTCATCTCCTGCAAGTACCGTTGTTGCGAAAAATAGTTGTGATTGTGTTGATGGTAAGTTTTATACATTTAAAGATTCTTTAAATTTAATACTGTTTATCACAACAGAAATTTCGAACATTTTTTAAATAAGTCAAAATTTTTTTAAAAGGGTTTAAAAGAGACCTTACACGTCTTTTCGGAAGTCAAAAAAAATAGAATTTTGCCTTCAGAGAACAAATTGTCAACACGCGTTTTTTTGAAAACTCTAGAAACTGTTTTATTGGGAAGATTTGATCGTTTGTGATTCTCGCAATGCAAACTTGTAGTTTATTTCAATTTTTCTTCTAGCACTTTCTTTTTTTCGACTTCTGAAAAGAAGTGAATTAATTGGATTTAAATTGAACAGCTAGCAAAAAACTATACATTTTTCATAGTGATAGAATTTAGAAAACAAAGTTCATCTTAAAAATTAGACTGAACTCTGTCTTATAGATCGCATTTGCCAGTCACTAATTCATGCACTTTTTTAGGCTCTAAAATTTAAAAAATTATCAAAAATCAAAGGCATTGCTAAAAAAATTATTTTTCACAATCATACAGTATGACTTATTATTCATACTTTTGCTAAAAAGGATAAAATAAAAATAATTTTTTTCGATCCAAATTCAAACTCTAAATTTTGAATAAAAGTTATTAGAAGAACATCACAAATAGTTTTTTCTGAGTTGAAGTTTCGACGATTATTGTTTTTACACTCATGAAAAAAATGCATAACAGAAAAAAGGAGCTTTAAAAATATTAAATTCTTATTGTTAAGAAAAAATAGATTTAATAAAGTGTGTCCCAAAACTTTAGCCGAGGTACATTTTGATAGAATCTGGTATCTGTGTTAAAAGCGATTGTTACCACCGTATTCCTCATGTTTAAAAACCCCTATAAACACAATTTCAGCTACCGTACTCTTCTACAATTCGCGTCGGGACATTAATCCCAAAATTTGGGTGTCCCAAAACTTTAGCCGAGGTATAGAAAAAATTGAAAACACAATAGAAATAAACTAAATATTGTTTGGATGTTGTTCAGCATGCTTAATTAAACTTATTTGTGAAGAAAAAATCAAAAAATATTTACTGGCATCGATTTGACACCAAGTTGAAAATGCCATTTTTGCCGTTTTTTGCACTTTTCAGGTGCTATTATCTCTGCGGGAAAACAATGTTAGAGAAAACCATATATGCCATTTTGTAGCCCATATCAAAGTTACTAAGTCCACCAAGTTTTATAACTCAATATATAATGTGCGCCTTCGGGCACTTTTTCGAAAAACACAATTTTCACCTTTTTTCAGCGTTTTTCAGCGTTTTTGATAAAATTTTGCATTTTTTTGGATTTTTGAAATTCTGATTTGAGACAGGTGTTCGAGATTGAGTCATGAAACTTTATAGGCATGTTTAGTATGATAAGGGCTACAAAATGGCATATGCAGCACCTTCTAAAATTTACTGTGAGTCATTTTATAGGCACATAAAAATCGCCAAAAATGGCAAAAATGGCATTTTCAACTTGGTGGCAAATTAACACCAATGAATATTTTTTGATTTTTTCTTCACGAAAAACCTTAATTAAGCATGCTGAACAGCCTCCAAACAGTATTTTGTTTATTATTATTGTGTTTTCAATTTTTTCTATACCTCGGCTAAAGTTTTGGGACACCCAAATTTTGGGATTAATGTCCCGACGCGAATTGTAGAAGAGTACGGTAGCTGAAATTGTGTTTATAGGGGTTTTTAAACATGAGGAATACGGTGGTAACAATCGCTTTTAACACAGATACCAGATTCTATCAAAATGTACCTCGGCTAAAGTTTTGGGACACACTTTAAACGTTTTAATTTCTAGATTTTAAATTATGTTCAAGTATTATTAAAGATAAATTTGAAAATGATCAAACGGCTGCTTTTATTTCTGTATTCCTTGAAAAATTTCCTAAAAATGTTATAAAACATTCCTGTTGGTTTTTTGATTATTTTTATGATTTGATTCACGCTTGTCGACCTGGACATTTTAAACCACTCTTGATTGCTTGTATTGAAACAAATATTTCGAAGGATGTTAGTTGTGGTGGCTCTGTAAATCCATATTTGGAAAGAAATGTTCGACTTCTCGATGTTGAATTGAATAAACTTAATGATTCTCAATTACTTTTTATTTTTAAACGGCAAGAAGATGTTAGCGGTGATATTTATTCAAAAATGTTTCGACACGCACAACGTTTGACGTTATTTTTGGTTTTTCGACATCGTCATCCTTGGTTTAATCAAGTTTTTGAACATTATACTTCATGTCTTGAAACGGATTCTTACAAAGATCTTTGGTATTCCATTAAAAAATCCTGGATCATTTATGAAATACGACGTTTTGAAAATTTTGAATTCACAATTGCTGAACATCTTATGAAAAAATTTGGTTGTGAAAAACATTTTACGAATATTCATCCTTCATTATTAGCAAGATTTTTGAGAAATTTACCGGCTTCATTTAATATTAATGAAGTTGCAAAGTTTTTGGAAAATTACAATTCATTCAAAATAATTGATTTTTGGCTTTTGGATGAAATGAGATTACCATTGCAAAAACTTTTACAAAATTGGAAAATCACTGAAATTGGAAGTTTATTAAAACTAATAAAAAGTGAAAAAGATGTATTGCCCATGAAAAATTGTTTGGAACAATTAGTTGAATGGCGTTCAAGTTATGATTTATGTCCAATTGAAAATCTCAAAAGCATTTGTTCCAGCAAATGGTCAAAAACAATTCATCAAAATTTCGTCAAACATCATTTTGGTGAAAAAGTGCTGGAATCAACATTGACTGAATTAATTGATCAAATTTTTGAACTAAATAAATATCAAGATATTTCAATGTCAAAAGAGAAGCTTTATAAAATTTATAATCAATGTACATCAGAATATAATAGCATTTCTGGTAAAAATATGGCTGAAATGAAAACTTTGATTACTCAAGAAATGCCAAGTGAATTCCATAAACTCTTAGCTTACATTACACATGTTGCAAATCTTCATTTTAACTTCAATATTCGTACCGTTCAAGTATTGGCTGTAATTCTTGCTTATTTCAAACCAGAAAATCGAAGCCGTGTTCTTCAAATTAATACTGGTGAAGGAAAAACAATTATTTTTGCAATTTTGGCAATTTTGAAATCCTTTGATAAACTTAAAGTTGATATTATTACAAGTTCACCAGACTTAGCAGATGATCAAAGCGTAAAAATGGCACAATTTTATAGTATTTTTAAACTTTCAACTGGAAATAATAAAAATCCTCATAAAAATTCTGTCAGCATGTTATCTACAAAAAAACCATATGAATGTGATGTTGTTTACGGTGAAATTAGCAAATATAAAGTAAGCTTTTTTATATTTTAAAGGAGGAGACCCATTGTAAATAAAATTTTCTTCCCTTTCATTCATTGGAGGTCTCGACACGAAAATTTCAAGAATTCCGAATCGAAGAATTCTGATGATATTATCTTTCATAATTATTTTTTCTGATTCCAAAATGGTATAAAACTTTCAGAAATGGTTGGATAGAAGCTGAGTTTCAACTTTTTTGTACAAATCCATGACTTTTCTAGAATTAATACAAAAAGCTGAAACTCAGCTTCTATCCAACCATTTTTAAAAGTTCATACCATTTTGGAATCAGAAAAAATAATTATGAAAGGATATGTCATCAGAATTCTTCGATTCGAATTTCTTGAAATTTTCGTGTCGAGACCTCCAATTAATGAAAGGGAAGAAAATTTATTTGCAATGGGTCTCCTCCTTTAAAGGGCGAGTCGCCTTTTTAGTCATTATTGCATTTCAAAGTGACAAATAGCAACGTATTAGGGGAATTATCAATTTGGTTCCACGGATTGATAAGCTGTCATTTTCACATTAACTATTAAAATGACATATTCAAAGTACAAGTACTGTAGAATTATTAACTTCTATACTTTTTAGTTTCATCAATTACACGATATTTTCAAAAAAGACGGAATTAAATGTGGTCGAAAATGTGATTGTGCATTAATTGATGAAGCAGATTTGGTAATGAATGATCGATGTACAGAAATTGCATATCTTGGTGATGAAACTCCAGGAAGATTCCATCTTCTGCCAATCTTGGCCGTAATTTGGAAACAAGTTGAAAATATTAGCGAAACTGTTGAAGAAGTAAATGGAAAATGGCGTGAAAAAGAAGGAGACAAACAATTGATTGAAAACATTGTTGATTATTATAATGAATCTATTTCAAATTATATTAAACCACTTCTTCGAATTGTAAAACCTACAGAAGAAAACTATCCATTGCTTATGTATCCAAAATTTTTGGAAGGTTATATTAAATCTGAAATTGATCACTGGATTAAATCTGCAATTTCTGCAAAACTGGATATTCGTTTAAATTATGAATACACTTTGAATAACAATGAAATTACGATTGTTGATGCGTTGAATACTGGAGCATTACAATTTTCGTCACAATGGGGTCATGGATTACATCAATTTACTCAAATGAAAGAAGGATGTCATGTAACACCACCAGATTTATCCACGAATTATATGTCACATAACTCTTGTATCAAGAATTATGAAACAAATTTAACTGGATTAACTGGTACACCTGGTGATGAACATGACAGAAATTTACTCCGTGAAATGTATAATTGTGATTGCATTGTAATTCCACCATTTCAAAAGCGAAGACATGTTGAACTTGATCCAATAATCTGCAATAATAAAGAAAATTGGATGAAAGAAATTATTTCAAACACTTTAAGAAAATTGGAAAACGGTCAAGCTGTTTTAATTATTGCCGAATATATCGATATCGCAGAATCAATCGCAAAAGCATTGGAAAAAGAGCTCCATTCAAAAGTTTTTCGATATTTCAAGGATACCAAAGACAATAATGAATCATTCATTACTCAAAGAATATTTCAACCCGGGGAAGTTATTGTTTCAACAAACAAAGGTGGTCGTGGAACTGATTATCATGTTGCAGAAGAAGTCGAACGGAATGGGGGTTTACATGTATGTGATACATTTATTTCTAAAAATGACCGAGTTGAACGTCAAAAGGATGGAAGAACGTCAAGAGGAATAAAATGTGGCACATATCAACTTATCTTTTGTTTACCGGATTATCCATTTATCCACGAAGCCGCTGCTACTCTTCAAGAACTTCGAGTTGATCGACGGAAAAGAAATAAGTTTGTTACTGATTATAAAAAGAAACAAATAAAAATTTCCCAACAAAATGATGAAATTTTTAAAAGATTTTGTGATCTTAAAGAAAAGATGAAAGTCGATGTTAATAATGAATTAATTCAACAAGCTTTGGATGAAAGATTTGGTAATTGGCTTGTGGAGAATGAAGATAAATTGTCAACAGAAAAATATGAAAAATTTGAAAAAGAATGCTTGGATAATTCTGGCGAAGCAATTATTCAAAATCCATTTATTCTTACAAAAATCGCTGAAGCTGCTATTCGTAATAATGAACTTGAACGAGCAAAATCTTATCTTACTAAAATTATTGATTCTGATCCAGATTTTATTGCTAATGCTTATTACTTGAGAGGATATGTTAAAGTACTTATTTACAACCAAGATGTCAAACAAAATTCTATTATCAATAGTGCAATTAAAGACTTTAAAAAAGCACGTGAAATTATTGAAGATGTTCATTTGCCTTATTTGAATTTATTAACCCCTGGAAAATTCGATAAAAGTGTTCCAATGATTGAACAAATGGGGCATTGTCAAGTATTATATCAAATGTTAATTAATTCTATTGATGCTGCAGTTGGGAAAGATGTTCAACAATTAATTGAAAACATTGAAAATTACATTAAGAATACTGAGCTCAGTGATGAAAACAAATCAAATTTGGAAAAACAAATTGTATATTTGAAGGATAATCGTAAAGAATTTGAAAATGGTGTTTTACTTACTGCTCTAAATAATGGTACCGAAGTGAAAACTGAAAAGCGTGCATTTATGGATGCTTTGCCTGAAGAAGAAAGAAAAGATCTTTATAAAAATCCTATTGAAATGCTTGCATCAAGTGGATTTCAACATATTTTTATTTTCAATGAAAGAGCTCCAATTAATTGGGGAGCAGTTGTTGGAATTGGTATCGCTGCTATTGGACAACTTGTTGCAGGCGCAGCAGTAGCTCTCTTTTCTGTCGGTGCTGGAATTGGAGTTGGATATGCTCTTATTCGACAAGGTATTAATGATGTTATTACTGTTGTGAAGGATTGCATCATCAATCGTGACTTCAGTTGGGCAACTTGGGCTTACCAAAAAGCAATCAGTGTTGCAATCGATATTTTATGCGCAGGCTTTGGTGCAATAAAATCTGCAGCTTCTGGTGTTGTACGTGGTGCAAAAACTGCAGCAAACTGCGCCAAAGAATTTATCAAACCTGTCGCAACCAAAGCTTTTGAAACTGGTGCCAAATTAATTGCAACAGAAGCTGCTAAATGTGTATCAAGAGAAATATTTGTTACAGTGATTGATGTAGCTTTGGCAAATACAATTGAAGAACCAATAAATAAGGCGGTCACTGATATTGTCAATCCTTTCCTTTTAGAGTGTGTCAAGAATAATTCAAATATTAATATGCATATGCATAAGCTTATGGAATGTGACAGAAAAAATCGAAATCACAAATATGCTGTGAAGTTGGAGAAAAAGCTTCTTGAACTTTTACAATCTGATAAAAATGCATTTTTCAAAATTGGTCGTGGAATTCAACAAAAGTTTAAAAAAAGCCAGCTTTTGGGAACATTATGGAATTTCGCAATGCAAAGTGAACATATCTTAGTCATCACCAAAATTTTACAACAGTTTCCTAAATATGTTGAAGAAATTGCACAATCAGAAGAATGCAAAAATGATTTTGAAAAAGAATTGCCACCAAATGATCGTACAGGTGCCCAATTACCTCCAATTCAAGATACTTTAGAAGATTTTTGCCGCCGTTTAAGCTCCTGTATTTCCGCAAGAATTGTTGCGCTGCTTAAAGGAGGATTCGTTGAAAAAATTGCATCAGCGTCCGTTGATTTTGCTTTCAAAGATTTCAGTAACAGTGTTGATCGAAAAGTTCAAGAATTTCGACAAGAAATTGGTGGATATAATGGAAATTTTACAGAACTTGATGCAAAGTTGAAATATGGAATTTCTGCAGTAAAAGTTGAAGAAAATATCAAAATTACTTTAAATGGGGGCCCATCTGAAACAATGCATGTTGAAGCCTTGGCAAAACATTCTGGTCAAAAAATTGTTGTAATTCATGGTGAACAACAATACAATTTTGGTGATGATTCTGAAAAAGAACCTATTGTTTTAAGGTAAGGAAAATCGCATCATTCCAACTGAATTAACAATATTAATATTAATTTTAAATATTTTAGGTATGTTCGGCATGAAAGTGAAAAAGTTGGACATTATTATCTTGAATCTGGAGAACCTGTACAATCAACTGGAGAAAATAATTGTTTGTATGATGCTGTTGCTGCAGCAACTGGTGAAGATGCAGAAGAATTACGAAATGGAACAGCAAATGTTATGTTGCTCAATTATGAAACATATGCTCAATTTCAACAAAATTATCAGCGGGTTTCGTTGTGTGCTGGAAGGTTATCTTCAGTTGAAAAGCATTTCATTGAACCTGATAAAGATGAACAAACTGAGAGCGATAATGCTTTTCACCATGTTAAAGATATTGAGGGCAAAAGACCATCAAGAAAAAATAAATCATTTGTCTTAGAATCCGAATTGCTTCTTCCAAATGGTGAAAAGATGTCCACAAGAACAGTTATTGCTGTCGATCGTGAAATCCTTAATGAAAAAATCAAAGTTTTGTATGGTGAAGTAAAAGAACAATACATGTTTGTTTTTTTTTTAATTTAAAAAGGGTTTAAACCAAAATAATGTAAAAAAAGATTCAAAACTTGTTTTTGAAGTCAGTATATTCCGTAAAATTAGGGTAAAAGGGGAAATAAGGCTGATGATGATCGTTGCTTAAATTAACCAAAACAGTACAGGGTGTCCCAAAAAAAATGGCGGTGGACCTGCTATACACAAACGATAATGATTAAATATCTAACTATATGTGGACTGGTATGACCCTTGGAGGAGTAATTTATTACAGTAATCTCACCTCTTCACAACTTTCGCTTCGGGACCAACGGCGTTCACAAATTAAAAAATGACCGTTTTTTGGGTGTTTCGTAGGTACACTGCCCTAATTTTTTCAGAAGTGATTTTTAAAATCTGTTAATTGGAATTTTTAGACAACCGATGGAACTCGTCCGTAGGCTATATGTTGAGCCTATAACTCTTTTCTCCGAACTACACCGAACTTTTTTCTGAACCCCTGCGCAAAATTTTTCATTTTTAGCCAACTTTGACTTATTGGTGTAGTTCACAGAGAAGGAGTTTGGGGCTCATATTTGTTGCCAACAAACTTCAGCTTGTTTGTGGTCGATTCCATACCAAAATATTGAAATCTGGAAAAATGACTTTTTTTCGATACTCCAAAATGCCGAAAAATGGCAGCTTGAAGTTTTATACTAATAAATTGCAAGTAACTATATTTACACAAAAGTTTTTAAATGTTGTCTTTTGCTATAAATCAATAAAAATAGTCCAGAAAAATACTGTAAAGTACATTTTAAGCGTTTATGACCATTTTGGATAATTTAGCATTGAATTAAATTTCGTTGTATACTACGTATACTTACTAACATACGAAAATTACGGCTGCTAAAAAAGTCATTTTTCCAGATTTCAATATTTTGGTATGGAATCGACCACAAACAAGCTGAAGTTTGTTGGCAACAAATATAAGCCCCAAACTCCTTCTCTGTGAACTACACCAATAAGTCAAAGTTGGGCAAAAATGAAAAATTTTGCGCAGGGGTTCAGAAAAAAGTTGGGTGTAGTTCGGAGAAAAAAGTTATAGGCTCAAAATATAGCCTACGGACGAGTTCCATCGGTTGTCTAAAAAATGCAATTAATAGATTTTAAAAATCACTTCTGAGAAAATTTGGGCAGTGTACCTACGAAACACCCAAAAAACGGTCATTTTTTAATTTGTGAACGCCGTTGGTCCCGAAGCGAAAGTTGTGAAGAGGTGAGATTACTGTAATAAATTACACCTCCAAGGGTCATACCAGTCCACATATAGTTAGATATTTAATCATTATCGTTTTTGTATAGCAGGTCCACCGCCATTTTTTTTGGGACACCCTGTATCTTAGGATGACCCAAGAAACTTTTCTTTAAAATTTCAGCCTTTTAAAACAACTTCGAAATTTCGTTGTTGCCGCCCTTGCTCGAAGTTGAATAAGTTTTAAAAGCATATTAGAAAATTATCAAAACGGCTTTTTTCGTTAAGCTGGTTTAAAAGTTGCCTCAGAATCATGAAAAATCGTAAATTTTTGTATTAGTTACCCATCGATGATAAAAAATTCAAGAATATTCCGTACTCCGTCGTATTTTCACGTGGAATACTGAAATTTAAAAAATTTACGGAATCAAAATATAATGTTGTAATAAATAAATTGAAATTTTGAAAACTTTGACATTTTTTAAAACTTTTTGAGAGACGCCTCCGATTTATTTTTTCGAAACCGTTTTGGAAACAGAATAACACTGATGAATATAATCTCTTTTTTCAACAGTTTAAGGTATTAATTATTTTCATTTTATAGAAAAGCAAATCCCGGTAAAAGCTTTGATGAAGAAACGAGAATTCTAATTACCGGAGTAAAAGCCCGAGGATATGATCATGGGGCTTATGCTGTGGTAAGCTCAAAACTAAGAACTAACATTGTCTAAACCAGTCGTTTCTAAAAATCATCCTCCTTAAAAAATTATCATATTTGTTTTTCATTACTAACAACTCACTTACACTGTAAATGCCTTTTTTTGTTTTAATAAAACTGACAAGGGACTGTTCAGGGCTGTTATCTTCAAAAATATACACCCATTTTGTCCTTTTTTCTTAATTAACATACTCATCTATTAATCATTTTACTTTTTTTAATGTTCTACAAACTATGTTTTTTTTCCAGGGAAACAATTATACTGTACAACGTGTTTCGGAAAAATATACTTTTGAAAATATTGTTCTTATTATTGATAAAAATGGTGAATCTGTACATTTGGACAGCGGCAATACAAAGAAAACTCCAGGATTCGATTTTTCAAAAGATTATGATCTTTCCGGCTTAAAAGTCGAATCCCTTGGATTTAAAGAAAAAAAATCTTCTAAATAAGCTTTTAATTGTTCAAAATCGTGTTTTTTTTTGTAAATGTCTTCATTTGTAAAATTATTTTGTTGAAATAAAAATGTTAATGTAATACAGTCTATGAAAAATCGCAAATTCCTCATTTAGCTAAACTGAAGCATTAGTTTTTATTCAATTCCCGTGTTTCATCATTTTAAATTTTTTAAAAGCCCTTAAAATTGCTTGGTTCTTGTTTTTGCTTTTTTACAATCCATTTTTCCAAAAAAGAATTTTGTTCTTGAATTTTGAATCCTCTTAAACTATCCTAAAGCTTCATAAATGCCAACCTTTTTCGATTACATTTGTGACTGACATCAGATTTCATTCTGAAAAAATTTTATAATACAAAGTTGACATAATGGTAGCCATTCTGACCAGAAATAACCAATACACTTTTTGTCTAAAAATTTGAAAGTTTTCAAATTTGATACACAAAAAGCTAAAACTGATGATTTTTTAAAGAACATTTTGTGCTATTTTGTATATTTTGACTGCAAGTATTTTACAATACCGATTTGAAATTATGATTCTTACCGTGTTAGGAACGGATTCCATTGAATAAAAGAGTTTGAGAAATCCAAAAATAAACATTTTTGATTTGGTTAATATTCATTTTTGATTAAGAAATCTTATTTCTAAACATTTTGAAAATAAAATCCTTGTTCGATATTTCAGCTAAACAACAAAAAAATGGATGCTTCTGTAGTTCGAACAATAAACATACCATTATACAGCTTAAAGTAGAATAAAACGCTTTTTGTATAAAAATTTTTTATCAGCAATTTCATTTCAACCACTTTGATTAATGTTGAGTTTAAAGATAACATACTGATAATGCCCAAAAATAAAAAAAACAATTTGTTAAAACTACACAGTTCTATTATTTGCTTGAAGCAAAATAATTTTAAAAGGAACAAAATATTTAAAAAGAAAAGAATATGTGTAAATTTTGTTAAATCAAATTAGTGATGCAACAGAGCAGTGAACCAAAAAAATCGGAACCCTTTTAAATATTTACGTTGACACTTTCTCTGCCGATATTCCATCCATCTGACAATTTGTTGAGCCAAACAGGGCAATAAAAATTTTAAAGAAAATTCAGTTATGAAATCATCAACAAAGAATGTCTAAACAAATTCCATCTTTAAATGTTTTTTTCAGCGACACTAAAGATCTATTTTTTGAAATTAAAAACTGCTTTTAATATAAAAAATGGTTTCATCTTTTTGAAAAAATATTTGTTATTTGAAGTAGCATTCGGGCCAGCGCCGCAACTTGGGGGAAATTGAGGAGAAGGAAAACCGAAAAATCCGAGCAAAAAGATGTTGAAGCTTTTTTTTATAGAGATTAAAACTAGCGTAGTAATGCCTAAAAGATTTTTTAAATAACGACTTCTTCGTTGAATTTTGTTTCAGTTCATAAAGTAATGTAAAATGTTAATATTTCTGTGTATTTTATTTTATGGTTTATTAAAGATATTACTTTAAGTAAAATATTCAAAGCACTAACAGGACATAATATATTTTATGATACAAATGGTTTAAGATAGTAAAAAAAGGGCTATAAATTTTTTTCATTGAAAAGAACCATCTTAAAATATTGCTTTTGACACAGATAATCAAAATAAAATTGTAAAAGAGCAATAAAAAAGGATCATCTTTCCCAAAAACATTTTATTCCAAAAAAAACATTGCAGACATCAACAAAATTTTTCGATAAATAATTGTTTTTTAGCTTTTAAATGACCGAAAGTTGAAAAAAAATAAAGTGTTTTTCTTTATTTCTTTGAATATTTAATAATATAGATTACAATGACGCCAAATACATGGATAGTGTTGTTTCTTTTAAACTTCCAACAAAATTAATTTAATGTTAAACAGCACAAATGATGATCGATGCATTAAAAATTTAAAACATAAGTTATATTTCATAATCACATTTATTTTTTTAAGTAATATTGATTCACTAATATTTTTAAGAAATCTTTGTATAAGTTCGTTAACAATGATTCTTTATAAAATTATTAATTCTTTCTGCTGACTATCAGGTCAATGTCAAACAAAAACAAACATTTCTCTGATTTCTTCAAAAACAAGTTTTATATCAAAAAATTGTTTTTTTTCAAGTGTACTCTTTATAAAAAACACAAAAATATGCCAAGTTTTTTGCCAAATGTGCAAAGATAACTATGGTTTTTTCCCTCAGCGAACAATATTAAAAGGTTATTAATTAATTTTTTTCTAGGTAAATTAAAAATTGTTTTACTAAAAATTATCCTACTTTTCCTTTCTATTGTACAAGTGCTTTTGTTCATTTATTTCCCTTCAAATCTCTATAAAAGCTCGATACAATTTTCAAATTAATCTGAAAAAATCAAACAAAGTTGCTTTTAAAATTTATTTGAATTGCTTTAAGGTTACTGTAGCTTTTTAATATTTAAAACTGTAAAACAACGACGTGTGTGAAGCTAATGTTTTTAATATTGTGCTTACAATCTTTGAATTGAGGATTAGAACTATAAAATATTGTTCTGTTGCTTTTTTTAGAAATAAGCCGAACATCATTACCCAAGGGGCTGCATTCAATTTTTACTGTCGGACGAAGATGAATAGAGGTTGGGTTAATAAAGATGAAGTTTATTGATGAAACATATTCGGAGAGAAAAACATAAGAATGAACAACTTTTGAGGGACAATTTTCCCTTTTATAGCAAACTGGAGATGGAAGCGAGGTCATTACTGACATAATGCCAACACTTTTACAATAGAAAGGAGAGAGAAGAAATACAACAAAGGAATACAACAATGTACAAGTATAACTAATTCCCAATGTTCCAACATTACAACAAAATATTCAAAGAAAGATGTTTTTTCAAAAAAAGAAATCAAAATGTAACTTTTGAATCAATGCTTTTGCAACATTCAAATCAATTTAAAATGCGTTCTCGAAGAAAAAACTAAAGCAGGGAACAGCAAAAAATGAATCTTTCTGAAACTATTTTTTCTTCGAGATCTCGTTTTAATGATGATGCATAACCAAAAATGGAATGATTGTAAAAAAGAATGTTTTCTGCTGAAATGATAAAACAGAAAAAAATTGTCGAAAAACTAAGAAGTTTAAAACGTTCTTTTTCTGTGAATTGCTTTTCTGTTTTTATTATTTTTTTTATTCCAAATAAAAAGTCATAAATAATTTGAGCAGTAAATTAAAAGGTGTTTTCAATGCGCCACGATGCTTTAACTATTAGGATAGAAAAAAACATACATTTTTATAATAATTGTTCCATTTCTATGACCATGATAGTACCGAAATAGTGAACAATACAAAAATTTTTTTGCATTATATTTATCACATAAATTTTAAAAATTTTATAGCAACAAAATATTCAAAAAAAAAACAAGTATATGTCTATAATTTGTCAAGATAAGTTATATTTGCAACAGAGCACCAAAAAAAATCGTTTAAAAACAATTTTAATAAATGTTTGATTAACTTTTATCGAATTAACGCTTGATTATTTATTTTATCCATTGTAATTATTGGACAAATTAGAAATTGTTGAAATTTTGAAAAATCATTTGGTTTCTTTTTTTCATCGAACCCTTTTCTGTAATAACCAACATTTTGTCATTTGAAAACAGCAAGTACAAGAAACTTTGTGTTTATGATTCAAAACTATATGAAAACATAGACGCTTTTTTATAGAGATCAAAAATTGCAATGGTTTTTTTAAATAACGATGCGATTAATGGATGAAGATGGTTTTTGTAGATGATTGTATTGTAATTCATAATTTGTAAAATATTTAGCTTTCTCACAATTTAAATAACATTATTTTGAACTATTTAAGATATTACTAAAATTATTAAAAAACACAAACAAGGTTTAAAAAAAGAAAAACAGAAACATGTTGCATATTTTTTTTGTCACAAAAAACCACCCCACCTTTTTTTGTAAGAAACCAACATTGAAAAAAGATTATCGCAGGCTGTAACATATGCATTTAAAAAAAAGGCCATTGCAGTTGACAGCAACAAAATTCTCCATCGAATTGTTTTTAGCTTTTAAATAACACAAAAATGAAAAGAACCGAAATGCTTTTCTTTATTTTTTTGAATGTAATTATGACATAAACTATAAAGATACAGGGATAGCGTTGTTTCGTTTAAACTTCCTACAAACTTTATGTAATATCGAAAACATGAAATTATCCAAGCATTTAAAATTTAAAATAAGAGTTATATTTTGTACTATCGTTTAATGTTTATAAATAAATTTACTAATATTTTATAAGATCTTTGTATATTTTTGTTTTAAATGATTCTTTATATGAATATAATTCCTTCTGCTGTCTATCAAGTCAATGTCAACATTTTTCCAAAAACAAATTTTATGTCGCAAATTATTGTGTCACGTGTACTCATTATAAAAAGTATAGAAATGTGCCGAGTTTGTTGCCAAATGTGCAAAGAAAAAAATAAATTTTCGAAGTTTTTATTTGCAAGTTTTTCCAAGATGTGCCACTCCTCCTCGAAAACCTATTGAATTCACATCTGATTATCCATTCCTCTTCCTTATCACGTAGAATCAAAATCTCATTTTCTTCTGTGGCACTGTTAATGGATCTGAATTTGAAGGTGAAGAAATTGATGGAGACATTAGTCAATATGTCGAAGATAAATTTCTTAAAAGCCCAGCCAAAAAGCGAAAAAAGTTTTTACATATTTCATTTTTTATTGTTTTCGATGTTTTTTTAATTTTTATTTGGGGTGTATTTATTCTATCATATTTGTTTTTCATACAGTAGCGTTCAAAAGTTTTGACACAAAAGGGGTTTTCATTAGAACTTTTTTTCTAGCAGGAGGAGATTTATGAAACCTAACTATATTTTGAAGCCCTATCTTGGGGCTATCCAAAAAGCCCATCTTCATACCCTGAGGGTCTTTACGCGAAAAGTTTCGAATTTTAAAAAAAAATTTGGTGTTCAAAAGTTTTGACACAAACTTTTTTTAATTTAAAAAAATTATTTTTACATTATTTTGGCGTTCAAATGATTAAATTATAATTTTAACATCTATATTTATCATATTCGGAGCCTTTGAACCCATAAAAATATCAAAAACACTAAATGGAATGAGTGTGAAATACTGTATTTTGGCTAAATTCGGTGTTTTTGCGGGACCTGTAAATCGGTGCACCGGCGGTGCAGGGTGACACCAAATACATTTTTGGGTAGTCTTATATGTCATTAATAAGTATGGGAAGTTTCATTTACCCATCTTCAATACTCGCTTCAGGTCGATTTTTTTGTTCAGTTTTTGATCATTTTTCCAAGTTTTCTCATTTTTCTGCATTGACGTTTTTAGCCCCTCTTTGATTTAATGACCTGAAGCGAATATTGAAGATGGGTAAATGAAACTTCCTATACTTATTAATGATGTATAGGACTACCCAAAAATGTATCTGGTGTAACCCTACACCGCCGGTGCACCTATATACAGGGTGGTCCATTTATATTCTTCTCACGTTTGGTGTCGCCAAATAAGTTCTAGAAGGTCCCAAGGGCTCATATTTTATGGGTATACTAGAAATCGATGCAAGTACATTTTCCACCAAAAATTTTGGCATTCTGGGACATTTCGCCAAACCGCGCCAAATTCAAATTCTTTTGATTTTAAATGTAAAATGGTGCATCGGCAATATTAACTGGGTCATTATCAACATTTTAAGATGTTGGGGACTGCTCCTGGATCGCTATTTATCGTTTAACCTCAAAAATTCGAAAAAATAACTTTTTCTTTTAAACGCCTAATTTTTGGTTTTTATAGGTTTTCGAGCATGGGGAATTCGATTCTGATATTTATTTTTAATGGTTTTGACGTGTTTTTAATATAAACTGATGTTTTGACCTATATTACGAAATGTATTCATTAAACTAAATATACGTCAAAACCATTAAAAATAAATATCAGAATCGAATTCCCCGTGCTCGAAAACCTATAAAAACCAAAAATTAGGCGTTTAAACGAAAAAGTTATTTTTTCGAATTTTTGAGGTTAAATGATAAAAAGCGATCCAGGAGCAGTCCTCAACATCTTAAAATGTTGATAATGACCCAGTTAATATTGCCGATGCACCATTTTACATTTAAAATCAAAAGAATTTGAATTTGGCGCGGTTTGGCGAAATGTCCCAGAATGCCAAAATTTTTGGTGGAAAATGTACTTGCATCGATTTCTAGTATACCCATAAAATATGAGCCCTTGGGACCTTCTAGAACTTATTTGGCGACACCAAACGTGAGAAGATTATAAATGGACCACCCTGTACAGGTCCCGCAAAAACACCGAATTTAGCCAAAATACAATATTTCACACTCATTCCAATTAGCAGTGATGCAAGCCGCCCGCCCTTTCCCCGCCCCGGGGGCCCCTTTTTTCCCCTCCCCCGGGGTTCGGGGGAGGGGAAGGGCGAAAAATTAAAAAACGCGGGGGGAAGGGGAGGGGAAAGGGGGGAGTTTGAAAGTCATGAGGGGAAAAAAGGGGGAATTTCATTCACATGTCTCTGAAATAACATGTTTTTAACAACAAACTACCTATTCTTGCATTAATTTAGCAAAATTTTAAGAAGCTAGTTTATTTAGTAAGTTTTTTCATTAATTCACCAGTATTTTACATTGTCGTGGATTCAATTGTTTTTCACAATACAAATCAAGATTGAGATCATATTTTTCGAAAAAGCGAAGAAAATTTTAAAAGGGCGAAAAAGGGGATTTTGGAGGGGAAAGGGCGGGGGAAAGGGGGGATATTTAAAATCGCGGGGGGAAGGGCGGGGGAAAGGGGACAATTTTGGAACCTCCAGGGGAAAGGGGAAGGGGAGGGGGACAAAAATGGCGACCTTGTATCACTGCCAATTAGTGTTTTTGATATTTTTATGGGTTCAAAGGCTCCGAATATGATAAATATAGATGTTAAAATTATAATTTAATCATTTGAACGCTAAAATAATGTAAAAAAATAATTTTTTTAAATTAAAAAAAGTTTGTGTCAAAACTTTTGAACACCAAATTTTTTTTAAAAATTCGGAACTTTTCGCGTAATGACCCTCAGGGTATGAAGATGGGCTTTTTGGATAGCCCCAAGATAGGGCTTCAAAATATAGTTAGGTTTCATAAATCTCCTCCTGCTAGAAAAAAAGTTCTAATGAAAAAACATTTTGTGTCAAAACTTTTGAACGCTACTGTATGTTCTTTATTGTTTAACCTTAATCAGGTAACATTTTTGTACAAGTTCGAGTGTTCAACTTTTAAACATTTTGTTTTTATTGATATGCCATATGAAAAATGTACAAAAAAAAAATTGAAATCTTCTTTTAAGAAATGCTCTGAAAGCAAAAAAAAAAGAGAACCTGATAGATTATTTTTAATTTTTGATAGTTTCAATTGAAATTAAAACTCTATTACGTTCTGAAAACAGTGATTTATACGGGCAAAAAATTAAATGTTTTACAAACCCATATATCCGGGACCAATAGAATAAACAAGACGAACCGACAAATCAGTTACAGGAAAGCTTTGCCCAAGTTTTGTCAAGCTAAAAAATATTTTTTGAAACAAAAAACCATGAAATTCTGGCCCTTTTATAGCAGATCTAATTGTTACCCCTTGAAAAAAAATTTACTTTGCCACAATTTGAGTAGTATTTACATTTTCCAAAATTACTGTAGTTTCGGAAGTAATATTCAATTCTAAAACTGTAAATATTGCTGTAACTGATTTGTGAATATCATATTGATCATCTGTTGGTTGTTTGTCAATTGTATCAGTATCATATGAAGGTGAAATCCATAAAATTTTAAATGGTACAGTATTAAGTTCCCAAGTGAAGTCAACATTCGAAGATTTTAAATCTATCCCAGAATTTGGTGGCATTTCAAATGTGTAAAACAACGAATTTATATAAACTCTATCATATGTGTTTAAATTACTAAAAAAAATTATTTTTAAGAGACAGTCTGCGTAAAAATTTGAAAGGCCAGGAACAGAAAAAAATAAATTTTCGATTTAGGGCTTCAAATTTTCAGAGGTTGTTGGCATAGGTCCTTGGATGCCAAAAATAATTTTTTCAGATTTTTTCGTGTCAGGATTCTGGATTTCTGCGATTCAGAAGTCTGAAACTTTGGCCGTGGGGAAAAAAATCCAGTTTTGCTTCTTTTTTTATAATTTCCCGGTTGTATAGGTTTTCGACCATGGGGAATCGAATGGCATTCTCGGTTTTTTGAGAAAAAATTTTTTTCGTGCTGAAATCGAAATTTTGATTTTTTGACCTTAAATTTCGGTAGCAAAAACCCCGAGGCACAAAGCCGGTGTATCATTTTTTTATAGCCTAATATGTCTACTTTAATGGTAGATGGGTCTTATTTTTGATTTCGATCCGTATGCGGGTCATCCAGCATCTGAAATGAGCCTCACTCTACTTTTTTCACATATTTTCCCTATTTTCGGCACTAAAAAATTTTTTAAAAAAAAATCTGATTACACCATCAGATTCCCCATGGTTGATTACATATACTCCCAAAAAATCAGCCAATTTGGAGACATGAAAAAAATCGATGCACTGGCGTGGATTCGAACCCGCGACCGCTTGAACGCAAGAAAATTAAACACTGACTTTGTTCGAACGACGCGCGTGCAAGTAAAACTTTTTTTTGTCGCAGCTTGTTGAACCAACGGTCGCGGGTTCGAATCCACGCCAGTGCATCGATTTTTTTCATGTCTCCAAATTGGCTGATTTTTTGGGAGTATATGTAATCAACCATGGGGAATCTGATGGTGTAATCAGATTTTTTTTTAAAAAATTTTTTAGTGCCGAAAATAGGGAAAATATGTGAAAAAAGTAGAGTGAGGCTCATTTCAGATGCTGGATGACCCGCATACGGATCGAAATCAAAAATAAGACCCATCTACCATTAAAGTAGACATATTAGGCTATAAAAAAATGATACACCGGCTTTGTGCCTCGGGGTTTTTGCTACCGAAATTTAAGGTCAAAAAATCAAAATTTCGATTTCAGCACGAAAAAAATTTTTTCTCAAAAAACCGAGAATGCCATTCGATTCCCCATGGTCGAAAACCTATACAACCGGGAAATTATAAAAAAAGAAGCAAAACTGGATTTTTTTCCCCACGGCCAAAGTTTCAGACTTCTGAATCGCAGAAATCCAGAATCCTGACACGAAAAAATCTGAAAAAATTATTTTTGGCATCCAAGGACCTATGCCAACAACCTCTGAAAATTTGAAGCCCTAAATCGAAAATTTATTTTTTTCTGTTCCCGGCTCATAAGGAAAAGTGAAATTCTTACGCAGACTGTCTCTTAAACAGTGAAAAAATCGATAGTTTCACATTTTTTTTGTGGATATATCTTGACGGTAACGTTTTATATACTTATATCTTACTTGAACTCACTGAAAATTCGACCACTTGAATGACGAATTTTACAAGTTTGGTTTTTTGAACTTGACCAAATTCCAGATAGAATCATTTGTCTACCGCTTCCAGGAAGAACTAAATAGAAATTTTAATGAAATTTTTTACGCCTGTGCGCTAATGTATCATGGGCAAAATTGGCATACCAAAATTAAATAACACCACGAATGGACATGTGCCGTTTGGACTTGAAACCGTCGATACTACAGATTTATTCTTAGTCATATATACAACATTATTTTTTAAATAACAATTTTTGCTATGCTCTAAAAACGACACATTTTTATCATTATTTTTCTCGTTTTAGATTGTTACCTTTAGCTGCACGGAAAAATAGAACAGACTTAAATGGTCGAAAACTTACTCCTTTGTCTCCATAAACAGTTATAGACTTGTTAAATGCAAAAGATACATTATTTTCCGATACCCTGAAATTCTTTTTATTTACGAGGCAAACATTATCGCAAGCGGTAAAAGATAAAAGGATTTTGTCAATCTTAGGGGGAGCTTCAGTCCTCTAGCCCCCCCCCCTCTCCTAAATACAGGCCTGCAAATTTATCCCAAAATGCTTTCAAAAAGCAAATAAAAATCAAAGCGTGTAAGCATACGTTGGATATAGATTTCCATTCACCAAAATATTTGTTAAGCTTTCATCCTCATAAAGAATTATACCATTGAAGTTCTGACAATATACTTCAATAATATCATTTTCACTTTGCTAAAAAAAATAATTGAAAAATTTGATAATAATTATATAAAAGTAATTTACTCACTAAAATACTATCAAGTTTAACAGTATACAACAAAAATGGTTGTACGGTATCCAAATTTAAAGAAAAAACTGGATTGGCTTTTGTTAAAATAACTGTGGTGAACTTTAAATCCACTAAAATAAAAAAGAATTAGTAAAGAGACCACTACAAAAATAGCGTCATGCAAGCAAAAAAATGGAAAGCGGCATCAAAGAATCGATATTTTATTGTCAATACCCCTTTGCCGAAAGGTTTTCCATTTTTCATAAATTGTCAAACAAGTATTTCCCGAGCCGAAATAACCAATGCTTCCTTATTTCATTTAGGACGATCTACACCTTTTTCGTAAAAGGTCAGAAAACACTGTAGATAAGCCTATATGTTTTATAGAGTTAATTACCTGCTCCAATAGCGTAGATAAATTCTTTTACTTTATAATTTAAAGGTGGATATGAAACAAAATACAAGTAAATTGGAAATTGTTTTGTTATCATAATATCGTTGACTACACTTTCCAGCAAATTATTTATTATCTTTGTATTATCTAAATATAGAGATGCCACATCATTTTCTTTATCTTTTCCAGATTCTTGTGTGTTAAAATAAAAATTTAAGAATTTTTTTCCACAACTCGGATCCATTGTTATCTGTAAAAAAGATTTTGCATACGAAACTGCGTTTCCACGTACCGGAGGCATCAGAATTTGCTATAATTCGGTTACTCCCGTTTTGGTGGCATACTTGTTTGCAAGCTCGATTTTTGTGTTTGCAAGCGTATGTTCGATCCCCCTTCGCCTATAGCAGTAATATTTATTAGCATTATTGCAGCACAAAAGACTGGAATAAACAATTCGGTGACATTCGAACCCGAGTTATAGCGAATTCTGATTTTCCAAAAAAGGCATCCTTGTATAAATTCCGAGTTATAAAACAAATAAAAAAAACTTTCGTTAAAGACACAATTAAGATTTCCACAATATTGATTCATAAGATCACCCATGATGTTGTAGCTCTGTGCATCATCATCACATGGTATTGTAATATTAGACGGAGCACAACTGCAATCTAAAACATTTCGAATTTTTTAGCATCAATATTCAAAGTGGGTGCAGCAGCGCGATAACAATTTTTTTTGTTCTATGAATTGAAAATGTGGCAAAAACCCTGACCGTAGAGGTTTTTAGAAGATTATGGAGTTTTGGCTCCATAGGATAATTATGGGAAACATTTTAGCTCTTCCATTATATGGGTTTTATGGACTTGAAATATTCGATGAAGCAGTAGAAAAAAGCATTTAGATGCAATAGAATCCATTTTTTAGCCGCTTTAATTGCCCAAATTTTTTTTAAAAATACTTTTGGTGATTGTAAAGTAGAAATAAAAATAATTTAAACAATCAGAATGGCTATTTATTGGATACTATTTTATCTAAATACATTTTTCGCCTGCTAAATGGAATATTTCACATCCATAGAACAATATGATGGAAAAGGATTGGGCAGCTAAAATTTTAAAATATGGAGAAACTCCACCGTCTTAAAAGCACCTTTACGGTGAAAAACAGCGCGTTTTGCTTCATTTTTTTTTTCAAATTGGCGGTATATTTTGTTGTCAAAATAGTCCAAGAAGAAAAAATTGTTAGCACGGCGACTTCTCATTTAAAAATTATCATAATTACTTTTTTCATGAAAATTAACTTTAAAACCATATTGTTGTATACTTCCATCACTGACAAACTCCCATAATACATGATCATTGTATCCGTTTTTATGTGCTTGTAAATAAATTACATCATAGCTAAATTGTCAGTTTCATTAAAATAAAGAACTATTATAGTATATTCTAAAGGATTCGGATTTTACTTTATTTTGTCAGTTACTGAATTGTTGAAAAAAAAATAACGGCATAAAAATATAAAAATTTATGTTAACTTACCCCTCATTTACATCAACCCACATATCATTCATATAAAAATGTATTATATCTACATTGGTTTCAGTATTAAGCATATAAAATTCTGCAACCATTTGATTTACTGATGGTATTGATAAATTAAATGTACAAATTGCATTATTTGGATATGAGCCAAGACTTTGATTTTCACGAATAGTTGACCAGAAAACACTTCCATCATCATTAATTAACGTTGAACAATTACCGTCAATAAGATCTGAAGCCATTTTCACTATTGAAAGGTAACCTTGAAAATAATCTTTCGGATCAGTTGTGTTGAATCTAATTGTTATGTAAATATCGTCAAAATAATATGGTTTATATGTTTCTCTGCAATTAGAGATTATCATTATACCGAAAGAACAATCGGTATAGTGATAAACATACGTAATATTAACAATTTGTCCATCTTGATTAGTGATGGTTAAACTTGCAGACGTATGAGGAAAATTAGTTAAAACAAATTTAAATTTTCGCATTCTAGGAGCAGTAAAATGCCAAATACATGGAAAATTTGACGGAGTATGAGGACTGTTAAATTCAGTAAAATTGCTAAATGTTGAAGTCATAAAAATAATTTCTGTTTCATCAGTAAATTTGTATGGATTTGGATTTGTTGCCGATTCTAGGGGACACCCAAAATCCCATGTATCAACTATTATCATGCCTTGAAATGCAACATCGGTACTCCATGTTAAAGCAATGCTATTCGATACACTTAAGACACACGGAAATCCGGACGAACAACCAAAAAAATCATATGGACCACTGAAAAAAAATTCATATGTTGAAAAAACTCACACAATGGTAATTTCACGAATTCGTGTGAAAAATAGGCACGATCGTGAACGATTTTCCACATTTTCATGTGAAAAATTTGCACGATCACGTGAACATGTGAATGTTTCACGAATTCATGTTATAAAATCGCTTGTTTTAGAAACATGAACGTATCACATTATTATCAAAATGTGGCTTTTAGTACTAAAAGTCACATTTTGATAAGAAAAGTTGCTTCCTTCAATTGTTCTTAACTCTCCTGCCTTGTGAACCCAACGCTGCACCAAATTTGGTTATAACCAGATTTAAGGTACGTTTTGGACCGACATTGACTACATTTCCCGCGCACGAATCGGAGTTGTCAAATTTGAAGATGACAAATACTCTTCGTGGGTATTAAAGAAACTTACTATTGAAAGGTAGATGCATTGAGAGTTCTGAAAAAATTAACTGAATTATTTGACAAACAAAGAAAAAAAGCATTACCCGTCAAAATCTGTTCCTTGATTTGTAATTACAAAAATTAACTTGAAATTCTACAAAAACAAACATTTTAAATATGATCTGATTATTACGTGTTCCCTAGGTGCCCCTGGTTCTGAGATGTCAAAAAGGGTGTGGAACAGCACATTGAATTAATGAATGTCTTAGCACAAAAGTTTTTTTTTCGATTTAGGACATATATTTGTTACATATTTTATTTTTTTAATTTATAATTTTTTCTCAAAAAATGCTAAAAACTCAAAAAATGCTAAAAAAGATATATCACGCGCGCCATTTGAAGCACGGGAAGTGTAAAATTTGTGTTAGTGGTGCATGCACGCAAAATTGTGGTGATTTTCGAGCTATTCACGATATTTATGTTTTATAATTGATACTTATTTTAACTCATATTACATTTCTTAATCATCAACATGCATTTAAAGAATGTTTAATAAAGAATCTAAAACTATGGTTTAAAAAATTTCATATACATCATATATAAAGTATCTAGAAGAAGCTGTCTAAATTTTAAAAATTTCGCTCTTTTTTTTAAATTTTTTACCGTAAAATTTTCAGCATCATTAACCTTAAAGTCCATTGAGCAACGACTAGAAGGTTCAGGAAAATTTGGAGATTCAACAAAAAATATTTCGTCGAAAGTTAGATTAAATTTTTGATCATAGTTACAAATAAATTTTTCTGCTTTATTTTTAGCAAAAAACAACGTGACAATAATAAATATTACAAAACAATGATTTTTCATGTTTTTTGAAAAAAAGAGTTAAAACTTTCAACTGGAAACTACTTAAGATTTTGGAAATTTTTTAACATTTTTTTTGAGAAAAATGTGTCCATCAAAAGCATTACCATATAAGAGGCTTTAGAACATTTTTGATAGCAAAAAAAGTTCTTAAGCCTTTTATTTACCATTATGAGCGTCTTAAATGGATCATCTTGGTGAATATTTTAGTTGTGTAAAATGACAAACAAGCTATTGACAGCTTAATCATGTATTTTAAGATTTTTCTAAAAATCTTGCAAAACAAAAATTGCACAGTCAGGCTTTCTCTAAAAACGGAACTTTTATGTGATCTTAAATTTTTGTCTGCCTGTAACACCGGACTATTACTACAATCATCAATAACCTAAACCGTATACTACCAATGTGGAATAAATTTACCCTCGTTTATGCTTAAAAAAATAATTATGCGTTTTTGTTTCTTGGTTGTAATAAATGGAAAAAGGCAAAATTTATGCAAATTCAAACCAGAAAGGTGCGTGCGGTGTTTTTTGCTTATGGAAGGCTGTGGATGCAATATCTTTTACAGCCTTTTTTATTTCTCCTCCATCGACATCATCAACAACAACTCCTCATAATCACAATTATTGTTTTGTGGTAATGTTGATTCACTGATATTTTAGAAGATTTTAATAATGATTCTTTATATAAATATAACTTTCAAATTTCTACAAAAACAAGTTTAATTGGTGTCGTCAAAAATTGATTTAATTACAAAAATAGAAAAAAGACACATTTTAATAATAATTGCTTCAGTTTTCAGAACGTAAAGAAATAATAAACAAAGCAGCAGTTTTGATTCTCTTATTGTTAAGATTGTTTTCATCTTTTTACAACCGTTTTTACATGTAGCTGATTTTATTTAAATTTTTGACGTTTCACTATTCTTCCAGTTTTGTCTGTCAGATCTATGTTAAATTAAAAATAACATCTTTCTAATTTCTCCAAAAACAAGTTTTATATCGTAAATTCAAATATTTTCGTAGACAATTTTTTTGCGATAATCCTTTTGTCATCTGGTTGTGCCAGGCAAAGCAATAATAAAAATCCGAATAAAAATGCACTGATGAAATCATAAAGGAAAAAAAGGATGCACAAGTTTTTTTGACTTTTATTTTTTTCGGCGGCTCCAAAAACGCACAATTTTTATTTTAACTTTTTGCGATTATGTTTGTGGAAGATACATTTTGTAAAACTGTGAAATTGCAAATACTAATTGATTTTGAATATTTTAAACAGGTTTTGAGCTGAAATTTTTTTTATATTTTCAAGATAAAAAAAACAGCAAGACACCGTTTATTTCACTTAATTTGTCTCGTGAATCAATCAATTTAAAAAAATTTTTGATTGCAAATTTTTTTATGAACGACACAGTTTCTTCTTCTTTTTTTCTAGCTAAATTAAAAATTGTTTTAATAATAGAAAAAATTAGTTTTTCACAAATTTTGAAATAGTGCACTCAAAAATTTAGCTTTTGTGCAAAATTAGAGAAGACTAAAGTAAACATGGCCGTAGCAAAATATAAATTAGAATAGTTTAGCACAACAATAACATTTAACTTACAGTGACTTCATTATCTTCAGCATTTGTCATTTCACGAAATTGAACAACCCATTCACCAAGAGGCATGCGATAATTTTCGAAGTATAGTCTTTGACGAGAATGATAATTTTCTGCATGATTTGTGGTTCTATTTTTTGTAACATCATATGCTGTATAAAAATCACGACCACATGGAACAATTTTTGGATATCGTAAAGATTTAGATCTTGCCATTGCTCGATAAACTGCTCGAGTATTTCCTTTGGCAGCATCACGGATAACATGAAGCTTTTCTAAAAAATGAAATCATTAAAGCATCAATTATATAAAATAAAACACAAACCTGGAGATAATGCAGCATATCTAATTGTTATTTCTTTTTCCAATTGATTTACAGCATTTGTTGCAGATTTAATTCCAACATATTGAACACGATTTTGAATTTCTCTTCTTAAACTAATGCCTCGAATTTTGCTGATATCTTGTGGAGCACATTCATTGAAATGTTTTAATTGATGAAAATTGACGTCTACTTCATTAGTTTCAGTATCATAATACATGGAAGGAACACCGCTGAATGGCCATCTTTGTTTATCTTTGGTGTAAAAATATCTGCATCTTTGACATAGCATTTTACGAGATTTGCCAGCTGGTCGATGAATACTCCAAACATAACACATTCCTTCATGATCTGGATCCTTTGTAACAAGAGAGAATTTATCAGTTTTTTCTTCAGATGAGCACATTTCTCCATTTACACGCTGCGAATGAACCTTGATAATTTCAGAATTACCAAAAGTAACAAAACCAGAGCGCCGAACAGGTGGCATATTTAATAAATGAAAAATCAAAAAAATGAAACAATTTTTATGAATTGAGCCTTTTTATAGATGTTTTATGACTTTGAAAAATTTTTTGCTTTTTGTTTGTGCAACTTGGGAAGTGCAAGTTGGCCTCGGGTGCAACTTGGGAAGTGCAGGTTGGCCTCGAGTGCAGGTTGACTCAATCGTCAAAAAGTGCAGGTTGGAAAAAGTGCAGGATGGTATGCGGTCAATTAAATTGTGTCGTCAATGCACGAAAATGACTTAATTAAAAAGACAATAAAAATAATTCATTTTAATAATAACTGTTCAATTTTCGAAAAATAAACATGGAGAAAGAAACCATTAAAATTAATGTGCATTATAGTTTATCCCATTATTTTGTTAATTTTTATAGCAACAGAATATTCAAAAAAACAAGTATATGTTTATAATTTGTCAAGTTAAATTATATTTGCAGTTGAGCTGTGAACCAAAAAATGGGTACTTTTGTAATATTTTCGTAAACAATTCTTCTGCGATATTCCTTTCGTCATCTGGTTGCGCCAGGCAAAACAATAAAAATCCGAATAAATATGCAATGATGAAATCATTAAGGAAAAAAAGGATGTATAAATTTTTTTGACATTTAAATTTTTTCAGCGATTCTAAAAACGCACAATTTTTATTTTAACTTTTTGCGATTATGTTTGTGGAAGATACATTTTGTAAAACTGTGAAATTGCAAATACTAATTGATTTTGAATATTTTTGAACTCTTTTAAGATCTGATTTTTTTAAATTTTAAAATAGAAAAGACATCAAGACACCGTTTATTTAACCTAAATTGTTTCGTGTTATATTTTATTTGAATCAATCAATTTAAAAAATATTTGATTAACAGTAAATAGCTATCAATTAAACTAAATTTCAAGAAAATGTTGAAACTTTTTTTTCATGGAGATTAAAACAGGCGTAGAGGCAATGTCTAAAAAAGTCTTTTGAATAACGAATCTTTCTTACACGGATCATCTAAAAAAGCTCTGTGAAATGTTTAATTTTCTGGTAATTGATAAAACATTATTTTGGACTGTTTAAGATATTACTATTATAACTAAAATTAAAATATTTAAAGCGCAAAGAAACAATAAAAAACCGCATTGCTTTTTGCATAAAACACCAAAATAAAATTCAATAAAAAAGGATGTTCGTTCGCTGTAGTAATTTATTGATTTAAAAAATGCAGACAACAAAATTTTTTGATGAATGATGGTTTTTTAGCTTTCAAATGACTGAAAAATGAAAAAAATCAAAGATTTTTCTTTACTTCTTTGAATATTTAAATACCATGGACGGCAATGATAGCAAATATATGTACAGTGTTTCTTTGTTGATACTTTTCGACAAAATTAATTAAATGCAACAAGTGAACATAAAAACGTTAAAAAAGAAAATATAACTTTTAACGTTTTCGACAACATTGATGCACTGATTTTAAAAATTATTTTTTATCTTTATATTTGTTTTTAAGCTCATTCGCGCCTAACAAAAATCAATTTGTATTTCTCTATGATAAATAATTCTTCCAATATTGCCTGTCAGGTCAATGTTAAATAAAAACAAACATTTCTCTAATTTATCCAAAAACAAGTTTTATATCATAAATTGTTTTTGTCACGTGTCACTCATTATAAAAAACATAAAAATATGCCAAGTTTGTTGCCAAATGTGCAAAGATTCCCATGGTTTTTTTCCCTCACTGAACAATTTGAAAAGGTTATTAATTAATTTTTTTCTAGCTTAATTAAAAATTGTTTTTTTTATTAAAAATTTAATTTTTTCAAATTTTAAAAAAGTGCACTCAAAAAACTAAAATTTTTTTATTTGTAAGTTTTAAAAAATGGCATTAATTGATACGATATTTTATGCCATTGGATTAATATTATCAGTTGGCACAATTCTTGCTTTATCTTTCATTCTTCGTTTCACTTCCAGCGTCAAAAGACTGAAGATATTACCTAAGGGCATAAGGTTAGATATCTATGATTTTATTAATCCTTTTTATTCAAATTTTTTTTTTAAAATTTTTAGATTTTTTATGATGACAACATATTTCCCATTTCTTTACTTGATGGCATTTACAACACTTTTTTCCGAAATTTCATTTTTGATAAGTCCTACTTCATTTTATTATTCTCAATTAAGAATAATCAGTACGGTAATGGCATTTTCAACACAAATGATTCGAAATTTCTTCTTTTTATTTGTTTTGGAACGAATTATTGCAACAATTTATTTGGAAAAATATAAATTTTCTGAAAGTTTTTTGGCTGGGGTGATTTTGATTATTTTATCTTTGGCATTTTCATTTGCAACAATTACATACTTAGTTTTTGGTGGGTCTCATGAAATTTGCATATTTTTTTATATCAAACAAGTATGTATTTTAGCTCTATTTACTCCATTATTTAGTTTACCAAAGAATTTATTAACTCATATAACATTTTTTGAACATTTAACATCAATTGTAATTTGCACAATTTTGGATAAATTAAACAAAAAAATGTATAAACTCTCTGCATATCGAATAACGCTTCAAAAACGGCATCAGGTTAGTGTTTTTGGTACTGCTATTTATACAGGGCTTGTCATTTTGCCATTCTGGAACACTTTGCTAAAAGGCGCCAAATTCAAATTCAAAATTCATTTATCATTTTCAAATGATAACAAAGTCTTATTCAAATTTTCAGATTGCTAGAAATATTAAAATTTTATCAATTATGTTTTCATCTGTTTTAATTTTTTTAATTATTGCTCCAATTGCTACTCTACTCTCAATAATTTTTGACGTCATTCGCATGCCATTTCCAATTGCATTATATGATATTGTAAGTTCTTATGTAAATTTTTGCAGATCTTTTCCTGACATCAAAGAAAAATTTATATCACATAAATATCTTAAAGATGCAATTACAGTATCCTAATATCACATTTTCAGTCATTTAATTCTGCAGTTTTATGCCTTTGTGCTCGGCAATATTTTCTTGAAGCAGAACAAAACAATTCAAAAGTTCATAGAATTAATCCTAAAATTGCAAAAACACAAATTCAAAATGCATTTGGCAAAAATTTACCAACAATTTTAACGACAGATACTTACTTTCAAAATCTGCAACATCAATGGAAATAATTACAACTGCTTAAATTTTAATGTTTAAATTTATTTAAAAATTTTACCAACATTTTAATTTTGATAAAAGCATTTTACAAATAAAAAGTTTATTATGAAAAAGTATTCGTTTAAAAAGTTCATCAACATATTCATCATATTCAGCTTGATAAAAATTTCCAGCAATAGGGTTTCCAAGGTGATGGAGTTCTGCAAATTTTGCAGCACTCCATTTTGGTCGACCTTCCATGCATAAATTTGAAATATGTTTTTGAATTGTTTCAGAAAGTTTTCCAGGTTGTTTATAAACCAAAAATACATATCGATGTAGGCCAGTACTTTTTGGAGGTCCTGAACCAACATATTCTGTCAAAGTATGCCCTGAGGCAATATTGTTTCCAGGAATATTAATAACTAGCCTAAAATTAATGATAAAAATGATAGAAAATGAATTTAATTCTTTGACAAACAACTTTAAAGTTTATGCAAATTATATATCACACTTACCAATGCATACATTCACGTTCTTTAGGATCAGTACGAGAAGGTGCATCTGGATCAGTCATGATAAGGGTGTAAAATGCATCTTTCTCAGCTTTCCATTCAATATGTTTAGGAATATCTTTTACTTGTGTGGGAGTAAGAGCAGCACCAAGGTCGACCTAAAGCAATGAAAATAATTAGCTTTCTGTTGTATTACCCGATAGTTTTTATTTGGTGCGCGGAAAAACCACTGTTTTCACACCAGACAAGCGGTATTTTAAAAAGTTCAAAGGGTTTTGCCAAAGATCAAAAGGTGCCGCTGGTGACAGTGGCATCTTTTGTTCTTTTTAGGTAAACAATAACACTGGAAAAAACAAATATGAAAAAACAAACCTTCTCTTCGCTGTCATAAATAACTGTAAGAAGTTGCTCAGGTGCAACTGGAATTATGTTTGGAACTATTTCTTGATCAGAAAAAGCTTTAGAAATTACCGACATTCTGATATAAATTTAGTAAAATATTTTTTATTCTAAAAAGTTTTACAATTTTTTAAATTTAACTGGCTACTTTTTGAAAATACAAAGGTGCCCCCTTCAAAAAGATGTTTCTTTCACAAAATATCACTCTTTTTTTATAGCCAGCAAAAAACAATTTCAATTTTGAGCCTCCTTTTATTTTTCTTGTTGTTGTTTTTCAACTCAGAAGAACTTTATGTTTTATGTTCAATTTTCTTGGGAACAGAAAAAAGCAACACAAAGCAAAGAATTTGTGTCCAAAAAATTGTGTCTGTTTTGTTTTCAAAAAAAATCTTCGTCTTTTTAAATTAAAAAAAACATTAAAGTTGTGGTCAAAAAATGTCATCATGGCAAAAATATTTAAATTGAAGGGGGTGCAAAACTGCAGAAGTACCATTTGGGTACTTCATTGAAGTTTTTTAGAAGAAGAAATGAATTTGAAAAAAAAATTAAGATGCCTAAAATGTTGTTACAATGATAATTAAATTACTGAGCTGTTCCGTGGCAATCGTCATAAGAAAATATTATTTTTACGAGTGTATTTTCTGCGCAATTACTGTTTATTTTATCTTTAAATAATTTTGATAACAACAAAATATTCAAAAGAAAACATATGTCTCTAGTTTGTCAAGTAAAATTACATTTACAAAAGAACCGTAAAAAATCGACACCATCTGAAATATTTTTGTTGATACTTTTTCTGCAATATTTCTTTCGAAACTGGTTGTGCCAGGCAAAGCATATAAAAAAGCGAAAGAAAATGCAATGATGAAATCATTTAGAAAAAAGGATGTCTAAAAAAGATTTTTTTTATTTTTAGCAATTTTAAGGACTCAACAAATTTTACTTGTTAGCAATGCTGCTGTTTGCGACATTTTGTGCAAAATTATATTGTTTTTGAATATTTTGTGAAGTTAACAGTTTACTGTTACATTTCTAAAATAAAAAGATATTGAAATTTTGACACGATTAATTTAAAGATAATCTTGAATTTGGCGCCTTATGGCAAAATTCGTGCTGAAACAATATAAAAAATTGCTTGTCTAACAGTTATCGAGTTGAAGTCTATTTTTTTTTTCATACATAGACAGATGCAAATTTTTTTAAAGCACATACATAATAATACTGTACATATATAGATTGCATAAATCAGTTTTTTCTTTTAAAAAAATGAAAAAGCAATGTTCTGATCAGCGCTAACGAACACCGTATTTATTTTAAAAAACACCAACAACAAAATTTTTCATCGAATGATTGTTTTTTAGCTTTCAAAAAACTGAAAGATGAAATAAATCAAAGTCTTTTTCTTTATTTCTTCGACAATTTTTATAATTTCTTTATTTCTTTGAATATTTTAATAACATAGATTACAGTGATGACAAACATATGGATAGTGTTGATTCTTTATTGAAATGTTGATGATGCTCACCAGAAATTTTATACAAAAAAGCCATCATTCATTAAAAATTTAAAAAAAGATAATAAGTCACAATTTTATGACTTTGGTAATATAAATTTTTGGGATTATTTTTATCTTTGTTCATTTTCGCTTACACGTTTTTACATTGTGCTGTTAAAAGATTAAAAAACGATAAATAAACGTCTGCAAAGACATGGTTTAGAGTTGTAAAAAATGTATTTATAATTTTAGCCAAGTAAAAATTTAGTTGGAATTTTTAACGTTTTGCATTTCTTCTTGCTTGTCAAACCGAATAACGTTAAACGGAAAAGGCGATTTCACAAAATGTCTTCGAAATTTTGGCAAAAGAAAAAAGAATTGAAACATCAGAAAATTGGGTATCAGATTTTCAAAGAAATTTTGGCATGTTAGAAAAGGAAAAACATAAAAATGAAATAAATTTGCAAAAATTTTTTTTAATTTTTTTTATTAATGTCTTTAATATTTTTTCCAATTTCCTTACAAAACTCTAATCTGTCTCAGTAATAAAATTATAGAATATTTCTAAATTGGCTCAGATTAAAATATTCAAACAACAAAATAAACAATCCACAATTTTCACTGTTCAACACTTTAAAAACTTTTTTTTCTTTTAGAAGAAATTTTTATTTTTCCAGTCAATTTAACTAAACAATTTGCGCGTCGCAAATGCAAAAATGAACTTTACAATTCTCTTTTTAGATTTTACAACAATTTGTTGGCTCTCATTTTTTTCTATCTGCCTTTGAAGATTTATAGATTAAAGATTAAAACACATTCTCTGAATTTTTCAAAAAAATATGAACTATTCTGGCATCGGAAAAAAGTGCTTCCAAAAAGTGAACCCATGTTTTCGACCATGCTTAACAAGCCTGGAACCAAAATATTAGAGCTCAATTCCTACCGTAACCCGTACTTTTATGGTCTCGAAGAGAAAAGTGGCACTTTTTTCGATCCGATGGCATATTTTTAGTGTTTGAGATATTGTTATTATTTTTAAACATATATGGGTTTTGGAGGTCGGGGAATCCGAATCTGACGTTCCTGAATCAAAATTTTCGCTGCGGGACCCGATTTTGGCACTTTTATTTTTTCGGCACGGAAAAAGTGCCATTCAACGATGCCGTCGGGATCAGACAATGTCACCATTGGATTCCCCGTAGTTTTTTACCCCTGGGGGGTCCCAATTGGTAAAAAAGTAGGTGGACCAAAAACGATTATGGAATTAATTGTAAGCGCGATTCCACAAAAACACGTTTTCCACAAATTTCGATCACTTATGAAAGATCGAATGTTTATCCAATTATGCTAATTTCCCACCTGTATAGGTTTTCGACCATGGGGAATTCAATGGTAAACTTTGTATTACTCTAAAATCCCGTTTTACCAGCGAAATCCCCTCAGGGCATGCTATAATATATCCGCTTGAATAAAAAATTCCCCCTGACTTTATTTTTGTGTTTCAGGGGTTAAAAAGTGTTGATTATTGTTCGCAAACATTGTTTTTATCAAAATCAAACTTTACTTTCATTATTTGGATGCTGGGATAATTTTTTCATAAGACCTAAAATAACCCTTGATGTTGGGGTATATGTGCAAATCTTGAAATTGCTTCAGTGTGCTTTTACGACCTAGATTTGCGAAACTTTGCTTTCATAACATTATATAAGACGCCGCCAAAGAGATGTTTGGGCAGAATTCTACAAAAATAAAAATTACTTCAATGAAAATTCAACAAAAATCATTGAAATAAAACAATATTTGAATTTTTAATTTCGAGAAACATCTTTGAAGAAAAAGTATAAATTAAAGAATACTTTTAAAATTTTAACAAACTTGATAAAACATATTGAAAAGAAAAAAGATAATAAAAAGTAAATTTCAACAATTTTTCTTTAAAGCGGAATTTTTTTGATTTTTGTTAAGCTTATTCCTTAACAATTTACTATCTAGAAAATTGTTAAGCTCCATTCCTTAACAATTTACTATCTAGAAAATTGTTAAGCTTTTTTCGTCTTCCTGAATCAAATTCGAAACAAAAAGCTCTGGTGGGGATTCGAACCTGAGAAAAAAAGGAACAGCTATTTCATATAAAAATAAGCAAAAGTATAAAGGCAGATGTTTGCAACAAAAAATATGTGGCGATAAAAACCGGTGCTAAACCTATTGAACAAAAACAGTGCAAAAAAAAAATTGTTTCAAAAACCGATGAAACACAAACTGTTCGATCTTTTATTTCATAAAGAACTGCAAAAGGATCATCGTTCGCCAAAACATTTTATTGATTTTCAAAAAACATATGACAGACAGCAACAAGTTCTTTCGTTGAATGATTGCTTTTTAGCTTTCAAATAACCGAAAGTTGAAAAAAAAATAAAAATTTTTTCTTTATATTTCTGAATATTTTAATACTGTAGACTATAGCGATGTGATGCATGATAGTGTTTTTTCTTTGACGCTTCTAACAAAATTAATTGGATGTTTAAACAAGATATGAATCAATCATTAAACATTTAAAATAAAATTTATATTTCAGAATTGCATTTAATGTTTTGGGCTAATTTAAGCGGAGAGATTTGCATGAAAGTAGCATGTAACAATTAGTTTGAGAGATGAAAAAAAACTTAGTTGCATACTTTTAACCGCATTTGTAGTGGTTCTGCTGTATGTTGAGCTTTACCTTACTGGGTGGATGAATGCCTGCGATTTTTACCTGGTTGTCAGATCTGCTAATAACTTACTTAAAATTTTTGTTTTACGCGTATACTTTTATTGGGATAATCAAATTTGCAAATACAAATTTTTCTTTAATTTCTTACTAATGTTCCCATGTTAAATCCTGCATCTTGAGTTTTTTTGCATGTAAAAATGTCAAGTTTCGTTTATCGTTTATCAGAGTAGATTACAAAACTCTGAAAAATTTCTACAGCAATCATTAATTGTTACTTAAATATTCAAACAATAAAACAACAGCGTGCAATTTTCTGTAGTTTTTCGCTGAAAAATAGTCTGTCCATACAGAAATTTTGCCTTATTTCCATAAATTTCAAAGACCAATAAACAATTTGCGAGTCGCAAAAGCACAAAAAAAGAACTTGCCAGTTCACTTTTATTTTACAACATTTGGTTGTTGTACAATTTTTTCATTCTGCTTTTTGAATATTTTTTGGATTAAAGATTAATATTGTTGGTGAAGGATTTGCATTAGAAAAAAAGGTCAATCAAGAGATAAGTATATCATTAGGAATATTATTAAAAACTTAGAACATTAATAAAACTAAACATGCTTATCAACACAAAAAAACGTATAAATAAAAAAACATAAATGGATAGCAAAATCAAAGATTTGCTATCCATTTATGAATTTTAAAATAAATGAATAAAAGTATAAAAGTTGTATCGGCACAGATATAAAAAATTGTAAATACATATTTAACACATAATTGGGATTAAATTGAAAAGAAAGATTTTTTTACATGTACAAAACTAAATAATAAAATTGTGCAACGCCTGTGCCAAAACAAGATTTTTAATTTTTTAATTCAGAAAATGTATTCCTCAAAAAATCTAACTTTTGCGTTTTTCAAATACGTGAAGCATCTATTTACCACTTTTACAAAAATCAAAATTTTCAAAGAATCATTTCACAATTTAAAAATTTATAAAGATTACAAATTTTGCAATGCGAGATAGTTCCTTTTTTGGAAAACGAAACTTCGATGACAATTTTTTATGGAATTGTTTTTTCAATCTTTTGTTTTTTTTACGGTTTTTTAAGCTCTTGAAAAAATAATTTCATTTTTAAGTCATATGATATTTTTTAAATGTTTTTTCTTAACTAATGGGTTCTAATGCATCTTCCCGCATTACGTCATTCTGAAGTAGTTCAACAAATTTAATATTGCAGAAAATATTACTTTGTTTAATTTTTATTTTATATAAATGAAAAATTCAAAAAATCTTAATTTTTTCACTAAATTATCATTTCAATGCAACAGACACTGAAAAACGCGCAGTAACGTCTATTGCTCAAATTTGAAAAGATTTTCTTCCCCTTTGACATTGATCATTGAAAGACGCTCAGGAAGAAATGAAACACGTTAAGAAATACAAAGAAATTTTTATGGCGAAAAAGGAAAACACATTTGCAACGCTGAACAATGCCTTTTTTGATATTTATTTATCTTTCATTAATCATCACTTAACAGCAAAATGCAAAAATTTGTTGCAGAAATATACAAAAATAATTGATCCCAAAATTAATATTACCATAATATAAAAGTGTGACTTATTTAATTATTATTTAAATTTTTATGGCATTGAGTTCTTTTTCAATGTATTTTTACATAAGTATCAAAACGTTTTTGTAAAGAATTAACGCTGCCCCTAACAATTTGGGATCACTTTAATATATTGAAATATTCAAAGAAAATTAAGAAAAAGACTTTAATTTTTTAGTCTTTCAGTGTTTTGAAAGCTAAACAACGATCATTCGATGAAGAAGTTTGTTGCTGCTGACTGCAATGGCTTTATATTTTAAATCAATAAAGTGTTACAACTTGACTGACCTGAATATCTTATAAAAAAAGTTTGAATTTCTGAAAAATAAAAAGATAATGTTTTATATGGTAATACTAACGCTTTTGCACTTGAAAAAGAATAAAAGTTGTTCAAAAGTAATTATTCGATGATCGAAAGTAATTTCTTAATCAATTACCAATCGACAAAAATTTTGAATTATAAAATCAGTTGCTACTTCAACAGCCTTTAATTCTCTTTAAGCATATGGGTTCGTTATTTTACAATTGTTATTTGATTATGTCCATGTCGTTAAACATATTTCTCTGTAAAAAATAACAAAGAAATAAAATTCAACGCGATAACTGTTTATCACAACATTTTTAAAATTGTGGCAGCCGGTTTCACCACGTTCGCCCTTTTTTGGTTAAATCAAACGTGTCGAAACTTTGATCTCTTTAAATTTTGGAAATGCAACAATAACCTTTCAAACTTCAAAAAAAATATTCAAAAAAAAACAATTTTGCAAAAAATGATTCTTCAACAAAAAATCGCAAAAAGCAGCAGAGCGGACAAATAAATTTTTGAATCTTTACAGTCGATAAAAATAAAAAAAAAATCATTTTTGACATCCTTTTTCATAATGATTTCATCATCACATTTTTTTCCATTTTTTTATTGCTTTGCCTGAGACAACCAGATGTCGAAAGAAATATCGGCAGAAAAAGTGTCAACAAAAATATTTCAAAAAATGCTAATTTTTTGTTGCTCGGTTGTAAATTTAATTTAACTTGACAAACCGGAGACATATGTTTTCTTTTGAATATTTTGTTGTTATCAAAATTGTTCAAAATACAATAAACAGTAATCGCGCAGAAAATGAACATTTTTAAGTTTAAAAATATTATTTTCTTATGATAATGCCATCGAACAGTTCAGTAATTATTAATTATTTGTAACAATATTTTAGACATCTTAATTTTTTAAAGAATTCCTTTCTTCCTATTACTAAAAGCTTCATTGGGTAATCAAAGAAATCTTTTTTTGACAAACGCTTGCATTTTAATTAACTTTTAAAGGATTCAATTGAAGTTGATACGAAGAGCAATATTGACTTGTTCATCAAGCTTGTGCATAGGGCTAACAACATTTCTTTTTGTTACTGTTAGAGATGATTGTTGTGAATTTGTGCTATTAAGATTTGCATTTTTTTAAATATTTTATGAATCTTTTTTATTCCTGTAAAATGAAACCGCAGAAATTCAAGGAGGCAAGTAAAGCAGAAGCAAACATTGCTTTTAAGATCACTTCAAGCTTTAGTTAATCTATACGATTATAATTTTTAATTTTGAATAATGATCATCATTCAATCCAAAGTGTTATATTTATTTTTCGTGTACTACTTTTTCTCTGTATTTTAGTTTACTTATAAATTTTTCGAAATGAAAACTGGTGAAAAAACGAAAAACCAAAAAAATCGACACAAAAATTGGTGTTGAAGCTTTTAATTACATCTTTTTTTAAAAAAGCAACCATTTTTCGTTGGAATAACAACTTTGATATTTTATGTTAAAAATTCGAATTTCTAAAATGTGTCTTGGAATATTCTCATCTTGGTAAAACTTAACGGAAACGTTTGATATTTAAAAAAAATAAAAACAACAAAGATTTTTAGAAAATTCATAAACCTGTTGCAATTGGCAACATTAAAAAAATTCAAAATGATGTCATTTCACAGTAGATTAAATTTGTTAACCAAACGCAACAGTTTATTTGAGTACCTATGTTTCTTTATTTTTTTAAAATTAATGTGTCGTTGCAATTGTTTTGGTTGCTGTTAAACTTTTCTCTGTTGGCATACAAGTCTCGTTTGATTTGTCTATTTTTGTGAAAATCGTTTTCCATTAAAATTAATCTTTCATCCAAAATATTCAAAAGCAAAAGAAAAAAAAGCAGTAGACAAATGTTATCATTGTTTTTCTTTATGTTAAAAAACAAGTTAAATTAATTTTTGGTATCATTTTTATCTTTGTTCTCAAATTCCGATACAACATATATTTAGTTTACAAGTTTTTGCATTGTTCTGTGAAAATGATTAAAGAAATACAGAAAAAATATTTACAATTTTTTCAGTGATGCAAAGAATGTTTTTCTATTTTTAGTTGAATAAAAAACTCCTATTTTTTATTTCTTAACGTTTCGGATTTTTTTAAACATGTCTGACAGATCAATGTCCAATGGAAAAGATTTTTTTACTCATTATGCCATTGAAATTTGAGCAAAAGTTGTTATTGTTTCATTTTTCTGTTTATTGAATCGAAAACCCTTTGCTTTTTTTTTGAATATTTTATATGAGAAATTTGAACATATCTCAAATTAAAATTATTGAAAAAATTTAATTTGTTGCGGAAGTTCATCCAAATGGCACATCATGGAGGAACATTAAATAAGCAATAATACAAAAAAAGTGAACACGCAGTAGAAGAGTTTCTATTTCTATCCAAAAAATAATCATAATTTTGAACAAAAAAGTTTCTGCACTCAAAATTAAATAATAAAAAAAATAAAGCATTTAATGTTACTTTTTTCAGTGTTGAATTTGGTAAAAAAAACCAAGTTTTTATTCATTCTATCATAAAATGTTTCAAAAAGTATTGCAAGAAATTATTAAATTATGGTTTTGGTTTTAAAATTAGTCTCAAAATTTTGTCTCAAAATTTGTTTGCTGCAGACTAATTGATAAAATTTGTTTGCAAACCAATCTTGCAATTTTTATTGCAAAGTGAAACAACAATGATTTAAAATGGAGGTTTTGATAATTTCTTTAATTTTTTAACGACTTTTTAACGTTTGCTGAACAAAGTGTTTTTATCTAAAAATATGCAACAAAGATCGAAGATTTGCAAAACATCTTTGCAAAAACATTTACAAAATTTTTTGCAAAGGTTTTGCACACTGAATTGTTCGATTGAACAAAAACCTCAAAAAAAGATTAGTGTCAAAGTTTGTTTGTATTGAAAAAACATGCATTATTTTTATTATGTCACTTTGTGAAGCCTTTTCTCGTTTGACGTACTTTTATGGTTTGTTTTTTCGATTTTTATGTGAAAATTTTTCTACAATAATTTTATTCTTTCATCCCAGACAGTACCTTGATAATTTATGCTTATAAAAAATCTCTACAAAAAAGTATAATATCAAAATAAAAAAAAGAAAATGATTTATTTTTAACAAAATAAAAAATTCCAACATGGTATTCTTAAGTATACTTGACGTGAACTCAATCAAATGTAAATTTATTTCTTAAGCAATTCTCTGAAATGCTAATTTTCACAAGTTTTTTTGAAATTGTTCAATTTCAGATCGGCCAGTTCTTTTTGATTAAACTGCAGGTGAAACATCTCTAAACTGATGTCTTTTTTAAAATGTTTAAAAAACATAAAAAACTTTAAAGGTTAAAAAATATTTAAAAACAATATGTTTTTGTACAAAATGTCTCTTCATCAAAAAAATCGCAAAATGAAGCAACTCTAAATAAAATCCATTAGACACTTAAATGATTTCATCATTCCATTTTTCCGACATTTTTTATGCTCTATCTTGTACAGCCAGATGTGAACGAAATATCGCAAAAAAAAAATGTCTACGGAAATATTTCAATAGGTACAGTTTTTGTTGCTTTGATGCAAAAATAATGTGTCTTGACAAAATATAAACAAGTTTTTGGTTTATGTTTGAATATTTTGATGTTGTAAAAATTTTTAAAAATCAGCCTAAAACAGAATGCACTCATAAAAAACAAATGAATGAAATCTTTTATATGGGGGGTGGCACTTGACCCCCAAGGATTACCGAAATATGAACATTATTTTTATCAAAAAATGTTGTAAAAATGATAAGGAAAACATAATTTGTTTAAATAAAATCACACCTTTTATCACACCTTTTTTCACACCTTTTTTCACACCTTTTATCACACCTTTTTTCACACCTTTTTTCACACTTTTTTTCACAGCTCGTCGATCTTGAATATAATGTTTTCTTGGATGCCTTAATCGTTAGTTCTCTCGGTGGATACGATCCTGAAAATTACAAATGACTGTTGTTCAGTTAATTTCAAAATGCCAGCTGGTCAAACTGTGGTACGGAATTATAGACTTCCATTATACATGCAATTTTACATAAAGCACTTTCTAATTTGCATGTTTTTGTTGTTGGCACTTTTTTCAAAAATAGTTTTATTAATGTGAAAAAAATTAAAGCCAGCTTTAATCGCAATTTGTTGCAAAATCGGTTCACTTCATCACATTTAACGAAAATCATTTTTTTTCACTCAAAAAAACAATCGCTGTATCTTATTTTTAATATTTAATTAATCTTATTTTCTAATGAAAAACATAAAGGGTTAAAGTTCAAGAAATTTAAAGAAGTGAATAAACGTCAGTTTAAACATTGACTTTAACCGAAAAGCATGATGAAACAAACAAAGCACGTTAATAATTTCATGATTTTTTTAAACTCTGCGCGTGTAGAAATTGCTAGAAAAAATAGCAATCAATCGCTGCGAGACCAAAAAACGTTTAAATTTTTGCTGCTTTTTTGTAATATATACTTCAAAATAACGTTTTTTTATGCATAAAGAGCTTTCTGCTTTGCATTTTTTTGTTTGTGGCACTTCTTCCAAAAATAATTTTCTTAAAGTAAAAAATATTTGCGCCAGATCATTTCACTAGCAACTTTTTCACTTTTACACAGTTAACGAGCATCATTTTATTTTCATTAAACACGATTGCTGCAGTTTTTTTAAAAATATTTTGTTAATTTGGTTTTCTTATGAAAAACATATAGGGTTAAAGTTCAAAAAATTTAAAAAAGTGAATAAACGTCAATTTATACATTGCCCTTAAAACTTAAAAGCAAGCAAAGTACGTTAATAATTTAAAATAATATTTTTCTAAACAAACATGTGATGTTTTATTATAATGAATTTCTTTTTTGTTTGTTTTATCAAATTTTCAATAAACTACCGTACTTAAAATTATCAATAGTTTTGCTGATGATAATTCTTCGATTGAAGCAGCATTGTGAGTTAACTAAATTTTACATTCTTTTCGTTGTTAGTGTCTATCATCACATGTTTATTGTTACTCAATTTTGTCCAAAATTATTTGATCTAAAAAATTGCATAAAAAATGAAAGACAAAAAAAGATCAAAATGTATGCCACAGTTTTGCCGCGATTGCAAATTTAATTTTGATACTTCAGTTAAAAAATCTTTTTTTTTCAAGTGATGAGTTTAGCAAAATTTTATCGACGTTGTTGTTTTTCTTCAACACTTTGTTTTGAATAAATTTTTACGATCTGAATTAAAACATAAAACATTAAAACATTATGACTTTGTAAACGAAAAGTTTTTGAAATTTAGAATCAAATTAGTCTGTTTTTTCAAGGACTATGATGCTCAAGTTTGGTTTTGAGAAATTCAGCTCTATATGATTTGGCTCGCAAATTATTCTGTTGAAGTTAGGAAAAAATGAATGATACTGTTGGCTCTGAATAGGATTTTGTTTTTCATAAAAAAATCTTAAAAACAAAAAAAATTTTTGAGTTTCATGTGTTCCTTAATCTTAAATCGATTAAATCTAGTTGTTCTTTTTTTTCTGTATTATGTATGTTTAATTTAAAATCAGTATGCGCAAATAAATACTTAAAATAAAAAAGATTAATAAAATATTCAAAAAAAGGCAAATCTCAAGAGCACAAATTCACAACAATCATCTCGAACAGTAACGAACAGAAACGTTGTTCGTCATAATCATAAGCTTGATTAAATTGAATCCTTTAAAAGTTAATTAAAATGCAAGCGTTAATCAAAAATTCGAAAAAAAACGAATAACAAAATCATTATTTGCTGTCCTTTGTCCAGTTTTCTTTTTATGTCTGGACACTTAAAAATAATCTGACCATAAACAAATGTTATTTTCTTTCAATAAATGTCAAAATCAAAAAAAGCAATTTGAGCGTCACAAATGCAAAAAATGAACTTTGCAATACACATAAATTTTACGACATTTGGTTGCGCTCTTTTTTCCTTTCTGCTTTTGAATATTATAGATTAAAAATAATTATGCAAAAAAACTGCATTTCCAATTTTTAATACTGTTTGAATGAGAACTCGCGTTTTTAATTTCTTAATAAATCATAAATTTTTATTTTTATTGAACTTTTCTTTTTTTTAAATTTCAAGTTTTAAAAAGACCAAAATATTCAAAACATTTTACTGCTTTATGATTTTCAAACATAATAAAAAATATCGAAGTTGTTGCTCAAATGCAAGACGTTTGGGGTTTTTAAAAACGAAAACGAATTATGCAATTCAAAGCTTCGATAAAAATTTTATTTCGATCTTTATTTGTCTTACATTTTTTCAGCAATTTTTAGATCAAATCATTTTAAAGAAAACTGAGTAAAGATACAAATGCGATGAATAAATATCACAATATCACTAACGACGAAAATGACGTAACATTTGGTTATATCATTAAAACAACAAAATGCATAATTGTTTGTTAAATTAATATTTAATTTTTAAAATTTTGTTTGTAAATATTTTTACTTTGAATTAATAATGGTAAGGGTGCATATTTGCACTTTTTTAAAAAGTGAAATTGAGATAATAATCATGAAATTATTTTTTTTCCAATTTTATTTTGATGACAAAAAATTAAATATTCAAAGAAATAAAACTTCCATTGTTTAAAAGCGAAGAAAAAAAGAAACTGCTATTTCTTGAAATAAATATAAGCAAAAGTAAAAAGGCCAAAGTTTGCAAAAAAAAAAATGTGGTGAACAAAACCGGTGCTAAAGCTATTGAACAAAAACATCGCAAAAATAAAATTATGTTTCAAAAATCGATGAAACACAAACTGTTCAATCTTTTATTTCATAAAAAACTGCAATATGGCTTTTGACAAGGAAAATCAAAATATAATTGTAAAAGAGCAATAGAAAAAGGATCATCATTCGCCAAAACATTTTATTGATTTTCAAAAAACACATGACCACGTGAAGAATTTTTGACACTAAGGGGGGACCAAGTGAAAAAGTCGAAAAAAGTCAAAATTTCAATTTTTGATTTTTTTGATTAAAATGGATGCCAGGGAGTGTGCTGAAGTGTCCTGCAAAAGATTTTTGCATAAAAATGCAAATTTGGCGTTTTAGAAGTATCTGAAGTTCATGAACCTACCGTAACCTTCTCATGAAGGTTAAAAAATCTGTAAAACCGTTTTTGTGCATTCTGATTGATATTATTGTGTTCACTAATCATTTAATAAATTTTTTTCATCATTTCCAATGATATTGGAGTGTTAGAGATAAAAATTTTCTTGAAAATTCCGAGTTACAGTACCCTCAGCATTTAAAATTCCACGAAAATTCCAGAAAATTCCTAAAAATTTCAAAATCATAAAATTCTATAAGAGCGGTGTCTTGGCTATCCGTACAGGCCATATTGATGCTTTAAACTTCCAAATTCGATGTTTTCCAGTCAAAAAATCTTGAAAATTCTGGTTTCGCCGCGAAAATCCCTGAAAATTCCACGAAAGTTCCAATTCCACAAAAAAGCCTTTTAACCCCCTTCGTAGAATTATCTTGGCTACCCGTATGCAAAATTTCACCCCAGGTTGTTCAGTTAATTTTAAAATGCCAGCTGGTCAAACAGCGGAACGAACTTATGGATCACCCTTATAATTGGCTACCTTTTGCATACTTGGTTAGAACTTACAAACATAGATAAATGACATCCTAAGGAATATGGGGATATCTTTTGTTAATCCATATCATCAAAATTAAAAAAAGGGCTATCAAAAGTATAACGGATTTTTGGTGCAAAAACAGGGGTGTTTTGCACCAAAAAAAGCTAGAGAGTGTTCGTCCGCCTTTTTTTACAACATGTCTGACAGATCATTGTCAAAGTCAAAATTATTTTTTTTACAAATCAAGACATTGAAATTTGAGCAAAAGTTGTTATTGCATCATTTTCTGTCTGTTGCAATGGTAACCGAGCGTTAAAAAATGTTATTCTTTTTAAGCAAGGTCGAACTCGAATAAACAATTCACGAGCTGTAAAAAATTCAATACATATAAATATTAAGAAATTTCGTTGTCGCTCTTTTTTTCTTTCAGCTTTTAAATTTTTAAATAAATTATTGATTTTAATGGATTTAAGGAAAACAAGAAAAACTTAACGCAAAAAGTAGCAACAGAAAAGCTTGTTCGAAAACCAAAGTACATTTTTTAAGTTTGTATCATCGTTGTTTGTATCGACATAGATATAAAAATTGAAAATACTTATATAATACATAGTTGGGATCAAATGGTAAAGAATGATGCTTTTGCATGTACATAACTAAATAACAAAATTGTGCAACGCATGTGCAACAACATTTTAGGTTTTTTACAGACATTCTCAGAAAATCAACTTGGCTCATTTTCAATTACGTGAAGCATTTGCTTAAAAAAATCCACTTTTAACAAGACCAAAATATTCAAACCTGTTCAAAATTTTGAAAAATTACAAAGAATTTTTTCACATTTTTATAAGCTATTTTGACCTACGAAACTTGAAATTTTCCTGTTTTTGTTATGGAAAACCATCCATTAATAAAAAAAATTAAAGCAAAGTATTTGGAAAGCTCTTACAACAATGTGTTATTCCGTTATGAAACATGTAAAAGATTTTTTTGTGTACCCAATAAAGGTTTTAGGAATAGGAAGAAAGGAATTCTTTAAAAAATTAAGATGTCTAAAATATTGTTACAAATAATTAATAATTAGTGAACTGTTCGATGGCATTATCATAAGAAAATACTATTTTTAAACTTAAAAATGTTCATTTTCTGCGCGATTACTGTTTGTTGAATTTTGAATAATTTTGATAACAACTAAATATTCAAAAGAAAACATATCATATGTTACATATGTCTCCGGTTTGTCAAGTTAAATTAAATTTACAACCGAGCAGCAAAAAATCAGAATTTTTTGAAATATTTTGTTGACACTGTTACTGCTGATATTTCTTTCAACATCTGGTTGTACCTTGCAAAGCAATAAAAATATGGAAAAAATGCGATGATGAAATCATTATGAAAAAGGAGAAATGTTTAAAATAATGTTTTTTATTTTTAACGACTCTAAAGATTCAAAAAATTTATTTGCTCACTGCTGCTTTTTGCGATTTTTTTGTTGAAGAAACATTTTTTGCAAAATTTTTTTTTTGAATATTTTTTTTGAAGTTTGAAAGGTTATTGTTGCATTTCCAAAATTTAAAGAGATCAAAGTTTCGACACGTTTGATTTAACCAAAAAAGGGCGAACGTGGTGAAACCGGCTGCCACAATTTTAAAAATGTTGTGATAAACAGTTATCGCGTTGAATTTTATTTCTTTGTTATTTTTTACAGAGAAATATTTTTAACGACATGGACATAATCAAATAACAATTGTAAAATAACGAACCCATTTGCTTAAAGAGAATTAAAGGCTTATTAAGTAGCAACTGATTATATATTTCAAAATTTTTGTCGATTGGTAATTGATTAAGAAATTACTTTCGATCATCGAATAATTACTTTTGAACAACTTTTATTCTTTTTCAAGTGCAAAAGCGTTAGTATTACCATATAAAACAGTTTCATTTTATTTTTCAGAAATTCAACCTTTTTTTATAAGATATTCAGGTCAGTCAAGTTGTAACACTTTATTGATTTAAAATATAAAGCCATTGCAGTCGAAAACAACAAAATTCCATATCGAATGAATGTTTTTTAGTTTTCAAATGACTAAAAGATGAAAAAATTAACGTCTTTTTTTCTTTATTTCTTTGAATATTATAATATTGTATGGTAGTGCTGAATATTTGGGCTGTGTTAATTCTTTACAAAAACTATTTGATACTCACAACAAAATTTATACAAGAACCACTGATCCATTTACATTAACAATTTAAAAAAATAATTAAATAAGTTGCACTTTAATGGCTTTGATAATATTAATTTTTGGGATCGTTTTTATCTTTGTGTATTTGGTTTACAAATATTTGCATTGTAGTATGTAAAACGATTACAGAATGACAGAAAAAATATCTAAAATTTTATCAGCGTTGCAAAAAATGTGTTTAAATTTTTAGCCCAAAAAATTATATTTTGTATTTCTTTAAGTTTCGCTTTTTTTCCAATATGTCTGACAAATCAATGACAAATGGAAAAGTTTTTTTTACAAATCAAGCCATTGAAAATTGTGCAAAAGTTGTTATTGTTTCATTTTTCTGTTTATTGAATCGAAAATCCTTTTTTTTGAATATTTTTTATGAGAAAATAGAAAATATCTCAAATTAAAATTATTGAAAAAAATTGATTTGTTGCGGAAGTTCATCCAGATGGCACATCACCGGGGAACATTAATTAAGCAATAATACAAAAAAAGTGAACATGCAGTAAAAAAGTTTTAATCAGTCTTGCCCATACAGTATGCCCAGAAAAGATAGAGCCACCCCAGAACATGTAGATTTTGAAATTTTGAGTAAAAATAAAAACATATGGGTTTCAGATTCGGATTCAGCATGTCCAAAAACCTATAAACCCACAAAATTACCCAAAATGCTCTTCTGGTAATGTTTTTACAGTAATAAATGTTAAAATTCCCTACCAAAAATTGATAGAGCCACTTTCAAAAAAATTTGCATACGGCATGATATGAAGAAACCGGCTATCAGAGGCCGTTAAACATGCTTATTTTAGCTCATCTGTGAAGAAAAAACCAATAAAACTTCATTGGCACCAATTTGGCGCCACGTTGAAAATGGCATTTTTGCCGTTTTTGTCACTTTTTGAGTGTTTGCAAAACAGCCAAGAAGCAAGTTTGACAAAAACTACCAACTGTATTTTGTAGTTTTTTCTGCGGCTTTTTATATGAAATTATTTTGGAGAAAATTGAGTAAAGATAAAAATGCGAAGGTATATATTTTCTTTTTTTTGTATAAATATTAGTCAAAAATGGTTGGAAATAATATAATTCAAGCTTTTAAACCACTTTTAAGCAAAAACAAACTTTTTCAACATTTTAATTTATTTACCCTAGGACCGACCGACCGTCATGATCATGGCTTGATAGAGCCCGTGTTCCACATGTCTGTCAACGATCAATGTCAAAATATACAAAGATAAGAATGATTTAAAAAATTAATATTACCAATGCCATAAAAGTGTAACTTATTAAATTATTTTTTAAATTATTAGTGTATTAATTTGCTCTTCTTTTTCTATAAATTTTCCCATGAGTATCAAACAGTTTTGTATAGAATTAACACTAAAATTTTAAAACTATTTTAGACGTTCGTTATGTTTTTATTATGGTTAAAATATTCAAAGAAATAAAGAAAAAGACTACGATTTATTTTATCTTTTAGTCATTTGAAAGCTAAAAAAACGATCATTCGATGAAGAATTCTGTTGTTGTTGATAAAAAACACAATTTTTCCCGAAAAGATTTTACCGATATTTGTATATTTTAAAAATCATTTTCAACCAGCGATAATCTTTTTTCTTTGCTTTGAGACATTTTTTTTCATTTTCTGCGTAAAATGAAATATCTATCGGATAGTTGTTTTGTTTTTTGATTTTTTGAAAAAAACCTTTTCTTTTCTTGCTGTGCCAGGCCGAAAAAGAAAACTGAAAAAAGGGAATCAATAAAAGCGAACGAAAAAAATAATTTTGTTTTTCGTTTTTCTTTCGATTTTTGACTAATTAATTAACTTTTAACGATTTTAAATTCCTTTTTTGAATATTTTAGAGTTTTTTAACAAGCATTGTTAGGTTGAAAGATTGAAAAAAATGTTTTTGCATATTTAAATGGTTTTTACAACAAATGGAATAAAGATATTAAACTCGATATTTATGAAAGAAAATTAAAGTTTTATATCGGTTTAGGTTTAATATTTTTTGGCAAAATTAGTCAGTGCCCGTCCGTCGCCGAAATTCTAGCGGGTGTAATGACCTTTGTGACTTTTAAGTTTATGCCCCGAGGGTAATAACACAGTATGAAATTTAAGCAAAAAATTTATTTTTGAACAACTGGACGCAAAAATAGCCCGTGGTATCAGCAAAATAACACAAATTGTTTGTTAAATAAATATTTAATTTTTAAAATTTTGTTCGTAAACTTTTTTACTTTGAATTAATAATGGTGGGGGTGCATGCTTGCAATTTTTTAAAAAGTGAAATTGAGATAATAATCATGAAACTATTTTTTTTCCAATTTTATTTTGATGACAAAAAATTAAATATTCAAAGAAATAAAATTTCCATTGTTTAAAAGTGAAGATATAAAAAAACTGTTATTTCTTGAAATAAATATAAGCAAAAGTAGATAGACAGATGTTTGCAACAAAATAATGTGGCAAACAAATCCGGTGTTTAAGCTATTCAATATTGAACAAAAACAACGCAAAAATAAAATTGTTTCAAAAAGCGATGAAACACAAACTTTTCGATCTTTTATTTCACATGACTTTGTTAAAGCTGGTATAGAGAAAGAATCATATTTTTTGGAGAAAAATATTGCATAGAATGCTTAATCAGTCGAAGAAAAATGTCGTCAACAAAACGCTGTATAATTTTTAGACTGGTAATTTATTTGAAATTTGATAAAACAGATTAAAACTTCACTAAATTGAAATACAAAAATTTTGGTTAAAAAAATGCTTTTAAATTATTAATGTACTTTGAATTTTGTATCTTGGATTAGGGCAATGTTTAAATATTAAATTTTAACGTAGGACAAAAATTTTTTCCTTGGGGCATAGTTGAAAAACATGGTCAACTTCAGCACCTTGGATTTCATATATAATTTTTTGTTAAAAGTATGTATTTAGTATTTTTAGATAGCTAATGTTCTATATTTTTATGTTAGAAAATAATAATTAATTATTTAATTGTATTTGCGTGTTTAAATGATGTTTTAAAAGTGGTAAAAATTACTAAAAAATTTTCTTTTTTCGCAAAGTTGCGAGCAACATGCAAAACGACTTGAGCAAAAGTGTGCTAAACACGCCGTAGTACCCGCGGTTCTTACTGTAACTTGTGAAAAATTTGAATTTTTTCTGAAGGAAATAACAAAGTCTTGGTTTTGATCTCACACAGGCTGTGTGACACAGCTCTATTTCCAGCAAAACACGATCTTTTGGAAAAACAGTAGAATTTTTTTGGAAAAAATAACTGAAAAAGTAAAGTATGTCCCCATTTTTATGCTTTTTCCTGCAAAACTGGTGCAATGATATTGCCGCGTTTTATGCTACAGTAAATGCCAATTTGACAAAAGCAAGTGAGCATTATACTACAACGCATCCATCACCTAATTAAAGATCTGTTACCGTTTTCTAAATAGCATAAAAAACTTGACCAAAAAATTTGAGAGAAAAAATCAATTTTGGCACAAAAATTTGCTTTGCCAACAGCTTTTCACGTTAAAAATCATGAAAAAATCAAACTTTTTTGAACGGGAATAAAATTCTTTTTTGCGGGATTTTTTTGCACCTTTTTTTGCGGGAATTTTCGGTAACGGTACGGGAAAACGGGAATCCCGTTTTTACGAAAATGGTTGCGGGACGGGACCGGGAAGTGAACACTAGTGAAAAAGCATTTGCAAAAAAAATGAAAATTATAAGCAAAAAGTACTGAAACAATGAAAAAGAAAATGGTGAAACTTTACAAGCATGGTACAATTTTTAAAAATTTTATGTCATTGAATTTTGCTTCGACAAAAATATATAAAAATAGAACACATTTTTAACACAAAAAAAACATGATAAAACACAAAATTTTACTGCAATAATTTTCGAAATAATTATTAAAAACAATTGGAACAAAAAAATTTGTAAAAGATACAAATAAGCATTTAAAAATTTTATTTAGTGGTTCAGGTGTTATTCTTGAACCTTGTTTTCGATTTGTCAAAAAATCGGCTGTGTTTATATTTACAAATAAGCGAATCATTACTATAAATGAGGTTTTTTTATTGAGATCAAAATATTTAAAACAACATTTTACATTTTTTAAGTATTCATACACAAAATATGAAAGTTATGTTTACAATGCTTTTTTGTTTTTTTTAAAGGAAACGAATTTCGCAACACACAGCTTCAACACCAGTTTTATGTGGAATTTTTTTGGTCTGATGACAAAAAATCTGTTTTTTTTAAGCTTTATGTTTAATTTTCGCACAATAAAACAAGTAATTTGCGTCCAAAACAGATGCCTGTTCTTTTTGAAAAAACTTTCTATTCTTGTACAAAAACAAAGTTTTACAATTCAAATTTGAAAAAAAAATTAATCATTCCAATTTGCAAAATAAAAAAAAATGATAAACAAAATTTTAATTTTAAGAGTAAAGAAAATAATCATTAAATATTAGGAAGCCCAAAGTGTTTTTACACGTAATTTGGAATTTAATTACTGACCCCTGACAATGTCAAGTTCAGATGAAGAGAAAACAATTTTTTAACGTAGTATTTTCTGATAGCATTACTTATTGTTTATTAGATTTTTAATAATTTTTACAACAACAAAATATTCAAACATAAATTGAAATTTTTTTTATACTTTGTCAAGACAAATTATTTTTGGAACATAACGAAAAAACGCACCTTTCAAAATATTTCCGTATTCATTTTTTCTGAAATATTCCTTACGTCATCTGGCTGTAACAGGCAAAGAAATAAAAATGCAGGAAAAATAGAATGTTGAAATCTTTAAAATGTCTATTTTTTTAATTTAATTTTTTTCCAGAGCTCTAATATTAAATGATTTTATTTACTTTTGCTCTATTTTGCGATTTCGATTGTTGAAGAGACATTTTGTACAAAAATATATTGTTTTTCTAATATTTTATAATTTTTTTTAATCTTAAAATTTTTTAAATGCGTTTTAAATATTTTAACAAAGACATCGAAGTTTGGACATGCTTCACCGGCAATTCACCAGTCAAAAAAATCATTGATCAATTTTAAAAAAAACATGTGAACAAAAATTAAGAGATAAATTTACTGTGATCGAGTTCACGTCAAATAAAACACAAGAATATTTTTTGTTAAAAATTAATCATTTTCGTTTAAAATTTTGATACTTTTTAATTCTCGCACCTTTTCTCGCACCTTTTCTCGCACCTTTTCTCGCACCTTTTCTCGCACCTTTTCTCGCACCTTTTCTCGCACCTTTTCTCGCACCTTTTCTCGCACCTTTTCTCGCACCTTTTCTCGCACCTTTTCTCGCACCTTTTCTCGCACCTTTTCTCGCACCTTTTCTCGCACCTTTTCTCGCACCTTTTCTCGCACCTTTTCTCGCACCTTTTCTCGCACCTTTTCTCGCACCTTTTCTCGCACCTTTTCTCGCACCTTTTCTCGCACCTTTTCTCGCACCTTTTCTCGCACCTTTTCTCGCACCTTTTCTCGCACCTTTTCTCGCACCTTTTCTCGCACCTTTTCTCGCACCTTTTCTCGCACCTTTTCTCGCACCTTTTCTCGCACCTTTTCTCGCACCTTTTCTCGCACCTTTTCTCGCACCTTTTCTCGCACCTTTTCTCGCACCTTTTCTCGCACCTTTTCTCGCACCTTTTCTCGCACCTTTTCTCGCACCTTTTCTCGCACCTTTTCTCGCACCTTTTCTCGCACCTTTTCTCGCACCTTTTCTCGCACCTTTTCTCGCACCTTTTCTCGCACCTTTTCTCGCACCTTTTCTCGCACCTTTTCTCGCACCTTTTCTCGCACCTTTTCTCGCACCTTTTCTCGCACCTTTTCTCGCACCTTTTCTCGCACCTTTTCTCGCACCTTTTCTCGCACCTTTTCTCGCACCTTTTCTCGCACCTTTTCTCGCACCTTTTCTCGCACCTTTTCTCGCACCTTTTCTCGCACCTTTTCTCGCACCTTTTCTCGCACCTTTTCTCGCACCTTTTCTCGCACCTATTCTCGCACCTATTCTCGCACCTATTCTCGCACCTATTCTCGCACCTATTCTCGCACCTATTCTCGCACCTATTCTCGCACCTATTCTCGCACCTATTCTCGCACCTATTCTCGCACCTATTCTCGCACCTATTCTCGCACCTATTCTCGCACCTATTCTCGCACCTATTCTCGCACCTATTCTCGCACCTATTCTCGCACCTATTCTCGCACCTATTCTCGCACCTATTCCATTTTTCTGTCTTTTGAGTTGGAAATCAAATATACTAAAAGAGAGCGTTTTTTTGAATATTTTATTTGCGAAAAGATATATCTGAAATTATAATTATTGAAAAAATTTAATTTGATGGCGTCTGTCAAAATGAAGTCCTTTTAGAAATACAAAATTGTTCAATAATTAAGAAAAAGTGTGCAAAAATGTCATATAATACACAAATTAAAAAAGCTTATATCATTTTTGCCTAAAACAAAGTATCCGAACTAGTGTTCCTTCTTTGACAAATAGTTATCGAGTTGAAGTTTATTTTTTTAGTATTATTTACAGAGAAATACATTTTTTTTAAAATTTCTTTCAATTTTTTTAGTAATGTCCAGATAAGCTGCAACTAACACTGAATTATTTAACAAAACATCGCAGTTGACAACAACAAAATTTTTCGCTGAATGACTGTGATGTTCAAATGATTGAATGATAAAAAAATCAAAGTCTTTTTTTCTTTACTTCTTTGAATATTTTCATAATGTTTGGGCAGTGTTAATTCTTTACGAAAACTTTTTGATACCCTCGAGAAAATTTTGACCGGGAAAAAAACTACATTAATAATTTAAAAAATTATTTTAATTAGTTGCAATTTAATGGCTTTGGTAATATCAATTTTTTAAATCATTTTTATCGATTGCAAATTTTTCAATTGTTTTGTTATAAGAAAGTGATGGACATACTATGTTGAACTACAAAGAAAACAAATAAAAATGAAGCGAGCATTACTTTCTAGCTGCCGCCCCAATAGCTTAGTGGTTTGCGCAGTTGGATAGAAGCCGGAAGATCCCGGGTTCGATTCCTCTTGCGGCCACTTGGGTTTGCGATGGCGGGTGCTCGGTGGATCCGAGGTTAAAACGAATTCCATGGATGGCAACCAGGTTAAACGGCAGCCACTTCTTAGAAGTTCATAAGATATTCACGGGTATATCGCTTTAGGGAATCAGCAGGTGTTAGGGCCTGCACATACTAAGTTTCTGATGATAAAAAGTTCAGACAAGTTCTTTTTTGGGTGTGTTTTGTTTAAATATTTGAGCTTTAGAAACGGTGGCACAAAAACAACGGAAACAAACGCGGCCACAATTTGAAATTAAAATAAATTATTTCTACCCTTAAAAGAGGCAATGTCCTGTGTCTGTCACTTTTTATTTCAAAAGAAGCGGTTTTTTTGGCAATTTGTGGCAAGCATCAATCAACTTTTTTGATGACGAAAATTTTTTTTGTGACTACAAAAAGCAAATTTTTTTGTGTGATTCTTTTTTAAACGTTGAGCCTTTATTAAACTGCATTTTGCAGCGATAAGTAGACGTCGCCTCTTAAAGCTAACTTTATGCCACAAAAAAAAAAGCATGTACATTAACTTTTACAAGAATCAAGTACCGGAATATGTGGTGGTCGCCCCGGAGAAGGGACGGGGCATCTCTAGTATAATACAATTATCAAAACACAATGAATTTTTACATATATTTTTTTAACAAAGGTAAGAAAATTTTTTTATGTTATTTGAAATATCTTATTTTAAAAAGTAAAAATTCCCATAGAGGTTTTTTACTTACGAAAAAAATGTAACTTTTGTCATTATTAAAAAAAATTTTTTGTTACATATAAATACTTTTAGAAAATCATCAAAATCTTTCATTTAACTAATTTTTTTTCTTGCACCCAAAAGTTGACTACAGAAGGCTGTTGAAAGACTACTGTAACCGAATTTTTTATTACTGCCAAAAAGTTAGTTGATTACAGTAAGCCCGAAGAATTCGAAGAAGAATGGAATCCATGGATGCCTATTTCACCCATGAGAATTTAAAGCTGCTCATGCTGTTAATTTATATTGTTCCAAGTTATTTCATGTATTTTGTGATACTGTATTTGATATTTTTCAGCAAAGTCAAGGCAAAATTTATTGGTTCATTTCATACACTTTTTGGGATTTCATCTGTAATATTTTTGCTTTGTTCAATATTTTACCTTTTTGCAATTCGAATGCCTTCAACGCCATTTTTTACGCCATTTGTAAAAACTTGGGGAAAACGAAGTTTCTTTGTCACGTTTTTGCAATGCGCTGATTGGTACGCTTGTCACACGCCAACTTTGTTCCATTTGGTTATCAGTTTTAATCGGTTTACGGTATTCGCCCTAAAAACAGATTATGAACAATTTTGGGAAAGATGGTTAAAATATTTTGTTGCTTTTTGTTCACTTTTTCCGTTGTGTCTAATCTGGCATATCCCTTTCACGGATATCTACATGCAACTTCGAGATGACGAAAATGATGATGATGTTCGTTATCTCGCTGAAGGAGCACCTGAAAATCTTACATGGATGAATAATCCAAGAAATTCTGCTATCATCATGACCATCACAACCACGCTGTCTTTGTTCTTCAACACATTTGTTATCGTAAAATTGATCAAAAAACGAACTGCCGCAAATTCGCCTGGAAACATGTCACGTGATATCAAACTTTCAGTTTATACGACCCTAGTTTTTATCTCTGATGCGTTATTTTGTATGGAATATGTAAGTTAACTATATTTCTTTCTTTTTTTTTGATATTTCGACATTTATGCATGTACAAAGCTTCCTTAAAGGAATAAAAAGCCCTGAGGCGAATAAGGAAAAAAAAGTGTTGCGAAATAAAGTTGCTTAATTGACATATAAGAAAACGAAAGAGCAAGCAAAAAAATCGTGGGACTTTTGAGACAGTACTGTATTAACACAAATTTGCATAAAAATGTAGACATTTAATTCATTGCTCTGTCATCATACTCATAAAAATTTTCTACGAATTTTCATGAGAAACAATGGCCTTTAAAATGTGAAAGTTGTTGAACAAAGAAGTCTCAAAAATTCATTATTCTGCAAAAAACAATAGAAAACTTTTGTGTAAAATAGATTTCCAAAAAAGCTGGCGTGAGAAAAACAACTGATTTTTGTTCACTTTTAAAGTAGAAATTTTAAAACAATAGATGGGAGTTTCAATTGCTAATTCGCATTTTGTGTGAGAAAACAAAAAAAAACAATTCTTGCTAAATTTAATTCCTAAAAATTGTATTTTGTCACATAAAATCTGTCGCAATCCAAGCTACAACAGAAGCATAGCTGTAAATTTTACAGGATGGCCAAAAAAAAAGTGGAATTCAATTTTAAAACATAGGGAAAGGGACTTGAATAACTTGTGATAGGAGGACCTAATACTTAATGGGGAAGCGCATTTGACCCTACAGTATGACCGCTCGAAAGCTTTCGCTTCGAGAGATCCGTACGTTCAAAGTTTTGAAAAGTACGTTTTCGATCTTTTCGTAGAACAAAGTTCCTGGGAGAACCAGAAGGGCTGGTGAAAAGGTGATGGTAGATTCGGATAGCCCATCTGTCAGACTCGTTGATGCAGCAAAGTTTGGGTCTATAAATCTTTTGCCCCGGGTATAATCGCTTCGAGAAAAAAGCGATTTCCGATATTTTCATTTTTTGGTCAACTTTGACGTATTGGTGTAGTCCACCCAGGAGGAGTTAGAGGCACATATTTGTTGCCAATAAACTTCAGCCTCTTTGTGGTCGATTCCGTACCAAAATATTTAAATCTGAAAAACTGTATTTTTTTGGTACTCAAAAATACCAAAAAATGGCTGCATGAAGTAGTATACTGGTAAACAGCAAATTACTATGTATACACAAAACTTTTTAAATGCTGTGTTTCATTATATTTCAAAAAAACGTAGTCCAGAAAAACACTGTAAAAATATTTTAGGCGTTTATGACAAATTTGGACACTTTAACATTGAAATGAATTTTGTTATGTACTACGTATACTTACTTACATACAAAAATTATGGCTGCTTTGAAAGTCATTTTTCCAAATTTCAATATTTTGGTAGGGGATCGACCACAAAGAGGCTGAAGTTTGTTGGCAACAAATATGAGCCTCCAACTCCTTATGAGAAATCCAGGGCAATCGTTCAAAGTTGACCAAAAATCAACAAATCGGTAATCGCTTTTTTCTCGAAGGGATTATACCCGGGGCAAAAGATTAATAGACCCAAACTTTGCTGCATCAACGAGTCTGACAGATGGGCTATCCGAATCTACCATCACCTTTTCACCAGCCCCTCTGGTTCTCCCAGGAACTTTGTTCTACGAAAAGGTCGAAAAACGGTCATTTCAAATCTTGGTGGCGGCAAAACTCCCGACACGAAAATGTTGGAGAGGTCATACTGTAGGGTCAAATGCGCTTCCCCACCAAGTATTATTTGCAACCATCACAAGTTATTCAAGTCCCTTTCCCTATGTTTAAAAATTGAATTCCACTTTTCTTTTGGTCATCCTGTAAGAATTTTTTAAACCTAAACTTAAACCTATTTAATCCCATAAAAATATATTAATTACCACCCTCTTTTACAGTATGCCTTCTTAACTGTCACAGATGATGATTTTATTCGTTTTATGTTTGACGTGCAATATTTCCTTTATGACATTACTACAATAGCTCCAGCATGGTTTATTTTGTTAACAAATAAAAATTTAAGAAATGAAGTCATAACTTTACTGCTCTGTCGAAAACCTATGATTGTTAAAGCCATTGGTGGAGGCTCAACACATTTCTCACAAACTCATCGACTTCGACGTTCAACTGTTAGTAATACAATGAGAAAAACTGGTTAAAATAGTGTTGCTTTAAATTAAATAAATAATATTTCATACTTTTATTCTGTTTTTATTGTAATTTTTCTTACTGTAGATTGTTCAGGTTTTTTATATACAATTTAAATTACTTTTTTTTAAATAATTTTTCAGTAATAACAGCAATAAAATTTTAGTTTAAAACAAATTCAGTGTGTTTCGAACAAGGGAAGACATCAACCTGGCCCGCTGCGTTTTGAACAACACCTATGAGTCATAGGTAGGGTTGCCGCCCCCTCCCGAAATACGGGGGTCCCCGCGGGGACCCCCGTTCGGGGGTTTCCCCGTCCACGGGCGATTTTTGATTTTCGGGGGTCCCCGAACCCCCGTCCCCGAAGACATTTTTCCCCGAAAAAAAAACGTTCACTTTTTATTAGTTTTTTTCTGTGAGAATTATTTTTGACAACATGTTGAAATGATGCCAGAATCTTATTCGTTCAACGTGCCACTAATAATATTCTGTTAAAAAATACAAATAATTCGGAAATAGATATTGTTTGTTATTTTTTATTGTTTTTAAGAGAATAAAATCCTATTTTAATCTTAGTGTTTTTCTATAATAAGTAAATTTCTAAAATAATACTTTAAAATTTTTTCATTTTGCTCCCTTTTTTCCCCGTCCCCGACATATTTTCGGGGAAAACAGAACCCCCGTCCCCCGCCCCCGAAGAATGTCACCCCCGGCCGGGGAAAACGCGGGAGAAAAACACGATTTCGGGGGTTCCCCGTTCCCCGGATTTTTCGATTTTCGGGAGGGGGCGGCAACCCTAGTCATAGGTGTTGTTCAAAGTTCCATACGTCAATGTCATAGGCAGCGCCGCATACAAAAGGATATGCGGCGCTGCCTATGACATTGGATACCCCTAAGGCAGTTATGCATAACTCCAACATATTTCTAGTGAATGGACTTCCTATATCCAAATTTACAAAAATGAAATTCGAAAGATTTCTCAAATTTTAATTCTATAAATTTGCATATGGGAGGGGCATTCACCGGAAATATTTGAGGGTTATGCAAAACTGCCCTAAGGCTATTTAATAGCATAGATTTGTTCCTAAAGCGGTAGGCCAGGTTGATGCCTTCCGTTGTAAGTTTTTTAAAACCTTTTTTCATGCAAAGCAAATGTATATTGTTATCCAAGGCCGTAGGCAGAAAAAAATTTTGGAGCGGGCATTTTCATTTCTTCTTCACCTTCCCATTCAATAGTTTCTCCTTCAACGTCGCCATCTTCACCAACTTGATCACCAACTTTTATATGTTCTTTAAGATCGAAAAACGACTTTATAATGCTTTAAATAAGTTAAAAAGTTGCCAAAAGACTTTTAACATATTTTCAGCGCCATCAGTAATTACTGCAAGAACATCTTCTCAAGCAATGTTGTATTCTTTCATGGCTTCCTCCAAAGATTTTTTGATACAAACAGCATCATGTCGTTGAGTAAGAGATTTTAAAGACATTCCAAGAATTTTAGGTTTACAAGTAACATCATCCATGTAAGAAGCAATAATTCGAAGAAAAGCATGTTTCATATTTTTCATTGTATGATGCAATGTTTTAGTCAACGAAATTATGTTGACAAAATCTGGTAATAAATTTTTTTGTTTAAAACTCTGAATGCATTCACTTTCCTTCTGAAAATTTCAAGTTTTATTTTTCGTCAATCTTAAAATTAATATATTTTAACTTGAAAGTTACAAAAGTGAAGTTAATATTTTATGATACCATAGCGTCCTTCAAATTTGGAAAAAAAGAAAAAAGCAACAAAAGTCAACTGAAATAAATAGTTTTTTGCTTTTTCAAATTCCAAGAACTTATATTATTTTGTTTTTCATACATAAAAAATTTATAAAAAATTTCAAAAAAGTGTGCAGGTGATCTGAGCACAAATTCACAGCAAAAATCTATAACAGAGACGAAAAGAAGATATTATTCGTTAAAAAGATTTCGTAACAGCATTTTTAAAAAAGTCAAAAATATTTATTAAATCAAAAGCAAGTTCGAAAAATATTTTATAAGAAGCTGTTTCGAAAAAACAGGGTCGATCAAATACATAGTTCCACTTTTTTTAAAAAAAGTATTGATTTTTGAAAAGGTGCCACAAAGAAAAAACAAATAAAAAAGAGTTATTTAAAAAGTTATGATAAACATTTATTTCGTTAGAAGCATAATTATCGATATTACTACTTTACAAAATATTAATTTCAGAAGCAACGCCAAAAAATTGCTTCTGAGAACTTTTTTATATTTGAGTATTTAGCTGTCTTTATTCCTTTTAATATATTAATTAATGAGCCATTGAAATATTAGTGACGACTCGACATTTTTTGTTAAATGATTGAATAATTTTAATCTTTTGTTCAACACTGAAAAATCTATTTGTTTTATGATTTTTTGAATAAATTAAATATTCAAACAGAAAAAAAGAGAATTTTTATTCAACACATCAAACAAAAATTGTGTTTAGAAATAGTTTCTTTTCATATTTTGCGATAATATTCTTTTTTACACTAGACAAAACAATAAAAATGTGAAAAAAAATCCGATGAATGACTCATAACAAAAAAGAATGAAAATATTTTATTAAAAAACAGCTCCCTATAATTTTTTTTAAAACATTAAAACGCGTTCTCGGAGAAAAAAACAGAGGCGTGGCGCAGCAAAAAATGAATCTTTTTTGAAACTTTACCCAAGTTTTCGACTATGCCTAACAATCCGAGATCCAAAGTTTAAAAAAAGATTCTTGTGAATATCAATTTTTGAATATTTTGTAATTTTTAACGATATAAATTGATTTACAAATGAAAATCGATGCATTTTTTAATTAAGTAAGGCATCGTCGTAATCACTGAACAAAGAACTGAAATTTTCCAAATTTCGCAGCAAACTGGATTAATTCATTTTAAAATATATAATGTTTTTTTTTGACCAATTTTTCGAATTATCTCCAACCCTTTTTTTTAACATTTTTTGCCGCTTTTAATTGCTTGTGTAAGCTTTTCCTCTTACTATTATCATAAAAACGATTCACTCATTATTTCATTGTCTCTGGATAAGTGAATATTTCAACACAGAAAACAGACAGCTGATTATCTTTCGAAATAATTTCGGAGACTTTTTCTTCAACAACTTTTCCAGACCTTTGATGTACAAAACCGACCAAATAAAACAATCAATAACAAAGTGTTAGAAAAACAAAAATGATCGGAAAAAAATTTTGTTTGACGAAAACCAATTCATTTTGAAAAATGAGCCTTTTTAAAGCGATTTTTTACATTTTTTTATAAAATTGAAATTTATGCGGAATATTGTTAAGTTTATTTCTATTATGATTTTTCAAAGATATTAATATTGGAAAAGAAATAAATGAAACGTTTCTTACGTTCAGTTTTTTTGCAGTATGTTTAACCAAAAGCAGGTATTTTGAAATATTTTCTTTTTCATAAATTTTTTTCAACCGTTTCGCATTCTGGTTGTACCAGACAAAACATTAAAAATGCGGGAGAATATGAAGTGATGAATCACAAAGAATAAGGATTTTCAAAATTGTTATTTAAAGAACCATCCAAATTTAAAACTTTTTAGCTGCACCAACAAATTGCTTGGCGACTACTTTTTTCTGATTTTTGAATATTTTACAAATTTAACCGATATAATTAAGAAAAATAAGTATCGCCGTCATCGCATACAATTAACATTAAACTGAAACTAACCATAACTGAAAAGAGTTATAATTCATTATTAACTAAAAAATACAATTTGTGGGCAAATATTTAAAATCTCTCTTTTTTTTCTTTTGGCATTGCACTTTTAATTGTCTGTATAAGTTTTCCTCCTAACTTTTTTTGTAAAATTTATTCATTTATTCATTTCATTGTCTCTGGATGAGCACATTGTAATATTTTGGGGCAAACGAGATAGCTTAAAATGAATGATTTCTTCGGGATTGTTGCACTGATATAATATGCTCCCAAAGCCATGTGAATCTCAGTAACCACGGTTACTTGGGGTGACGGTATATGTGATTTAGGGTTATCAATTATACACTACTTTATTAACAATACTACAGTAATACAATACACTAATACAAATAAGAAGAAAGATGAGATCATTGGAAGGGCCATGTCCTGAGGCAACTGCGCAGGACCGGCGACCGCTCTTCTAACTGCTCTTTTAGTTGAACTGACTGCAACTCTCTCTTTTTCTCTTTTTTTGGTCTTCCTTAAATACTTGCAACAGAAGGAAGAAAGCTTGAGTAATAATTAGAAAGTCGATTGCCTTTTAAAGGTTTTTCATGTGAAGAAGAAATGGCTTACTTTCGGTCGTTACAAGCTGAATTTCTTCAAAACATATTGGAGATTTTTTTTCTTCAAGAACCAATTTTTGCGTCTTTGTTGTGGCGAAATAAAAATAAAAAGGATGGAAAAAAGAAACTTTTTCTTTAACAAAAGCTAGAGCAGTAGCTTTACGATAAATAATAATGATTCTGGTCAACTACATTAGAGAAAAAATTATTAAATAAATTGACGTTTTTAAAAAACAGTAATTATGCAACACATAAAACACAAACAATGTTAAACGCATAATACCTATTCTAAAAAGATATTATCCTATAAAATAAGTGCAGGTTTACAAAAAATCTAAAATTGATAAAGGCAAACAGCAAGGAATTGCTTGCTGTCGAAAAAAAGAAAAAAACAAATATGCAAATTTTGTTGTTGCTTATTTTCCACTTTTTTACTCTCTTTATTCATTCATTCATTCAATTAGTTGGTATTGTTTTTATCACACAGAAAAGAAAGTGATTCACTCAAAAATGGGCTGTAAAATTTCTCGTCCAAAAGAATCAAAAACAACAACTTCAAATGGCTCATTTTTACTTTTTCAACGAATTTTTGTCAAAAAATCTGAAGACTCTCATCCTGTACTTTTATCTTATACGAAAATCTCTAATGATTTAAATTTCACTTTACTTGATCCATCATCATGTTGTTCAATTATTTGTTCTTCTTCTTCCGATATCTCTCTTCCAAATGTATCTCCTCCAACTTCTATTTCTACTGTTTTACCACTTCCAATGTTCTTTCAAGGACCTGTTCATCGACAATATTTTGCATTCCCTGATTCAATTATGTATTATCTTGCGAAGAATCCATCAACAGCAAAATTATATCAAAAGATGATTCAAACATGCAAATATTTCTTTACTCTGAATCCTGTGATTGTTGTTTCATGTATGAATTTCACAAAGGAGGGTTGGCGAACTTGTTTAATCAATAAAGATGGTTATGCAAATTTGGATATTGATAACATTTCTGCAAAATTATGGTTTTGTGACAGCCTTCGCAGAGAAAACAAATGGTATGTTTATATTTTTCCTTTTTTAAGTAATTTTAAAGATTTTTGTTTTTAGTCCTGCATTGAAGGCTGATGAATTAGAAACTAAAGATTATCCAATAGATTTATACATTTCAAAATTTTTTCGATATGAACTTGATGGTGGCGCTCGTTTTGGTCATCTTACGCTTACTTTTGATCAGCTTTTATTTTTTGCCAATGCTGAAACTCTAACTCTGGATGGCACAAATATTATTCATGAAAATGGTTCTGTCGTTCAAATTGAAACAATTGCTGCAAATTTTCCACGTCTTGAAGGAATTGATTTGTACGTTTGTTTTTGGGGATCAAACTAGTGTAATAAATTATTTTTTTAGCACTGTTAATCCAAATTCATCCAATATTTCAATCAATACCGTCAAAGAATTGTTGAAAATTTCACGTCTTAAAAGCTTTATTATTCGCAAGGTTTCTGATACTGTTGATATAGAAAATTTCTATAAACATTTGAAGGTGAGCGTTACAATATTTCTGGGGAACTTGAAAACTTTATTTACTTTTGCAGGAACGAGATGATCTTCTTTGTTTTCTTATTTTCCGTTCAACAATTTCTAATGAATATTTTTCTCGCCTTGAAGCGATTGTTGATGAACTCCTTGCAACAACTGAACCAACATTTTTTCAATTCCCGTATTTGAAGATTCCAAATTTGAATAATGATAAACAAAAAGAATTATTTAAACGTTATGTTGAAGGTTGTGCTCGTCGTGTTTCTTGATTTATCAAAGTTTCAAATAAATTCTTTTCGTTTATTGCAATTGTTTTCTATCAAACTTTATTTTATTAATACATCATTTTTTCGAAATTGATGTTGGTGGGTTCACTTTTTCTAAAATTGAGGAGAAAAAAAGGTTCTTCGAAGGCAAAAATATTTTCTTTTAAAAAAACATTCACATCTATTGTAAGGCATTCTGATCTAATTCGACGGATTGATCCGTCAATCTAATCCGTCAATCCGATCCATCATCCGATCCATGGAATATTTCAATCCGTTCGAGTTAATCCGATCCATAAAAAGTATGGATCTGTTTATTTAATAGTAACTTCGAAAGATTTTCATATTTTCTTTTCACAAACATTAAAATCCGATATAATTAATTATTATTTCTTAAAAATACCTATTAATATTGTTAAACTTTGGTAATAATAATTTTGTCAAATTTTACCTCTTTTTTACTATTAAGCCGACGGATCAATCCTTCATTCCGATCCGTAGATCCGATACGTTGAATTTTGAAATACGTTTTCAATCCGTTATTCCAATCCTTAAATTGTCGGATTGATCCATTATACGATAATTTGAGTTCGGATTGACTAACAATAGTCATATCTTTGATTCTTTCTCATTAAACATTGGTTTTTTGGCTTGTTTTGGGACCACAAATAAAGTAATATTTGTTTTTCGAAATTTCCCGTTTATGAATACTCCAAACATTACACATTCCTTCATGATCTGCATTCACTGTAACAAGGTTAAATTTATCAGTTTTATCTTCAGAAGAGCACATTTTTCCATTAACACGTTGAGAATGAACTTTGATAATATTAGAATTACCAAAATTAACAAAAAAAGAGCGCCGAACAGGTGGCATATTGAAGATATTGACAAAATTTGATAAATGAAATATCAAAAATATTAAAATGAAATAATTTAATGAATAAGCTTTTTATAGCTATCGAATGACTTTATAAAATTTCACACTTTTTATTTAATGCAGGTTGGTCAGTGCAGGTTGACCATGAGTGCAGGATGGAAAGTGCAGGTTGACCTCGGGTGCAGGTTGACTATGTCATGAAAAGGTGCAGGTTGGAAAAAGTGCAGGTTGGTGTTCGTTCATTACAATTTCTCTTTTTTCTGTTACATTGTTTCAGCAGAAATTTTACAATCATTTTAACTTTGCTGATGTATCATCAACATCATTAAGTGATTCAAATGTAGCAACAACATTGAAAAAAAACTACATTTTTGTCAGTTTTACACATTTCTTTGAATTTTTTGTTCTAAACTTGACAATAAAATAATAATTCTTTAAAACCAAATGAAAATGACATAATGCAGAATGTCAATGAAAAATGTCAAGGAAGAGTACAATTAACATAAAATAAAAACTTCAGATTTAGATACAACGTTGTTTTATGTTTTTAAATATAATGTTTTTAAAAAAATTATATTATAGAACCACAATAACATATTTTAATATATTTTTTTAAAACAACTTCACCAATGATTCACTTTTTTGCATAGTATTCAAATAAACTTAACGTTTCAACAACCTTTAAATCAATACTTTCTGATCGACGGAGAAAAGGTGATGAACCGATTTTGTAACAAATTACAGCTTTAATGACTTTGAAGAATGTCTTACATTTATTATAAAAAGTGTAATAAAAGGTGCGATAATAGGCCAATTTTTTTTTAGGTGTGCCAGGGAAAAGAAGATAATTATTGTAAAAATTTAATTTGATGGCTATGTCAAAATGAAGTCCTTTTAAAAATGCTCAATTGCTCAGTAATTAAGAAAAAGTATACAAAAATGTCATATGATACACAAATTAAAAAAGTCTATATCAGTTTTGCCCAAAAAAAAGTATCCGGATTAGTGTTCCTTCTTTGACAAATAGTTATCGAGTTGAAGTTTATTTTTTTAGTATTATTTGCGGAGAAATACATTTTTTTTAAATTTCTTTCAATTTTTTTAGTAATGTCCAGATTAGCTGCAACTAACACTGTATTATTTAACAAAACATCGCTGTTGACAACTATTGTAAGGCAATCCGATCCGATCCGATGGATTGATCCGTTAATCCGATCCGTAAATCCGATCCGTGATCCGATCCGTAAGATTTCCCAATCCGGTTCAATCCGACAATCCGATCCGTAAAAATTCCAGATCCGTTTATGCAAATTTGCTTAAAGCTTTAAAGTAATGTTGAAAGGTTTTTATTTCTTCTTTCATTTTCTCTCTTTGAAAAAATGAGAAGATTGATTCATTTTATTAATATTTCTCATTAATAACTATTATATAACTTCACTGAAAAAAATGAGTATCGAAAAATGCCCCCATGTTGGGGCATATTTTAGGCAGCACTTAGGCATTTTAGGTGCATTTGCCCCCAAAGGAGGGGGCAAAAAAATAAACCCCCCATGTAAGGGCATTTTAGGAACAAAGTAAAGGGTTATTTTTGTACATAAAATAGGGGCATTTTTCATACTTAAATGTAGTCAGAACTTTGACCCTTCTATGTTTAAATTTTGTCCCATTTAGGTTTTCGTATTTTCAAAAAAGTGCCAAAGACAACTTTTTCCAAAAATTTTTTTGCGCACAAAAAAACAGTGCACAAAAATTGCAGGTGCAATGCACCGATTTTTTCCCATATTTTTATTATACCCGAAGGTTTTCCTATGGGAATGTGACAAAACACATTTTGGTTTCGGTTGAAAACGAAAGCGCTTTTATCAAAAATAGAAGAAACTCCAAACGCAAGGTGCACAAATTTATTTTGAGAAGACAGAGAAACAAAGAAATATTCTCTCTCTGTTGTCAAAATGTTTTTAATAAAAAGCCCCCTAAAAGAAAGGGTGTTTTGGAAATAAGCCCTTTTTGCAAAACTTTTAAGCCCCTACATAGGGGCAAATCCTGCTATCATTACTTCAGGGCTTTTTAAGAAAATGCACGTATTTTTTTCAGTGTTCGGTAAAAATGTTTTTGGTCAAATTTTACCTTTTTTACTATTGATCCGACGGACCAATCCGTGATCCGATCCGACGGATTGATCCGTTGATCCGATCCGTGTAATTTTCCAATCCGTTTCCAATCCGTCAATCCGATCCGTAATATGTCGGATTGATCCGTGATCCGATATTTTGAGTTTCGGATCGGATTGCCTTACAATATTGACAACAACAAAATTTTTCGCTGAATGACTGTGATGTTCAAATGATTGAATGATAAAAAAATCAAAGTCTTCTTTTCTTTACTTCTTTGAATATTTTCATAATGTTTAGTGATGCCAAATATTTGGACAGTGTTAATTCTTTACGAAAAGTTTTTGATACACAAACTGTTCGATCTTTTATTTCATAAAGAACAGCAAAAGGATCATCGTTCGCCAAAACATTTTATTGATTTTCAAAAAACATATGGCAGACAGCGACAAGTTCTTTCGTATAATGATTATTTTTTAGTTTTTAAATAACCGAAAGTTGAAAAAAATAAAGTCTTTTTCTTTATTTCTTTGAATATTTTAATAATGTAGACTAAAGCGATGTGATGCATGATAGTGTTTTTTCTTTGACGCTTCTGACAAAATTAATTGAATGTTAAAACAAGTGATGAATCGAGCATTAAAAATTTAAAATAAAATTTATATTTCAGAATTACATTTAATGTTTTGGGCTAATTTAAGCGGAGAGATTTGCATGAAAGTAGCATGTAACAATTAGTTTGAGAGATGAAAAAAAACTTAGTTGCATACTTTTAACCGCATTTGTAGTGGTTCTGCTGTATGTTGAGCTTTACCATTCCGGGTGAATGAATGCCTGCGATTTTTACCAGATCTGCTAATAACTTAATTAAAATTTATGTTTTTTACGCGTATGTTTTTATTGGGAAAACATTATATTATCAAATTTGCAAATACATATTTTTCTTTAATTTTTTACTAATGTTTCCATGTTAAATCCTGCATCTTGAGTTTTTTTGCATGTAAAAATGTCAAGTTTCGTTTATCAGCGTAGATTAAAAAACTCTGAAAAATTTCTACAACAATCATTAGTTGTTACTTAAATATTCAAATAATAAAACAACAGCGTGCACTTTTCTGTAGTTTTTCGTTGAAAAATAGTCTGTCCGTAAAGAAATGTTGTCTTATTTCAATTTCAAAGACCAATAAACAATTTGCGAGTCGCAAAAGCAAAAAAAAGAACTTGCCATTTTTAATATGTTAATACTGACGCTTTTGCATTTGAAAAAGAAAAAAAAGTGTTCAAAAGAAATTATTCGACGATCGAAAGTAATTTCCAAATCAATTAAAAAAATTAAAAAATATATAATTCGGTTGGTGCAGTTGCTACTTCATCAGCATTTAATTCTCTTTAAGCAAATGGGTTCATTATAATACAATTGTTATTGTATTATGTCCATGTCGTTAAAAATATTTCTCTGTAAAAAATAACAAAGAATTAAACTTCAACGCGATAACTGTTTATCACAACATTTTTAAAATTGTGGCAGCCGGTTTCCCTTTTTTGGTTAAATCAAACGTGTCGAAACTTTGATCTCTTTAAATTTTGGAAATGCAACAATAACCTTTCAAACTTCAAAAAAAATATTCAAAAAAAAAACAATTTTGCAAAAAATGATTCTTCAATAAAAAATCGCAAAAAGCAGCAGAGCGGACAAATAAATTTTTTGAATCTTTACAGTCGATAAAACAATTTTTCTGATGTTTTATTTTAAACAATTTGTTTTCAGTAATTTCTTCGTTAAATTAAAAAAAGTAAAAATAAATCATGAAAACCCCCCATTTTATATCATTGTTGTTTGACTTTGCAATAAAAAAAGTAAAATTGGTTTACAAAGAAATTTAATCAATTAGTCTGCATCAAAAGATGCTTTAACAAGAAATTTTGAGAGAAAATTTAAATACCATTTCAGACATTCGTTATGTTTTTATAATGGTTTTTAAACATAAATATTAAATTATTCGTAAATATTTGATATACAAACATAAAAGAGACTCTAAAATTAGTTTTACCAAAGCCATAAAAGTGTAACTAATTTAATCATTTTTTTAAATTATTAATGTAATAAAGGTTTAGCTTCTTCTGTATAAATTTTCTGGTGAGTATCAAAACCTTTTTTGAAAGAATTATCACTGCCCCCAAATATTTGTCATCACTATACATTAGGAAAATATTCAAAGAAATAAAAAAAAAGACTTTGATTTTTATCATCTTTCTGTCATTTGAAAGCTAAAAGCCGTCATTTAGTGGTTGTCGATTGCAATAGCTTTTTTTTGCAATTTTTTTACAAAATTGTTTCACTTTCACACTTTTAACGAACATCATTTTCTTTTCATTCCAAAAAGCGATTGCTGCAACTTTAATATTTTATTTTTCTTATTTTCTTATGAAAAAAATAAAGGATTGAGTTCAAGAAATTAAAAGAAGTGAAGAAAAGAAAATTTAAACATTGCCCTAATCCAAGATACAAAATTCAAAGTACATTAATAATTTAAAAGCATTTTTTTAACCAAAATTATTGTATTTCAATTTAGTGAAGTTTTAATCTGTTTATTTGCTGTGAAATACTGTTTTCGAAATTGATATAAAACTAGGTTTTAGGCGGGCCCCCGGCCCGCCCTTCATCTATTAAGCCCGCCTCAAATATAGTCATATTTTTAAATCAACAACATTTTTTATTTTCAAAACAGCTTTGAAAAATTTCAAAAAAAAATATACAAAGAAAAGATGATAATTACAACACAAAAAAGATACAAATTTGAGAAAAATTAACAGTAAAACATATATATATATAAACACACAAAAAAACATTTCAAAGATAAAATTATTTAATTTTGCCATTTTTAATGACGCACCAACAAACCAACAAACCAACAATCTCCATTTTATGGGAGGAAGTTAATAGCAAAAAATTAAAAGCAGTTAAAAAAGAGAACTAAAACTACTTGTAAATTATTTATAAACGAGCAATTCAAAATTTTAAAATCATTAACATTTTGTGCCATCAAAAACAACATTGAATTAATAAAATGGAGGTTTTAATTTTTACTTGTTTGCTTTGTGCATGTTTTGATTTTTTTGTGGAAGAAACACTTTGTGTCTTTCGGAAATTGATGTTGCTAAATTGAATTTCTTACGATAGTTGTGTTATTCAAAATGGAATAAAATAACAATCCACAAAAATCACAAATATTTTTCTTTAATTTTTTATTAATGCTTGACTACCTGATAGTGAGTATTTTTGCATGTTAAAAATGTCACATTTCTTTTATCAGAAAAGCTTAGAAAACTCAGAAAATTATTCTGCAAAAGTTATAAATTATTAGCGAAGAATAAAATATTCAAACGATAAAATAACTTTTGAAATTGTCTGATCCTAAAAAATTTATAGTATTGAATCAATGTCAAAATCTATCATAAAAAATTTAGGCGTCGCATTTTGCAAAAAATGAACTATGCAATTAACATATTTCACAACACTCTTCTGTCGCTATTTTTTCTTCTGCTTTTGAATATTTTGGATGAAAGATTAATTTTAATGGCCAAAAATTTTCACAAAAAATAGGGAATTCAAACTAAACTCGCATGTCAAAAGAGAAAAGTATAATAATTCCAAAAATATGAATTTAAACATTAAAAAAACCAAAGAAAAACTTATTAACACAAATAAACATTGCGCTTGATTAACAAATTTCATGAAAGATATAAGATCAAAATGGAAAAAAACCTTTTTTAAAACATGTAAAAAACTGCTAACAACGCTTTGCACTACTTTTTATAACGGTGTGGTTGGTTCCTGAGTTTATTAAAACTCTGTATTGTTATTTTATGAAAATACCAAAATCTTCGTGCAAATTATCAAATTTTACCAAGACTTAAATATTCAAAGACATATTTTAGAATTTCAAAAATTTTTAATATAAAATATTATAGTTGTTCTTTAATGAAAAATGGTTGGGTCTGTTAAAATAAAAAAAAGTAATTAGAAGTTTTGAAGACAATTTCCTGTCAATTTTTTTTTGGTTTTTTGTTTATTCAAAAGTTTATTTAAACAATACTTTTTTGAGCGAATTGTAAAGAAATTAAAATACATTCAAAAAGTTAAATGAAAAATTAATATAACACTTGGGATAGAAAGAAAATTATTCAAAATCAAAAATTATTAATGCCTGCTTTACACGAGCTTGAAGGTATTGATTCCTTTTTCTTTCGCTTTCTTGAATTTATACTTTTTTATTTTTCATTCACAAAAAAGATTAATAAAATATTTAAAAAAGGGCAAATCTTAAGAGCACAAATTCATAGCAATCATCCACAGCGAACTGACTGTTGATTTTTTGACAAAGCGTCAAAGTCAAAAAATGCAAAAAAAGTGACGTTTTGTTTTTAACCGCATATAATTTTTGGATTATCAAATTAATATTTTTTTGTTTCTAGGGTAAAAAACACTGAAAAAACTGATTCTGCCATGCATGATATACCCAAAATGGACGTTTTTAAGGGTTTTAGGACGTGTTGAAAATGACCCTACTTTTCAAAAATTAATAACTCAAAATTTTACCCAAATTTTTTTCTCGCCAGTGTTTCCATAATGTTCAGCACACTCAGTTTAGTTGTTTGGTAGCTCATTTTGTTAAAATAATTGAACGTTTTTAAATTAGAGCAAAAATACTGAATTTTACCATATTTTTGTACATTTTTATGCTCTTAAACTTGTATAATTAATGTTTAATCATCATTTATTTGTCGAATATATTGACAAATCATCAGTAATCGAGTTAAAATACTAATTGTGGGTTTTGATGCAGGAAAAACATAATAAAAATGTGTTAAATTACAGGTAAATTCATCAACATGTACTGTAGGATACAATAATTTATTTTTAAGTGTTTTTTAACCATATGTGCTTACAAACCGATGTACAATTATCATATAATTACTGAACAATGATTCAAAACTTCATAATCGAAAAAATTTATTTTTTTCCGTTAGGACAAAATTGATGAAAAATGTGCTTTTTAACCAGAGAAAGCAATTGTTTTAAAAATACCAAAAGCTATATTTATGACTGAAATATCCATTGTATTTTCATTTTCCAGTTTGAATGTATATAAAAAGCACAAATAAAAATACAAGGACTTAAAAAACCATTGTTTTTTAGAATGAGAGGTTTTGCAAATTAAGGGGAAAATTAAAGTATTAATGTTGTTGTAAAAAGTTGAATACAGTGCATTTTTGATGTTGTGTTATGTTTCTTAACTATTTGCCAATATATTCGACAAATAAATGATGATTAAACATTAATTATACAAGTTTAAGAGCATAAAAATGTACAAAAATACGGTAAAATTCAGTATTTTTGCTCTAATTTAAAAACGTTCAATTATTTTAACAAAATGAGCTACCAAACAACTAAACTGAGTGTGCTGAACATTATGGAAACACTGGCGAGAAAAAAATTTGGGTAAAATTTTGAGTTATTAATTTTTGAAAAGTAGGGTCATTTTCAACACGTCCTAAAACCCTTAAAAACGTCCATTTTGGGTATATCATGCATGGCAGAATCAGTTTTTTCAGTGTTTTTTACCCTATAAACAAAAAAATATTAATTTGATAATCCAAAAATTATATGCGGTTAAAAACAAAACGTCACTTTTTTTGCATTTTTTGACTTTGACGCTTTGCCAAAAAATCAACAAAAGAAAGTATTTCAGTTCGCTGTGATCATCTCTAACAGAAACGAAAAGAAAATGTTATTCGTTAAAAGGATTTCACAATAACATTTTAAAAAAGTCAAAAACATTTACGCACTAATAATAAAAAGAGAAACTGTGCCTCTTATGCCGGCGAAACACAAAACTTTTTCCGATTAGGTTTCCCTTATTGCGCTGTCAAGCTGACACAGCCAGACAAAACAGTCCTTCAATTTTTAGTTCAAAAGATGATGGAATATTTTAGTCTACGAATTTTTATTAACAAAATCTTGTAATAATTTTTTTTTGTTTAAAACTCAACAATGCATTCACTTTTCTTATAAAAATTTAAAGTTTTATTTTTCGTCAATTTGAAATTTATGTAATTTTACATGCAAGTTACAAAAATGAAGTAAATATTTTATGATACCATAGCTTCTTTCAAATTTGGATAAAATAAAAAAAGCAGAAAAAATCAATTGAAATAAATATTGTACTTAATCTGGAAAGAAAATAATTTTTGTTTTAAAATTAATAATGATGTAATAGTAATTGGTCGATTTTTTTGCTTTAACAAACTAAATGAATTGACTTTTTTAGTATTTTGAATTCCATGTACCTGTATTATTTTGTTTTCTATACATAAAAAAGATTAATAAAATATTCAAAAAAGTGCAAATCTTAAGAGCACAAATTCACGGCAATCGTCTCTGACAGAAAAGAAAATTTTTGTTCTTTAAAATAATTTCATAACAATATTTTAAAAAAGTCAAAAACATTTATTCGATCAAATATATAATTCCAGCTTAATAAAAGTATCTATTTTTGAAAGAGGTGCCACTAACAAAACGCAATTAAAAAGGGTGTTATTAAAAAACTATGATAAACAAATATTTCGATAAAAGCATAATTATCAATACTTTACAAAATTTTAAGTTCTGAACATAAAATTTGAATCAGTTAAATAAGATAACAGAACTATTTAAGAATTTTAAAAACCATTTTTATTTTTCGCCATCAAAAACAACATTGAATTCATAAAACGGAGGTTTAACGGTTGTAAGATTTTTGAAGCCGATTTCTTTTAACATTTCAATTGCAGCAGCATTTGTCCATTTATAGACTAGAAAAACTTAATTAGATAATTTTTTTGACATATAAATATATACTTTCTGGATGATTTGGTGAAATTTTGAATAAATATGCAACTGCCCAATACTTGGACATTGGAGTTGTTCCATAATCTTTTAAATTTTTAGGTTTATTCATTTCAATCATTGTATATCGACCATCGCTTGCCAAAACTCGATGGATTTGGTTAATTGCCTAATAATACATGTTTAAGTTAAAAATTTGAATATTTTCAATTTTGTCGTAATTTTTCGATTAAACTTTTAACAAAAAAGAACGTACAATTTTTGGATCTTTACAATGATGAAGAGAATTCCAACTGTATACCCAATTGAACTTATTCGACCATGCCTCAGGCAATTCCTCAACACCCATGACCTCAAACTTGACATTTTTCAAATTCATTTCTTTTGCAACTTCTTTTGCCCTTTTGATGGAATTTTCACTGATATCAATTCCAGTAAAATTGCATTCAGGAAATGAACGAGCTAAAAAATATAAGTTTTACAGTCAGATTACAGTACTCTACAAAACATACCAAATTCACAAATTTGAACACCTGGACCACATCCAACATCTAAAACTTCCATTCCACCATTTTCAAGTTTTTTATCAAGTCCAATTAATGGCAAAAAATCCGGAATGAGATGTTTTCGATATGTCGTTTTTGAAATTAATTCCATCAATGGAAAAACATCTGCATGATTATGCCCTGAAATTTTGATACACAAGTTTTGATGTTAATAAAATATTTTATCATGCCTTGTTTTTCATCATTTCCATGATCGTGATGTTGATGGTCGTGTTCTTGTCCATGTCCATGGCTTTGTTGAAATTGATGATCTTGTAAATGACTTTTTACATGTTCGTGAGCATGACTATGTCCATGTTGTTTTTCTTCTGCCTTAGTCACACCAAAATTTTGTGCCAATTCAATTGCTTGTTTGTAATGTGATGAAAACAATGGAAGAAGTCGATTATAAATTAAACCCGCAGCAGGTTCTTCTCCACTTAAAGCTTTTAGATTTTCAGAAGCAATCCAAAATTTATCACATTCTTCATTGCATTCAATAATTTCTCCAATTACCATTCCATTTAACCATACACTTGCAAATCTTAAAAAATGAAATGCGTTAAAAATTGTAATTTTGTTGTTTAATTTTTAAATGTAAAATGCCATCAATGATTTAGAAATAAAATTTAAAAACAACTTTTTTTCAATTTATTTATTCATTTCTAAAAAATTTTTTTTTGGTCGAAATGTGATTAATTGGTTTTAAAATAGTTTTTACACGGACAAAGTGTTTGTCGGTGTCGCTAAAAAGCAATTCTGGCCATTGCGAAATTACAATTTGAATGTTTGTTTTTTCTGCGCAAAAGACACAAAGAAAAACTATATATAGAAAAATTTGTCACAATTTTATGTAAAAGCTACTTATTTTTTGAATTTTTAAATGAAAATATACTATTAATGATTATAAAAACTTAATATTCGACAAGATTTTAATAAATGTTCAAATTTTTGCGCACCTGATTGGCATTAATGGCATCAGCAATTTTAAATAACAATGGTTTCAAATCTTACAATCTTAATCAAAAAATTTACCTTTTTTTATGGCTGATATGAAACCAAATTGCAGAAATAATTACAACGAGACCAGATAAAATAAAATTTTAAACTCAAAAATTATCAACGATTAAATCTTTTTTTAACTATTTGTAGAATCCTTAATAATTAAGGTTTAATTACAATAATCTAATTATTATTAAAAGCATTGTTTACGGTAATCCACTTTCCTTATGTTTAATAGCTGGTAAAAAATCTAGTATTCAATTGGTGAAACTTTTAAATACAGTTTTAATATTATAAAATATAGAAAAATGAATGGTTTATCACTAATTATGATACAACTAAAATAAAAGTTTTTATGTTTTTTTAAACCCCAGTTTAAATTTAAAACATAAAAATCTTATCAGTTGACCGAGTTGCTAATTTTATTTGAGAAAAAATTATAATTTTTGAATAAGCTTTTCTTTGATAAACAACCCCCCCCCACCCCCCAAAAAAAAGATGCTTACTCTAAATCAATTCCAGACTTTTGTGCCAATTGTGCCGCACTTGCTGGTACTTCATGACTTCCAATAGCTGCTAAAGCATCAAATAAACCAAGTTCATGCCCAAATGAAAGTAAAAGAGATAAAATACCTTTGAAGGCAATATCCTTAAAAATATAATGTTCGACATTACAGATGTTAAACATCAAAACTTACCTTTAAATAATTTTCCATCTTTTACAGTGCTTGTTTCAGTTTATTTATTTTGATATTCTGTTGCAATTTTGCATTTCTTTTTATACTCCTTTTTTATAGAAACTCTTCCTTGCAGCCAGATGATGCAAGGAGCACAAACTTTTTTTAAAAAATGTGTCCAGTATGTTTTCGACTCAAATTTTGCTTGTTTCTTTCCTTTTCTTTCTTTTTATTTTTCTAGTTTGTGTGGACATAAACTAAAAATGTCTTTTTGTTTCTTTTTGGTTCTCAAATTTGATACTCGTATTTATTTCATACTTAAAATAAAGAAGAGTTGGATCTATTTTTTTGACGCATATTATTTTAAAATAAGTTTCAAGTCAGTGTTTTTGCAAAGCTATTAAATTTGATCCTTAATTGTTATTAACTGGTTGTTTACGGAATCTACGAATTATATGTGATGATAAAATTACGTGAAAAAAATTTTTTTTTCAAAAAAAGTGTTTTAATGTAAACCAATAAATTTTTTTTCTATTAAATATTGATTCAATTCGTAAGCATAAGCATCATGCATGTAACGAATTCTTCAATTTATGTACGCATTTTTTTCAAAGTTATAGCTCAGTTGTGCTTGTTATAAACTTTAAAATATTCAAAGAAATATTGGCTAAAAAATGTCATAGTCAGTGCAAAATTAAGAAAAATAAAATCTGGAATCATCTTTTTTTTCTTCTTTTTCACTGCCATTTTCTCCTAATTTCCTTTTTCTGTCTGATAGAAAAAAAACTCGAAAAAGTCATTTCAAAAAAAAATCTACCAAAACATTTAAAATAATATGTCAATTGCTTTTCATTGCTACTTTTACAAATAAAATGGAACAAAAAATGAATCTTAGTTTTATGTTTGAATATTTAATATTTGGAAAAGGCATGCAAAAATACAGTTGAAATGATTATAAAAAATTCAATAAAATTATTTCTCATGAAATTTCAAAAAATCTTTTCCATCTCGCCCCATTGCTCATTATTTAAAAGAACATTTGATACAATTTTTCACTCCTTAATATATTATAGAACTGAATTTTTTAAAACCGGACATGAAAAAAATCACAGTCTTGGCAAAGTTAACAAATTTGATTCTAATTTTTGAAAACTGTTTATTTACGTTTTCGTGTTTTGCTTGAGATGGTAAAATATCTCGTACGAATTGTTGAAAAAAAAACAGTAACAATTATGGCACATCTTAAAGCATTTGGGGTGTGACATTGACACCTGTCTTGATTCTGATTAAGGGTATCCGGAATTCCGGATCGTGTTCCGGATTCCGGATAAAAATTTTTGTTGTTATTTTTCAAGGTTACTAGAGTCTCGTAATATTTAAAACTGTAAAAGAACGTTGGTAACACCGAAAGTTTAATTACTGATGGGGAAAACTTTCTTCTCCGACATTTTTCAATTACAGTTCTTGAAATTCTCGCTTTGCAATATGGCATTTCATTAGCTTTTATAAATAAACTCAACAGGATTGCCCAAGTGATTGTATTTAAATTTTAGAACAAAAAATTCAAAGAAATGTGTTTGTTTCTGTGAGACAAAAAAATGATGTTTTAAAATCAATGCTGTCTTTACATTTGAATCATTTAATGATGATGATGAGGCATCAGCAAAGTTAGAATGATTGTAAAATTTTTGCTAAAAAAATGTAAGGGAAAAAAGAGGAATTGTATAATTATAAATATTTTTTTATTTGTGGTCCTAAAACAAGCCCGAAAATCAATATTTAATAAGAAAGAATCAAAGATTCCATGGATCGAATTGCCGTACAATACATATGACTATTTCCTTGTAAGAAAATATTTTTGCCTACGAAGGACCTTTTTTTCCTCAATAAAAACGGGATCTTGAAAAAACGATGTATTCAATTAATAGAAACAAGTTTGACAAAAAACAATTGCAATAAACGAAAAGAATTTATTATATTAAAAAATTTGTCAAATCAAGAAACACGACGGGCACAATCTCTATCATAACGTTTAAACAATTCATTTTGTTTATCATTATTCAAATTTGGAATCTTCAAATACGGGAATTGAAAAAACGTTGGTTCAGTTGTTGCAAGAAGTTCATCAACGATCACTTCAAGACGAGAAAAATATTCATTAGAAATTGTTGAACGAAATACAAGAGCACAATGAAAGTTATCTCTTTCCTTAAAAGGTTAAACAAATTATTTATATCATGTTTATTCACATACCTTCAAATGTTTGTAGATCGCTTCGACATCAAAGGCATCACAAACATTGCGCAAAATAAAAGTTTTCATTTGCATAAAATGTGAAATTGTTAATAATTCTTTGACAGTATTGATTGAAATATTTGATGAATTTGTATTAACACTGCTAAAAAATGATGATATTACAGTATTTCGAATTGACCAAAACGAACTTACAAATCAATTTTCTTAAGCCTTGGAAAATTTGCAACAATAGTTTCAATTTGAACGACAGAACCATTTTCATGAATAATATTTGTACCTTCCAATCGCAACGTTTCCGCTTTGGCGAAAAATAATAATTGATCCAAAGTTATTGTATTATAACTAAAATGAGCACCACCATCAAGTTCATAACGATAAAATTTTGAAATATATAAATCCATTGGATAATCTTTGACTGCTGCTTCATCTGCCTTCATCTCAGGACTAAAAAAACATTCTTTAAATTATTAAATTTATTAATTAAATATTAAATCAAACTCATTGTTGAAAACAAACATACCAGCTTTCTTCTCTGTGTGAAGCTTGTCACAAAACCATAATTTTGCAGGAATGTTATCGACATCTAAATTTGCAAAACCATCTTTATTGATTAAACAAGTTCTCCAACCATTTTTTGTGAAATTCATACAAGAAACAACAATCACAGGATTCAGAGTAAAGAAATATTTGCATGATTGAATCATCTTTTGATAAAGTTTTGCTGTTGATGGATTCTTGGCAAGATAATACATGATTGAATCAGGGAATGCAAAATATTGTGGATTAACAGGTCCATGAAAGAAGATTGGAGAAAAAGCAGTTGCAACAGAAGTTGAAGAAGAAGATTCATTTGGAAGAGAGATATCAGAGAAAGAAGAACAAAGATTTGAACAACATGGTGATGGATCAAGTAAAGTGAAATTTAAATCATTTGAGATTTTCGTAAAAGATAAAAGTACAGGATGTGAGTCTTCAGATTCTTTGACAAAAATTCGTTGAAAAAGTAAAAATGAGCCATTTGAAGTTCTTGTTTTTGATTCTTTTGGATGAGAAATTTTACAGCCCATTTTTGAGTGAATCAATTTCTTTTCTGTGTGATAAAAACAACACCAACTAATTGAATGAATGAATGAACGAAGAGAGTAGTAAAAAAGTGGAAAATAAACAACAACAAAATTTGCATATTTGTTTTTTTCTTTTTTTCGACGGCAAGCAATTCCTTTTTGTTTGCCTTTATCAATTGCAAATTTTTTGTAAACCTGCACTTATTTTATAAGATAATATCTTTTTAGAATAGGTATTATGTGTTACATTGTTTGTGTTGCATAATTACCATTTTTTAAAAACGTCAATAAATTTAATAATTTTTTCTCTAATGTAGTTGACCAGAATCAACATTGATTTACCAAAATGTTCATTATCTGTACGTATCATTTACTTACCAAACTAATTTTTGATTTAACATTGTTAGTTTGAAATCATAAAAAATTCAAAATATCGGAAAATCATTTGTAAATATAAATCGAATGGATTGTCGTTGAGCAACTGCTCTAGGTTTTGTTAAAGAAAAAAATTTATTTTTTCCATCCTTTTTATTTTTATTTCGCCACAACAAAAACGCAAAAATGGGTTGTTGAAGGAAAAAAATCTCCAATATGTTTTGAAGAAATTCAGCTTGTAACGACCGAAAATAAGCCATTTCTTCTTCACGTGAAAAACCATTAAAAGGCAATCGACTTTCTAATTATTACTCTACCTTTCTTCCTTCTGTTGCAAGTATTTAAGGAAACCGAAAAAGGAGAAAACGAGAGAGTCACAGTCAGTTCAACTAAAAGAGCACTTAGAAGAGCGGTCGCCGGTCCTGCGCAGTTGCCTCAGGGCTTGGCCCTTCCAATGATCTCATCTTTCTTCTTATTTGTATTAGCGTATTGTATTACTGTAGTATTGTTAAAAAAGTAGTGTATAATTGATAACCCTAAACCACACATACCGTCACCCCAAGTAACCGTGGTTACTGAGATTCACATAGCTTTGGGAGGATATTGTATCAGTGCACAAATCCCGAAGAAATCATTCATTTTAAGCTATCTCGTTTGCCACGAAATATTACAATGTGCTCATCCAGAGACAATGAAATAAATAAATGAATGAATTTTACAAAAAAAGTAAGGAGGAAAACTTATACAGACAATTAAAAGTGCAATTCAAAAAGAAAAAAAGAAAGATTTTAAATATTTGCCCACAAATGGTATTTTTTAGTTAATAATGATTTATAACTCTTATCAGTTATGGTTAGTTTCAGTTTAATATTAATTGTATGCGATGACGGCGATACTTAATTTTCTTAATTATATCGGTTAAATTTGTAAAATATTCAAAAATCAGAAAAAAAGTAGTCGCAAAGCAATTTGTTGGTGTAGCTAAAAAGGCTTAGATTTGGATGGTTCTTTAAATAACAATTTTGAACATCCTCATTCTTTGTGATTCATCACTTCATATTCTCCCGCATTTTTAATGTTTTGTCTGGTACAACCAGAATGCGAATCGATTATCGCAGAAAATTTATGAAGAAAATAATATATCAAAAATACCTGCTTTTTGTTAAACATACTGCAAAAAAACTGAACGTAAGAAACGTTTCATTTATTTCTTTTCCAATATTTAATATCTTTGAAAAATCATAATAGAAGTAAACTTAACAATATTCCGCATGAATTTCAATTTTATAAAAAAATGTAAAAAATCGCTTTAAAAAGGCTTATTTTTTAAAATGAATTGGTTTTCGTCAAACATATTTTTTTCCAATTATTTTTGTTTTTCTAACAATTTATTATTGATTGTTTTATTGGTCTATTTGGTACATCAAAGGTCTGGAAAAGTTTTTGAAGAAAAAGTCTCCAATATTATTTCGAAAGATAATCAGCTGTCTCACGGGCTCATTTTGGTACCTTTTTTGTTTGGTTCCCGCGGCCTTGGTCAAAATCGATTTAGAACAACTCAGAGACACTGAAAATACACTTTACAACTCAATCGGACCGATTTCCCGAACCTGCAGGTCGTATTTCAAAAATGGCCAAAATTGGGCTTTTTTGGCACTTTTTTTGATGGCATTTCGGAACAAGGGCACATATCATGAATCTGTGTATACAGAATTTACCCTTACATGTGCTGAGCATATTCCACATGCTAAAAACTTTCTATTTGCTCTAATCACGATTTTGAGATGATAAGAAGTTTGTCAATTTTGGGCTAAAATCTTACCTCTCAAAACGCTTATTTTGACGCCCTGACTTTTCTAGATATTCTAGAAGGGTAATTTGTATACAGAATTTGCAGATGGATCTAAGAAACATATTGATAGTGTTTAAACACCCTAAAATTCATTTTTCCCAATTTTGAGATGATAAGAAGTTTGGCGGTTTTTTTGCATGTTATTATATATCTTTTGTTTGGTGTGCCATAATTCGGTAACCAGGTCTTCATTTAAAAATTCCCTTTACAAATCTTTAGTATATATTGTCATGATGAAAATTAACTATCAACAAAATTTTTTGAAGCAATATTGAAAAACTACATATCATATAACCATGTTGGACTAAAAAACATGGTAAAATAATACGGTTTTTTAAATAATCATCAAACCATTTCTAGGGCTATATTAAAGAAACTGCTTTACAAAAATGATGTACTTTTTGTGGGGAATGTTTTAAGACCAAAATGAGCTACCTCAGATCAATATACAAAAACTACATACAGAAATACGCTAAAAAGTGCCTTTTTACAGCTTTTGGACCAAAACACATATAATAACCTAAGTTTCTATGGTTGAAAATGCTTCCAACGTGTTTAGCATTGTTGTTTTACTTGTAGGATATCATTTACAACCAAAAGATTAAGCTGAAAAAATTTTGGGGATGTATTGAAAATGCAACACTAAAAAACTCAACATCTCCAACATTCTTGAAGTAAGAGAAAAGTTCCGAAAATGCGTTTAAAGTTATTTGAGCCGCTAATATATAATTTTAAACCCTTTTAAAAACGTTTCTGTAGATTTTTGGGCTGTAAATTTGCTTTATGGCGGAATCAGGTAAAATGAAAAATTCTGATATTATTATAACAATAACTGAGAATAAACATGGAATATTTGCTATGAAACCATAATTTTTTGTTGGTAACTAATTTAATATGATGTTATAATAATAATTAAAATATGAAAAACCGGAAAAACAAATTTCTGACCATTAAAAAACCTTTTTTATATTGATTTGCACGGTTTTTTAACATATGAAGCCATTTGAAACACAATATAAGGTTTAAATCGCTGTTCATGGAAGATATCCGGTTAAAAACTTTTGAACATATAAAAAATAGTTTAAATTTAGTATATCAATAAAAAAAATTGAAAAAACAATCACTTTTAAAGCTCATTTCCATTAAAATTTAATTTTACCTAAAAATTTACCCTGATTCAGGGTTGTAATTTCGGTTTTTCGTGTCGAGACCCCTTGCAGACTTCCCATATTGAAGCCCAAGCTCTAAGCTATCGATTGGTACCAAAATTACCCCTGTATGATCATCCACGACCGAGGCCGCCGGAACCGAATGCAAAATGAGCCCGTGGTCTGTTTTCTGTGTTGAAATATGTTCTCATTGAGAAACAATGAAATAATGATTGAATCGTTTTTACGATAAAAGTAAGAGAAAAAGTTTATACAAGCAATTAAAAGCGGCAAAAAATGTTAAAAAGAGGGTTGGAGACGTTTCGAATAGTTGTACAAAAATAATACATGTTATATATTTTAAAATGAATTAATCCAGTTTGCTCCGAAATTTGGAAAATTTCAGTTCTTTGTTCAGTGATTACGACGATGCATTATTTAATTAAAAAATGCATCGATTTTCATTTGTAAATCAAGGTGTGGTATTTTTTTAAACGTCTTCCATTTTTAAGGCATCCCAGAAACGCATTTTCTTAAGCCATTTTATATCGTTAAAAATTACAAAATATTCAAAAATTGATATTCACAAGATTTTTTTTAATGTATAAAAAAAATTTTGAGGGAGCTGTTTCCAAAAAACAGCATTTTTTGTTATGAATCATCAATTGCAATTTTTTAAAAATTATATTGTTTTGTCTAGTGTAAAAAAATATGCGAAAAGACGATTATCGCTTAAAATCTATGAAAAAAAACTATTTCTAAGCACAACGTTTGTTTGATGTGTTGAAAAAAACATGAATGCAAAATATTTCTCTTTTCGTTTTTTGAATGTTTAATTTTTTTAATTTACAAAACTATACAGGGTGAGCAAAAAAAATGTGGAATTCTTTTTTTAAACGAAAACAAAAGACCCTGTATACCCAATATGAAATGGAATATAATCTTGGTCCAAGAGAGTATTTGACCCTACAGTATGACCCTTCGAAAGTTTTCGCTTCGGGAGATCTGGAAATTCAAAGTTCTGAAAAGTACGTTTTTCGACCTTTTCGTAGAACAAAGTTCCTGGGAGAACCTGAGGGGCTGGAGAAAAGGTGATGGTGGATTCGGATAGCCCACATATAAGACTCGTCAATGACCACAAGTTTGGGTTCATACGATCTTAGCCCTGAGTTTAATCGCTTCGAGAAAAATGTGATTTTCCATTTTTTTCAATTTTCGTCGACTTTGACGGATTGGCCTACTTTTTCCAGGAGGAGTTAAAGGCTCATATTTGTTGCCAATAAACTTCAGCTTGTTTGTGGTTGATTCCATACCAAAATAGTGAAATCTGAAAAATTGACTTTTTAAGCAGCCATAATTTTCGTATTTTAGTAAGTATATGTAGTATATACCGTAATTCTATTCAATGTTAAAGTATCCAAATTAGATATAAACGCTTCAAATGTATTTCACAGTATTTTTCTGGCCTATGTTCATTGATATATAACAAAAAACAGCATTTAAAAATTTTTGAGTAAGCATAGTTACTTGGTATTTACTAGTATATAACTACAAACAGCCATTTTTGTGCATTTTCGAGTATCGAAAAGAAGTCAATTTTCTAGATTTCAATATTTTGGTATGGAATCAACCACAAACAAGCTGAGGTTTATTGGCAACAAATATGAGCCTTTAACTCCTCCTGGAAAAAGTAGGCCAATCCGTCAAAGTTGACGAAAATTGAAAAAAATGGAAAATCACATTTTTCTCGAAGCGATTAAACTCAGGGCTAAGATCGTATGAACCCAAACTTGTGGTCATTGACGAGTCTTATATGTGGGCTATCCGAATCCACCATCACCTTTTCTCCAGCCCCTCTGGTTCTCCCAGGAACTTTGTTCTACGAAAAGGTCGAAAAACGTACTTTTCAGAACTTTGAATTTCCAGATCTCCCGAAGCGAAAACTTTCGAAGGGTCATACTGTAGGGTCAAATACTCTCTTGGACCAAGATTATATTCCATTTCATATTGGGTATACAGGGTCTTTTGTTTTCGTTTAAAAAAAGAATTCCACATTTTTTTTGCTCACCCTGTAAAATTTATAATTTTTGCACAAATAGTTCAAATCATGCCATCGCTTTACAAGAAATATTATTAGTGATGTTTTAGCTCATTAATTAAAAGATCAAAAGAAAAACAGGCATGAAAAACCTTTTTAAAATTGCATATTAATCTATTAAAAATATTAAAAAATGGGATCTTTTTACTTTTAATAACAAATCTGACAAATGATGGATACACAAACTAGTTTTCTTTTTTAAAATCTTAAAAAACAATTGGGTTCATTTTTGAGGCATATTGTTTTTTAATCAATTCCAAATCAGTGTATTTCGTTGAGCTGACAAAATCGATCCTAAAATTTTATTAACTGTTTATTTACGGATTCGTGATCCATTGTGTGATGGCAAAATTTATCCGAAAGTATGTTTATTTGTTAAGAAGCTAATTTTATTAAAAACACATTAAATGTAAATTCTTATAAAACTTTCTTTTTCTTTCATAAATATCGAGTTTAATATCTTTATTCCATGTGTTGTAAAAATCATTTAAATATGCAAAAACATTTTTTCAATCTTTCAACCTAACAATGCTTGTTAAAAAACTCTAAAATATTCAAAAAAGGAAAGAAAAATCCTTAATTTAATGAAAAATGCTAGCGTCCCTCAAATAAATGGAGAATGTGCGTTAGTTGGTTTGATGTCACGCTTTTATTTTTTCATTCACAAAACGAAAAACGAAGAATAAAAACATGAAATTTGCATGCAACAGCAAATAGTGAATTCAAACTTTGCCCTGCAAATACTGTTATATGCAAACTCATACGAATTAACATAATTTGCAAGAGGCAAGTGATTGTGAGTGACAAAACATATACTAATTTATTATTAGCATAAAATATTCCACAAAGCAAATCAAATCATTTTGTATTTTCTTTTAAGCAGATTGCACCGTCGAACGTGTTTTTCTGTATTTTTTTGGTGACTGTAGCTATTTTCAACAGTTTACTAATAAATTTTGCTGCGCCGTTTGGAGCGTCCAATTATTTGGTTAATCCTCTCTTTGTTGTGTGTTTGCTATTGAAATTTGATTGTTGAAGCTATTATTGTTTGTCGTAAGCCTGTGAGACAGTAAAGTCTAAAAATGCCAAGAAGAAAAATCGAAAGAACACCTTCTCAAGAAGCTGCTCATAAAGAAGAATTAAAAAGAAAAGCAGCAGAAAGACAAAGAAAAAGGCGTGCCGAATTGACACCAGAACAAAGAGCCGCTGAAAATGAACGACAAAAGCAACGCCGCCAACAGATAACAGAAGCTGAAAGAGCTGAACAAAATGAAGCACAAAGAGAAAGAACACGAGCTCAAAGAGCACAACAAACTGAAGAAGAAAGAGCAGCAAGAGCTGAAACAGAGAGATTAAGATTAATAGCTCAAAGAGCACAACAATCTGAAGAAGAAAGAGCTGAGCAGAATGCAACACAAAGTCAAAGAATGCAAAATCGCCGTTCTAATTTCGATGATGAACAACAACGAGCAGAAAGAGCAGCAACAAGGCTAAGAATGCAAATGACAAGAAATAGAGTATCGAGACTTTGTGCAGCAGGATATGAGATTGATGATGATGGTGTTGCTCATTACGGTGGACCTATGAATTTTGTTTGTACCCATTGTGGCGCAAAACATTTTCAAAGCGAAACCGTTGCAAATAAAGGGTTTTCTTTTTATAGTTGTTGCCAACATGGAACAATTAGAGTTGAAATTCCAGGTTATCCAGAAGAATTAAAACCGCTATTTGATCTTGCGGAATTTCGAAAAGATATTCGAGTTCTTAATAATGCCCATTCTTTTGGATCCTTTAATGCAGATGTTGTAAATTTTGGCATAAATAGACCAGGTCCTTATGCTTTTGTTGTACAAGGTCAAGCATATTATCAAATTAATACAACCTTAACAAATGATGAGCCAAATCAAGAAAGGAGTCACGCACAACTTTACATCGTTGATCCAGAAGTTGCAGCAGAAACTCGATTGCAATCTTTTGACAGATTAAACCCAGATATTGTTAGAACATTGAGTACAATTTTAGCTGAAATAAATATACAAGCACAAGCTTTCCAAATGCTCCATGAACAAATGGAAATGCAAAAGGCAACAGCAGAAGCAATGGGACTTGATCCATCAAATTTTCCAAATTTGTCTTTACATTTTGGTGTTTTGCCGGGACAAGATCAAAGAAGATTTAATTTACAAGCTTCAAATGAAGTTGCCGCAGTTTTCGAAACAAATGATGACGGTGAAATTCCAGAATCATACATTACAATTTACGACAAAAATCAGAAAAAATTAAAAACTGTAAATGCAATGGATCCAAATGTTGAGCCATGGTTATATCCTATCTTTTTCCCTACAGGCAAAGCAATTTGGCATCCTGATCTTAAAAAAGTTAATTCAAATCAAAGATTAACAAGAGCCGCATGTGCAAAATATATGATATCAATTCGAGATGGTGAATTTAATGTAATTTTGCATGGAGGAAGACTTTTCCAACAATGGTTGGTTGACACCGCTTTAAAAATTCTTAAAGATCGAGTTAACTATTTAAAATCACATCAAAATCAGCTTTTAAGAGATTCGTATGCTAATATTGATGGATATATGCAACAATTCCAACAAGATAATAATGTTCAAAAAATTGGAGCTAAATTTATTTTACCGTCATCACATCCAGGTTCACCGCGGAATATGGAACAACTGTACCAAGATGCAATGTCAGTTGTAAGAAGATTTGGAAAACCAGATTTATTCATAACTATGACTTGCAATCCAAGTTGGCCTGAAATTACCGAAAATCTATTACCAGGACAAACAGCATCAGATCGACCTGATTTAGTTGCAAGAGTGTTTAAACAAAAAAAGGATCATTTAATTAATTTAATATCAAAAGAAGGTTACTTTGGTAAATGTAAAGCATTTGTTTATACCATCGAATTCCAAAAAAGGGGGTTACCACATGTTCATTTATTGGTAACTTTGGAAGGTGATTATAAAATGAGAACAGCTGAAGTTATTGATAGATATATAAGTGCCCAACTTCCTGATCCTACATTATACCCAAAATTGCATGAATTGGTTGTGAAGCATATGATTCATGGTCCATGTGGAGAACGCTGTATGAAAAATGGCAAGTGTTCTAAAGATTTCCGTAAAGATTTTCAAGAAGAAACATTATTAGATGAAGATGGTTATCCAACTTATGCTCGACCAGATAATGGAATCACTGCAACTAAACCTTCAGGATTAGTTGTTGATAATCGAGACGTTGTCCCTCATTGTCCAAATTTGTTACTTGAAATGAATTGCCATTTAAATGTTGAAGTTGTATCTTCCATTAAAGCAGTAAAATATCTTTACAAATATATTTTCAAAGGTCATGATTCTGCTGCTATGAAAATTGTTGATGGCGAGGTAGTTTATGATGAATGTGAATCATTCTTGGACAGTCGATATATTGGTGCTGCAGAAGCATGTTGGAGGATTTTGGGATATGAACTGCATGACCAAAGCCATTCAATTATTCGCTTGCCTGTTCATTTGCCCGGAGAGCAAAGAATTTCTTTTGTTGATGCGAATAATGAAGATGAACTCCGTGCTGCACTGGATTCTATGTCACAGTTAATGGATTATTTTGCATTAAATGAAAGGGATCCAAAAGCTCGAGAATTATATTATCATCAAATCCCAGAAAAATATACATGGAAAAAAGTTAGTGCTCAAGGTGAACCAAAAAAGATGCAATGGTGTGATAGAAAAGCTTGCTTTAATATTATTGGTAGAATGTATTCTGTTTCTCCAACAAATCAAGAACTTTTTCATTTAAGAATTTTATTAAATCATGTCAAAGGCGCAAAAAGCTTTGATGAATTAAAAACTGTCAATGGAGAAATATGCCAAACATTCACACAAGCATGCTTAGAACTTGGTTTAGTCGAAGATGACGCAGAATGGGAAAGAGCTTTAGATGAAGCTAATTTATCATTACTGCCTTATCAAATGCGTTCACTTTTTGTTAGAATTTTGATTCATTGCCAACCATTGGCACCCCATGATCTTTGGGAAAAATTCAAAAAGGATATGGCAGAAGATTTTATACATGAAATGCAAGATATGCCGGAAGAAGTAGCAATTGATAGAGCATATCGGGAAATTCAAAGACTTCTTGAAAGGGAAGGAAAAAGTTTAGCAGATTTTCCAACAATGCCACAAAATGTTACATTTGATGAAGATTATGACATTTATGATCCTCTTCATGATCAAACCATCGGAGATCAAATGTTTAATGTTATGAATGATCCACAAAAAACTGTTGTCGATAATGTTAAAAAAGCAAGTGCAGGTGAAATTACACAAAAACAATATTATCTTGATGGCCCAGGTGGATCAGGAAAAACTTACACATACAAAACTTTATGGCATTTGTTACGAGCATCAGGTAAAAAAGTATCTACAATGGCATTTACCGGAATTGCAGCTATTTTATTGCCTGAAGGTAAAACTACTCATAAAACATTGGGATTGCCTGTTCCATTATATTCTGATTCAAATTCAAATATTAATCGAAATACAAAACAAGGAAAAATACTTATTGAAACCGATGTTTTCATTTGGGATGAAGCTCCAATGGCTCCAAGATATGCCCTTGAAATAATGGATCGACTTTTGCGCGATTTAACTGATGTCGATGAATATTTTGGTGGCAAAGTTTTACTTTTGGGTGGAGATTTTAGACAACTTTTACCTGTTCGTAAAAATGGTACAAGATCAGAATGTGTAAGTTTATCAATTAAAAAAAGCGATCTTTGGGATAAATTCGAAAAATTATCTTTGCATCAAAATATGCGAGCGGATCCCGGGGAAATTGAATTTGCAAAGTTTTTGCTTGAAATTGGTGAAGGCAAAACCAATGATGAAAATAATTGCATGGAATTCCCAGAAGGATTTGAGATTGAAAATGATTTAGTTGAAGAAGTCTATGGACAATTAATACAACAAAAACGTTTTGAAGATGTTGCAAATTCTGCTATTCTTTCAGCCAGAAATGCTGATGTTGATGAGTTAAATAAAGCGGTCGTTGATTTACTTCCAAGTACAGGTGAAAGAATTTACACAAGCACTGATACCGCAATTGAAAGTGAAGCTCTTCAAGAATTGCTTACACAAGAATATTTAAATAGCTTAAATCCACCATCTTTGCCACCACATGAACTTTGCCTTCGCATAAATACTGTAGTAATGCTTATTCGAAATTTAAGCCAAAATGAAGGACTTTGTAATGGAACAAGATTATTAATTATTGGTTTGCTAAATCATACATTACAATGTAAAATTTTAACAGGTGATAAAAAAGGTGAAACAGTTTTTATTCATAGAATTTTGCTTTACAATGAAGAAAATTATCCATTTACTTTAGCTCGCAGACAATTTCCTGTAAAAATTGCATTTGCAATGACAATAAATAAGAGTCAAGGTCAAACATTTGAAAAAGTTGGATTGGATTTGAGAAAAGATGTTTTTAATCATGGTCAGCTTTATGTTGCATGTTCAAGAGTAAAAAGAGCGTCAGCATTAAAAATTTACTTGGGAAAGCAGCGATTGAATAAAAAAGTTAAAAATTTTGTTTATAAAGAAATCATTGAATAAAAAATAAAAGCATTAAAGTTATTTTTTGTTATTTTTGCTGTTTGTGCTGAATGTAATCCACCTTTATGGTGGCCCTGTTGCAGGGATATGCAACTTTTTAGGATCCGCGAAGATAACACCAAGGTAAGTCTTTATTATAATGGTCTTAATCCTGATATTTCTTTTTAGGGAGATTTACCACAAACTATCAACTATGATTCTCTTTCTTCTGTTGATTTTATACTTGATGCTCAATTGCCAGACAAATGTTCTCTCACTTTGATTTTCCGTAAGTCTTTTCGTTTTTCTATTTTTGAATCTAATGCTGATATTATTAATAGATAGCCTTGGATCTTATTTTATTTGTATCAAATGTGCTTGATAATTTCTACTGGTGAATTTATACGCTACAATTAATTCTTTATCAAAGCTCAAATCAATATATGAAAGAATCTCTTCTCCACTATTATCTCTCAATAATTGTTCATTTCTTGGTGTTATTTTCAAGTAGCTTTTATTTCTTATAATAAAATTTATGTTTTTTAAACTCATGTGTATTTATTAATTGAAATATAGTTCTATAGTTTAAACTAGACGCTTGCGGGCCGAAGGCCCGCTTTATCCCTAGTTAGTCAAAAATCGAAAGAAAAACGAAAAACAATATTATTATTTCGTTAGCTTTTTTCGATGCCCTTTTCTCACTTTTCTTCTTCTGTTTGGCACAACAAGAAAAGGTTGTTTCAAAAAATCATAAAACAAAACAACTATCCGATAGATATTTCTTTTTACTGAAAAAAATTGTTTCAGAGCAAAGAAAAAAAATATCGCTGGTTGTAAATGATTTTTAAAATATACAAATATCGATAAAATCTTTTTGAAAAGAATTGTGTTTTTTGTCGACAACAACAGAATTCTTTATCGAATGATAGTTTTTTTAGCTTTCAAATGACTAAAAGATAAAATAAATCGAAGTCTTTTTATTTATTTATTTGAATATTTCAACTATTTTAAAAACTTAACGAACGTCTAAAATGGTTTTAAAATTTTAGTGTTAATTCTATACAAAACTGTTGATACTTATGTAAAAAAAAATTTAGTCAAAAACAAAAACAAATGAACACACTAAAATTTAAAAAATAATTTAATAAATTGCACTTTTATGGCTTTGGTAATATTAATTTTTTAAATCATTCTTATCTTTGTATATTTTTGTTTACAAATTTTTGCATTATGCTGTTAAAAAACTAAAGATAGCTAAATAAATGTCTACAAAAACGGGTTTTAAAGTTGCAAATTTATTTACCCTAATAAATTTGCAACGTTAACGTATCGAATTTTTTATAAAATGTCTGACAGATGAATGTCAAATGGAAAAGGTTTTTTTTGCAAGTCATGTCATTGAAAGTTGAGCAAAAATTGTTATTGCTTTATTTTTCTGTTTGTTGCATAGGAAATCGTGCCCTTTTTTTGTATATTTTTTATGCAAAAATAAAACACATGTTTAATAATGCTTACTTTAATAGCTTATTTGTTAGGATAGTTCAAAATGAATTTTTTTCGAAGTTTACAATAAGCACATTAATTAAGCATACGTAAAAATTTCAAATGAAACACGCATTAAAAATTGTAAATATCAGTTTTGTCTAAAAAAATTATAAAGTATTTTTATTTCAAAAAAATTCAATAAAGTCCAAAACAAATTTTATATTCTATATTTTTTTTCAATTTTGTTTAACAACGACGTTTATTTTGTGATCGATATTAAAAAGTTGAAAGATTTGTGATTTTTTTGTTCGCAACAATTTTTAAAATTTTTTTATTAATGTCATCGACGTTATCAAATGTCGTTTGCATTAAGAACGTGTCTAGTTCCTAACAAAAGTCGGATCTGTTTCAGTCATAAAATTATTAAATTCATTATCGAAGATTAAAATATTCAAACAATAAAATAAACAATAGTTCGTCACTCCAGAAAAAAACCTTTTAGAAAAAAAGTTTTTTATTACAAATGTATGATATTTACTATTTTCGCCAAATAAAATTTTTGTTGTGTTTCTTAACAGTTTTTTCTGTCTTCCTCCGTGTCTTTCAAGGATCAATGTCAAAGGGGAAGAAGACCTTTACAAATTTGAGCAATAGACGTTACTGCGCGTTTTTCAGTCTGTTGCAATAAAAGGATAATTTAGTATTTCATCATTGAAGATGACTGAAATATTCAAACAATAAAATATGTAATGCACAATTTTAACTAGTTCAACACTTCAAAATTGTCTAATGCTTTTTATTTTTTTCATTTAATGAAAAATTTGAATAAATGATTTGCGCTTTGCAAAAAATGAACTTTGTAATTCACTTTTTACAGGGTGTCCCAAAAAAAGTGGCGGAGGGTCTGCTATACAAAAATAAAGAGGAATGAATTTCTAATTATATGTGGACGGGTATGACTCTATGAAGAGTAAATTATTACAGTAATGTTACCTCTTCACAACTTTCGCTTCGGGACCCACAACGTTCACAAATTAAAGAAACACTGTTTTTCGTGTGTTTCGTAGGTACACCATCATAATTTTTTCAGAGGGTATTTAAAAAATCCGTTAATTAGGTTTTTTAGACAACCGATGGAACTCGTCGGTAGGCCTTAGTTTGAGGCTATAACTCTTTTCCTCGAACTACACCGAACTTTTTTCTGAACCCTTGCGCAAAATTTTTCGTTTTTGGCCAACTTTGACAAATCGCCCTACTTTTTCTCCGAGGAGTTGGATGTTCATATTTGTTGCCAACAAACTTCAGCCTGTTTGTGACTGATTCCATACAAAAATATTGAAATCTGGAAAAATGATATTTTAAGCAGCCGTAATATTTGTATGTAAGTATGTATACGTAACACTTGATAAAATTCATTTCAATCCTGTAATCTTCAAATTGGCCATAATCACTTAAAACGTATTTTACAGTATTTTTTTGGACTATTTTTATTGATTTACCACAAAAATCAGCATTATAAAACTTTCATGTATACATACTTACTCGCTCCTAACTAGTATACTTATTTAAGCAGCCGTTTTTGGGTATTTTCAAGTACCGAAAAAAGTGTGTTGTCTTGAATTTCAATATTTTTGTATGGAATCAGTCACAAACAGGCTGAAGTTTGTTGGCAACAAATATGAACATCCAACTCCTCGGAGAAAAAGTAGGGCGATTTGTCAAAGTTGGCCAAAAACGAAAAATTTTGCGCAAGGGTTCAGAAAAAAGTTCGGTGTAGTTCGAGGAAAAGAGTTATAGCCTCAAACTAAGGCCTACCGACGAGTTCCACCGGTTGTCTAAAAAACCTAATAAACAGATTTTTAAAATAACATCTGAAAAAATTAGGATGGTGTACCTACGAAACACACAAAAAACAGTGTTTTTTTAATTTGTGAACGTTGTGGGTCCCGAAGCGAAAGTTGTGAAGAGGTAACATTACTGTAATAATTTACTCTTCATAGAGTCATACCCGTCCACATATAATTAGAAATTCATTCCTCTTTATTTTTGTATAGCAGACCCTCCGCCACTTTTTTTGGGACACCCTGTATCTTTAAATTTGGTTTTATTTTTTTCATTTTGATTTTGACTCAAAAACGAAATATTCAAATGATTGAAATCTAAAAAACAAAGAATCGATGAAAGCAGATGTCTGCAACAAAAAATGTGGATGTAAAAAACATTGTAAAAGCGATCAAAAAAGACGCAAAAATATAATTATGTTTCAAAAGCCAAAAACAAAACATGATCTTTTATTTCCAAGCTGATAATGCGAGCCAGAAAATCTTATTTTTTTGGAAAAAGATTTTTTCATAAGATGCTGCTTCAGTCAAAGAAATTTTGTCAGCAAAACTGTTTTTTTGTAATTTTTTACTTGTTTGTTTGTAATTTGAAAAAGTTGAAATACGCAAAAAAAGTTCGTTATATTAAAATATAATAAGTTTGTTGAAAAAAAATTACTTCAAATTATTAATGGATCATACGTTTTGCTTTTTGGTTAAAGGCATTGTTTAAATTTACGTATATTTACTTCTTTAAATTTTTTGAACTTTAACCCTTTATGTTTCTCATAAGAAAATATTATTTATAAAATATTAAAAAAAGCCGCAGTAATCATTTTTGGAAATGAAAAGAAAATGATGTTTGTTAAATGTGGGGAAGTGAAAACATTTTTCGAAAGAATTGTGAATCTGACTTTGATTTCACTTTCACTTTAAGAAAACTATTTTTGAAAGAAGTGCCACAAACAAAAAAATGCAAATCCGAAAGCTCTTTTTTTAAAAGAAAACGGTAAGCATTTATTTGCTGTGAAATATTGTTTTCAAAATTGATATAAAAAGTTAATAGCAAAAAATTAAAGGCAGTTAAAATAGACAACTAAAACTACTTGTAAATTATTTAAAAACGAGCAATTCAAAATTTTAAAACCATTAACATTTAGTGCCATCAAAAACAACATTGAATTAATAAAATGGAGGTTTTAATTTTTACTTGTTTGCTTTGTGCATGTTGCGATTTTTTTTGTGAAAGAAACATTTTGTGTCTTTCTGAAATTGATGTTGCTAAATTGAATTTCTTACGATAGTTGTGTTATTCGAAATGGAATAAAACAATAATCCACAAAAATCACAAATAATTTTCTTTTATTTTTTATTAATGCTTGACTACCTGATAGTGAGTATTTTTGCATGTTAAAAATGTCACATTTCTTTTATCAGAAAAGCTTACAAGACTCAGAAAAGTATTCTGCAAAAGCTATAAATTATTAGCGAAGAATAAAATATTCAAACGATAAAATAACTTTTTGCCGTATTCACTATTTTGACTTTTGAAATTGTCTGATCCTAAAAAATTTATTGTATTGAATCAATGTCAAAGTCTATTATAAAAAATTTTGGTGTCGCATTTTGCAAAAAATGAACAATGCAATTAATATATTTCACAACACTCGTCTGTCGCTATTTTTTCTTCTGCTTTTGAATATTTTGGATTAATACAAATAAACCTTGCGCTTGATTAACAAATTTCATGAAAGATATAAGATCAAAATGGAAAAAAACCTTTTTTAAAACATGTAAAAAACTGCTAACAACGCTTTGCACTACTTTTTATAACGATGTTGTTGATTCTTGAATTTGTTAAAACTCTAGATTGTTTTTTTATGAAAATACCAAAATCTTCGTGCAAATTATCAAAATTTACCAAGACTTAAATATTCAAAGACATATTTTAGAATTTCAAAAATTTTTAACATAAAAACGCAGCAAAAATTTGAAGATTTTTGGTCTCGCAGCGATTGATTGCACTTTTTTCTAGCAACTTCTACACGCGCGGAGTTTAAAAAAAACATGACGTGAAAAGTAGATAGGCAGATGTTTGCAACAAAATAATGGGGCAAACAAATCCGGTGTTTAAGCTATTCAATATTGAACAAAATCAACGTAAAAATAAAATTGTTTCAAAAAGCGATGAAACACAAACTTTTCGATCTTTTATTTCACATGGCTTTGTTAAAGCTTGTATAGAGAAAGAATCATATTTTTTCTTACAACAGAACAGCAAAAAATCAGCACCTTTTGAAATATTTTTGTTGACACTGTTTCTGCCGATATGTTTTTCGTCATCAGGTTGTGGCAGGGAAAGCAATAAAAAAATGGAAAAAAATGTGATGATGAAATCATTATGAAAAAGGATGTCAAAAATGATTTTTTTTATTTATATCGACTGTAAAGATTCAAAAAATTTATTTGTCAAGAAAACATTGGACATGCATGAAGTATCTCAATAATTAAAAAAATGTTTTGATAAAAAACTAATCGAATTGAAGTTTTTACTTTGTTATTATTTACAGAGGAATACATATTTTTACAACACGGACATAATCAAATACCAGTTGTATAAAACAGTTGCTTTTTATTTTTCAAAAATTTAAAGTTTATTAAGAAATATTCAGACAAGTTTTAACGCTTTATTGATTAAAAAAAACCACTGCAGTCGATAGTAACAGATTTCTTCATCGAATGATCGTTTTTTAGCTTTCATTTGACTGAAAGATGAAAAGGACCGAAGGGCTTTTCTTTATTTCTTTGAATATTTTAATATAGTAAAGTGATGAAAAATATATTGAATCTGTTGCTTTGCATAAACTTTTTGATACTCATGTGAAAATTTATCGAAGAAATGCTAATAAAACCACTAATAATTTAAAAAATGATTGAATAAGTTGCACTTTTATGGCTTTGGTAATATTAATTTTTGGGATCATTTTTATCTTTGTATATTTTTTTAAAAAATTTTTGCATTGTGTTGTTAAAAGATGATTAAAGACAGATAAATAAATGTGTACAAAGGTGTTCTTCAGCGTTGGAAATATTTATACCTTTTTCGCCAAATAAAAATTTAGTTGAATCTCTTTTGCCTTTCTTCTTGCGTGTCTTTCAAGGATCAATGTCAAAAGGGAAGATCTTTTCAAATCACGTTGTTGAAATTTGAGCAAAAGTTGTTGTTGCTTCATTTTTCTGTCTTTTGAATTCGAAATCAAATATACTAAAAGAGAGCGTTTTTTTTTTGAATATTTTATTTGCGAAAAGATATATCTGAAATTATAATTATATTAAAAATTTAATTTGATGGTGTAAGTCAAAATAAAGTCCTGATGAGAATACGGAAGTGCACAATAATTAAGAAAAAGTGTCCAGATAAGCTGCAACTAACACTGAATTATTTAACAAAACATCGCAGTTGACAACAATAAAATTTTTCGCTGAATGACTGTGATGTTCAAATGATTGAATGATAAAAAAATCAAAGTCTTTTTTTCTTTACTTCTTTGAATATTTTCAAAATGTTTAGTGATGCCAAATATTTGGGCAGTGTTAATTCTTTACGAAAAATTTTTGATACCCTCGAGAAAATTTTGACAGCGAAAAAGACTACATTAATAATTTAAAAAATTAATTTAATTAGTTGCACTTTTATGGCTTTGCTAATATCAATCAGGGCTCTGCGAAATCGAAATTTGAAATATCTAAATCGAAATATCGAAATCGAAATAATTTTTAGCTTATCCGAAATCGAAATATTTTTTTGATCCTTCGAAATCGAAATATCGAAATCGAAATCGATATTTTCATCCGAAATCGAAAACGAAATTTTTTTTCTGTAAAATTTTTTTAAAGTTTTCAAATCTGCTGTTGACTGAATTTTATGACTATTTACATCCATAAATGATATAATATAACCCTTACAGTGACTTTTTATTCAGCTTTTTTATTGGACGAAAAATTTCGATTTTGATTTCGAATTTTGGACAAAAAATCGAAATATCGAAATCGAAATAAAATTTTCGCGATCGAAATCGAAATAACGAAATCGAAATATTTGTCGAAATCGATATTAAGGATGGACAAGGGCCTGGGCTTTTTTTAGGCCCTGAAAAAGCCCAGCCCAGGCCCAGGGCCTGGGCCGGGCTTGGGCCTGACGTGTCTGGGCCTGGGCCGGGCCTGGGTTTGAAATTTGAGCCCAGAAAAAGCCCGGCCCAAGCACTTTTTTTCAGTGTTGTCTGAAAGTAAACTAAATTTCCACAATTTCGGTTAAATATCATTATTTCAAAGGCTTGCCGCTGATCATGGGTGGTAAAAGATATAAGGATTAGACAAATGCCCCATTCTGCTGATGTCCTTGTTTACGTCAAAACTTATTAAGCTCAATGAATAATTTTAATTTGATATAATTTTTGTAATTGGGGTTCAACTTTCTTTTTTTTCAACGAAATGCTGTTTGCAAAATTCAAAGAAATGTTTTTTCTTCCATTTAGAAAAAAGTTTATTTTAAGTTTTTATTTGCAATGTAAAAAATAGTGTTGCGTTTTCGTTGCAACATTTATTTATCAATAAATCACGTCTATTTTTTGGAAGTCAAAAAACCAGAATTTATTAGAAAAAAAGAAAAACTAACATTTAAAAAACAAATTTGTCAACAAACTTATTTTTTCAAAAATTCTCGAAATTGTTTTTGTTGGCAAAAATTTGATCGTTAATTATAGGAATTTTTAAAAATTGAAACTTTTTTGAAGAGGCCCTGAAAAAGCCCTAGCCCGCCCCAGGCCCTGGGACTGGGCCGGGCCTGGGCCTGAGTTACCTGGGCCGGGCCGGGCCTGGGCCTGAAATTTGGGCCCTTGTCCATCCTTAATCGATATATCGATTTCGCAGAGCCCTGATATCAATTTTTTTTTAAATCATTTTTATCGTTGCAAATTTTTCAATTGTGTTGTTAAAAGAAAGTGATGGACATACTATGTTGAAGTACAAAGAAAACAAAAAAAAAAGAAGCGAGCATTACTTTCTGATGATAAAATGTTCAGACAAGTTCTTTTTTGGGTGTGTTTTGTTTAAATATTTGAGCTTTAGAAACGGTGGCACAAAAACAACGGAAACAAACGTGGCCACAATTTGAAATTAAAATAAATTACAATGGGTTTCGAAAACTTCAACTAATTTTTTCCATATTTTCCCATATTTTCCCATATTTTCCCATATTTTGCCATATTTTTAATTAAACGATTTCTAGAGCAGATAAAAACATAAAATGTTTTGGAATTAATCCATATGGATCTTAGGAAGATATTGGTATGCGTTTGAGCCCTCCTTGACCCCTCTGTCCCCCAGGGCGACCCCGTTCGTCCCCGTGGTTTTAAAAAAACAGGAAAACAGGGTTTTAAAAAATTGTAAAAAATCTGAATTATGTATTTTTGCCTATATTTTGGAGGTTTTAGGGGTTTTTGATCATAGGGAATCCGTTTCTGACCTTTTTATTTGTCCCCCGTCCCCCAGTTGTCCCCCATAATAACCCCACATACATAAATTGTCGAAAAAAACATTTTTAATTGAAAGTTTCGTGGGTCTAGGGGTTTTTGACCATGAGGAGTTCGAATATGACCTCTATTTTTGTCCCTCGTCCCTCTGTCGTCCCCCACATGTCCCCCATAATAACCCCACCTACATAACTTGTTGAAAAAAACATTTTTAATTGAAATTTTCGTGGGTCTAGGGGTTTTTGACCACGGAGAATCCATTTCTATGGTTTATTTTTGTCCATCGTCCCTCTGTTGTCCCCCACATGTCCCCTAACATGTCCCCACATACGTAACTTATCCAAAAAAACATTTTTAATTAAAATTTTAGAGGGTTTAGGGGTTTTTGACCTCGGAGAATCCATTTCTATGGTTCATTTTTTGATTTGGCGTGCCACGGCATTTTTGTGCCGTTCTGTCGCCCTGGTCTTAGTTTTGATGCGTTTTTTACAAATGAGATATATTCTCGTAGCCCTTGATCAGGGCTACCAGATGCACACATTGGAATTTTTATTGATGATCCCGCCACGAAAATTCTGTTTATCGAGATTTTTAAAGCCAGATTTGGGTGCCAAAAAGGGGAGTAAACATAAAACTTTTTCTGTTATGTAGATGCCATTTTCTATGACCTATTTTTGGTATGAATGAACGTTTGATTTCGAAATGCGTTCCTTGATTTTTTCAAAAAAAACCCAAATTTTGACAGTTTTGACGATAATCTAAACAAAAACGGAGTTGACCATTTTATTCCCCGTGTTCAATTTGCTATATAAGTTCAAAACTAGCGCGACTGGGCAAAAAATAATTTTTAGGTCGCTTTGGCTGACATATCCATAAATCCGTTTTAACATAACAAGTATCACTATTATATTTTCATTATCACCAGTTACTGTTTATTTGTATTTTTATTGATCATTTCTTCAAAATCAATTTTAGCTTATTCATGATTGTTATTATTTTCTAGGCATGGTCGCGTGACTTGAAGTCCCGCTTTTAAGTATTATAAATCTACATTTAATAATATATGAAAATTTAAAAAAAATCCAGGTCCCGTCCTGATTCCGTCCCGTCCCGTGACCGGGCTTGACGGGAAGGGATCGGGAAAGGATCGGGATCGGGATTGAAAAATCGTCTCGCGTCCATGCCTATTATTTACCAAAAAATTTTAAACTTTAAACAAGTATCGTCATAAACTTTTACCAAAAATTCCACTTAGGACGACTTTATGTAGGTAGGGTTTTTGGGGGACATTTAGGGGGATAACAGAGGGACAGGGGTCAAAAACAAACCTAAAAAATGGATTCCCCATAGTCAAATACCCCTAAATCCTCAAAAATTTTGATCAAAAATTTTGTTTTAAACATTTTATATATTAGGGTACATGTGGGAAGTAAAGAAGGGACGGGGGACAAAAAAAGAGATCATATTCGAACTCCCTACGGTCAAAACCCTATAAACCCAAATCTGGCTTTAAAAATCTCGATAAACAGAATTTTCGTGGCGGGATCATCAATAAAAATTCCAATGTGTGCATCTGGTAGCCCTGATCAAGGGCTACGAGAATATATCTCATTTGTAAAAAACGCATCAAAACTAAGACCAGGGCGACAGAACGGCACAAAAATGCCGTGGCACGCCAAATCAAAAAATGAACCATAGAAATGGATTCTCCGAGGTCAAAAACCCCTAAACCCTCTAAAATTTTAATTAAAAATGTTTTTTTTGGATAAGTTACGTATGTGGGGACATGTTAGGGGACATGTGGGGGACAACAGAGGGACGATGGACAAAAATAAACCATAGAAATGGATTCTCCGTGGTCAAAAACCCCTAGACCCACGAAAATTTCAATTAAAAATGTTTTTTTCAACAAGTTATGTAGGTGGGGTTATTATGGGGGACATGTGGGGGACGACAGAGGGACGAGGGACAAAAATAGAGGTCATATTCGAACTCCTCATGGTCAAAAACCCCTAGACCCACGAAACTTTCAATTAAAAATGTTTTTTTCGACAATTTATGTATGTGGGGTTATTATGGGGGACAACTGGGGGACGGGGGACAAATAAAAAGGTCAGAAACGGATTCCCTATGATCAAAAACCCCTAAAACCTCCAAAATATAGGCAAAAATACATAATTCAGATTTTTTACAATTTTTTAAAACCCTGTTTTCCTGTTTTTTTAAAACCACGGGGACGAACGGGGTCGCCCTGGGGGACAGAGGGGTCAAGGAGGGCTCAAACGCATACCAATATCTTCCTAAGATCCATATGGATTAATTCCAAAACATTTTATGTTTTTATCTGCTCTAGAAATCGTTTAATTAAAAATATGGCAAAATATGGGAAAATATGGGAAAATATGGGAAAATATGGAAAAAATTAGTTGAAGTTTTCGAAACCCATTGTATTTCTACCCGTAAAAGAAAAACACAATGAATTTTTACATATATTTTTTTAACAAAGGTAAGAAATTTTTTTTATGTTATTTGAAATATCTCATCCAAAAAAGTAAAAATTCCCATAGAGGTTTTTTACTTACGAAAAAAATGTAACTTTTGTCATTATAAAAAAAAATTTTTTGTTACATATAAATACTTTTAGAAAATCATCAAAATCTTTCATTTAACTAATTTTTTTTCTTGCACCCAAAAGTTGACTACAGAAGGTTGTTGAAAGACTACAGTAACCGAATTTTTTATTACTGCCAAAAAAGCTAGTTGATTACAGTAAGCCAGAAGAATTTGAAGAATAATGGAATCCATGGATGCCTATTTCACCCGTGAGAATTTAAAGCTGCTCCTGCCGTTAATTTATATTGTTCCAAGTTATTTCATGTATTTTGTGATACTGTATTTGATATTTCTCAGTAAAGTCAAGGCAAAATTCATTGGTTCATTTCATACACTTTTTGGGATTTCTTCTATAATATTTTTGCTGTGTTCAATATTTTACCTTTTCGCAATTCGAATGCCTTCAACGCCATTTTTTACGCCATTTGTAAAAACTTGGGGAAAACGAAGTTTCTTTGTCACGTTTTTGCAATGTGCTGATTGGTACGCTTGTCACACGCCACCTTTGTTCCATTTGGTTATCAGTTTTAATCGGTTTACGGTATTCGCCCTAAAAACAGATTATGAACAATTTTGGGAAAGATGGTTAAAATATTTTGTTGCTTTTTGTTCACTTTTTCCGTTGTGTTTAATCTGGCATATCCCTTTCACGGATATCTACATGCAACTTCGAGATGACGAAAATGATGATGATGTTCGTTATCTCGCTGAAGGAGCACCTGAAAATCTTTCATGGATGAATAATCCAAGAAATTCTGCTATCATCATGACCATCACAACCACGCTGTCTTTGTTCTTCAACACATTTGTTATCGTAAAATTGATCAAAAAACGAACTGCCTCAAATTCGCCTGGAAATATGTCACGTGATATCAAACTTTCAGTTTATACAACCCTAGTTTTTATCTCTGATGTGTTATTTTGTATGGAATATGTTAGTTAACTATATTTCTTTCTTCTTTTTTTGATATTTCGACATTTATGCAAGTACAAAGCTTCCTTAAAGGGATAAAAAGCCCTGAGGCGAATAAGGAAAAAAAAGTGTTGCGAAAAAAAGTTGCTTAATTGACATATAAGAAAACGAAAGAGCAAGCAAAAGAATCGTGGGACTTTTGAGACATTACTGTATTAACACAAATTTGCATAAAAATGTAGGCATTTAATTCATTGCTCTGTCATACTCATAAAAATTTTCCACGAATTTTCATGAGAAACAAAGGCCTTTAAAATGTGAAAGTTGTTGAACAAAGAAGTCTCAAAAATTCATTATTCTGCAAAAAACAATAGAAAACTTTTGTGTAAAATAGATTCCTAAAAAAAGCTGGCGTGAGAAAAACAACTGATTTTTGTTCACTTTTAAAGTTGAAATTTTAAAACAATAGATGGGATTTTCAATTACTAATTCGCATTTTGTGTGAGAAAACAAAAAAAACAATTCTTGCTAAATTTAATTCTTAAAAATTGTATTTTTGTCACATAAAATCTGTCGCAATCCAAGCTGCAACAAAAGCATAGCTGTAATTTTTACAGGGTGGCCCAAAAAAAAGTGGAATTCGATTTTTAAACATAAGGAAAGGGATTTGAATAACTTGTGATGGTTGCAAATAATGCTTGGTGGGGAAGCGCATTTGACCCTACAGTATGAGCTCTCCAACATTTTCGTGTCGGGAGTTTCGCCGCCGCCAAGTTTTGAAATGACCGTTTTTGGGGTATTTTGTAGAACAAAGTTCCTGTCATACTGTAGGGTCAAATGCGCTTCCCCACCAAGTATTTTTTGCACCCATCACAAGTTATTCAAGTCCCTTTCCCTATGTTTAAAAATTGAATTCCACTTTTTTTGGCCATCCTGTTAGAATTTTTTAAACCTAAACTTAAACCTATTTAATCCCATAAAAATATATTAATTACCACCCTCTTTTACAGTATGCCTTCTTAACTGTCACTGATGATGCATTTATTCGTTTTATGTTTGACGTGCAATATTTTCTTTATGATATCACTACAGTAGCACCAGCATGGTTCATTTTATTAACAAATAAAAATTTAAGAAATGAAGTCATAACTTTACTGCTATGTCGAAAACCTATGATTGTTAAAGTCATTGGTGGAGGCTCAACACATTCCTCACAAACTCATCGACTTCGACGTTCAACTGTTAGTAATACAATGAGAAAAACTGGATAAAATATTGTTGCTTTAAATTAAATAAATAATATTTCATACTTTTATTCTGTTTTTATTGTAATTTTTCTTACTGTAGATTGTTCAGGTTTTTTATATACAATTTAAATTACTTTTTTTAAATAATTTTTCAATACTAACAGCAATAAAATTTTTGTTTAAAACAAATTCTGTGTGTTTCGAACAAGGTAAGACATCAACCTGGCCCGCTGCATTTTGAACAACACCTATGACATTGGATACCCCTAGGGCAGTTATGCATAAGTCCAACATATTTCCAGTGAATGGCCTTCCTATATCCAAATTTATAGAAATGAAATTCGAAAGATTTCTCAAATTTTAATTCTCTGAATTTGCATATAGGAAGGGCACACCGGAAATATTTGAGGGTTATGCAAAACTGCCCTAAGGCTATTTAATGGCATAGATTTGTTCAAAAAGCGGTGGGCCAGGTTGATGCCTTCCGTTGTAAGTTTTTTAAAACCTTTTTTCATGCAAAGCAAATGTCTATTGTCATCCAAGGTAGTAGGCAGAAAAAAATTTTGGAGCGGGCATTTTCATTTCTTCTTCACCTTCCCATTCAATAGTTTCTCCTTCAACGTCGCAATCTTCACCACCTTGATCACCAGCAGTACCTTTGTCTGTTCTTTAAGATCGCTAAAAACGACTTTATAACGCTTTTAAATAAGTTAAAAAGTTACCGAAAGGCTTTTAAAATATTTGCAGCACCATCAGTAATTACTGCAAAAACATCTTCCCAAGCAATGTTGTATTCTTTCATGGCTTCCTCCAGAGATTTTTTGATACCAACAACATCATGTCGTTGAGTAAGAGATTTTAAAGACATTCCAAGAATTTTAGGTTTACAAGTAACATCATCCATATAAGAAGTAATAATTCCAAGAATAGAATGTTTTATATTTATTTTTCGTTGTTCCGATATCAGTGATCAATGAAATTCTTCCTTTTACAGCTTCAAGTTCCTTTTTAACAGCATTTTGTGCAATCCAGATGTTTTTTATATACATGTTTTTGGGAAGCTTGAAATTTGGAACTCTTCTTGCAAAAGACTAAAACAAAAAAATTCTGAAAGATTCTTAGTTCAAAAGATTTTGAACAAAATTGAGCAAAAAATATATTGTTTAAGTAGAAAATAACAATATTAAAATGTACCACTGGTATATAACATCAGAAGAACGAAAAAAACAAAAAGGTTCATTTGGGTGTTTGATTAATATTTTATATTTAAAGGGACCCAACACGGACGAATAACAAAAGTTGCCAGTCCTTTTCAGGGAAACGCGCGCGAAATTTAAAAATTTCCTTGCTGCGTTTTTTTTGAACCCAAAATTTTTTTTGCTGCTGCTTTTTTTTCTTCTCCTCGACTTTTTTTATATCCGTGATTTTTTGCCGTGATTATTTTTTCTGTTTATGTATTTTACTTGTGTTAATGTAATAAATAAAGTTTATTTTCTTTGTTTTTATGTGTTTCTTGAGTTGTAATGAAAGGTTTTAACCTTATTACATATCTTTTTTTCTTTGGATTTTAGATGTGCTGCTGCTGATGGATAAAGGTAAGTTAATCCATATTAGGTACGTTTATGTATTGCTTTTCTATATCAAGGACTAATCTTATTCAGTTTTTAGGCATGGAGAAGAAGATATGGAAGGGAATTTTAAGAAGTGGAGGATGTGGATATGCCATATTTGTTGGCATATATATAATCTCTCTTATTTGCTGCTGCTTATGCATCAGATGTTATTATAATACTTTCATCTGTCCCTCCTGCAGTGTTAGAAACATCTTGGGGTCGTGATTATCAACCTTGAAGTTGTTGATCACTTTAGGTTTAGACTCCTTGATGTTTCTTCAGCCTAGTTGTAATCATCGACCTCGAAGTTGGTGATTATCGTCTTGGTTCTTCTCCCCGTATTTCAGATTACCATTGTATTTGTTTCTAAACCACATGATCATTGACTTTACAACATCCGCATTTTTCACTAAAAAACTGTTTCCCATTTTTTCGTACTGTTTTTAGGAACAAACTGCTGAACATAAACCATACCATTTTTTCTCAGATGTGCAAATGTTTTGATATTATACATGCTTCATGTCTTTCTGACATTGAACTGTTCATAAATTAATAAGTTAAAGAATTTGACTGTGGAAATATAAAAAGCTGTTACATGCTTTACTTTGAAAATAAGATGCATTACAAATTTGGCATCAAATACTTTGTTTGTTAAATTATAGTTGTAAATGTTCTGATTATCTTAAAGCAAAATCGTAACTCATGTAAGCTTTGGAAAATTAAATGTGATCCATTGTGTGCAGCATATTTTGAATGACAAAGAGGAAAAGATTGTGCAGCTGTAACTTCGATAATATTTTTCGCAATAATAAAGTTGCATTAGCAGAAATGTAGACATCAAAATTTTAGATGTGTTAACGCCATTTTTAAACATATAAAACATATATTTACAAAAACCGGTGTTGTTTCGGCACATAAGGTGTTAAAAACATTCAATGTATGTGTACTGATCTAAAAGCCGTGACTAAAAAGTTAAAACAGAGATGAACACGGATTTTCTGCTGGACGTGTTTTTGTTGGAAATGTTAAGCTGTTGCTAAAATTTATATTGTAGGATGTGTTTGAGGGTGATGACAAAAACACAAGCATCAAGAAGCCAAGCCTAAGGTGATCAACAACTTCGAGGTTGATGATCACGGCCCCAAGATGAAATACTCCAAGAGGGAAAGATACAACGGGTACAGCAGCTTTATAACATCAGTAACCATTTTAGGCACCAAATAAGAGGGGACGTTGTATATATGCCAACAAATGATATATAAGTATGGCCCCTTCCTCCGCTTCGTCCATATCTTCTTCTCCATGCCTAAAAACTGAATAAGATTAGTCCTTGATATAGAAAAGCAATACATAAACGTACCTAATATGGATTAACTTACCTTTATCCATCAGCAGCAGCACATCTAAAATCCAAAGAAAAAAAGATATGTAATAAGGTTAAAACCTTTCATTACAACTCAAGAAACACATAAAAACAAAGAAAATAAACTTTATTTATTACATTAACACAAGTAAAATACATAAACAGAAAAAATAATCACGGCAAAAAATCACGGATATAAAAAAAGTCGAGGAGAAGAAAAAAAAGCAGCAGCAAAAAAAATTTTGGGTTCAAAAAAAACGCAGCAAGGAAATTTTTAAATTTCGCGCGCGTTTCCCTGAAAAGGACTGGCAACTTTTGTTATTCGTCCGTGTTGGGTCCCTTTAAAATTCTGTTTGTTTGAACTTTTTTATTTCGAATTTTAATTAAAAATGAACAAAAGCAAGAAAAATAACGCCTCGCTTTATTTTAAAACGGCGGATATATGTCGAATGGCTTGAAATTTGCTTATACTTTTACATTTTGATTCCAAAAATAAAATATTCAAAGGAATAAATTTTTCAATGCTTGAAATCGAACTAACAAAAAAATTAATGTTCCTTCAAATAAAAATATGCGAAAGAAGAGAAGCCGATGTTTGCAACGAAAAAAATGCGGCGAAGAAAATCGGTGAAAAAGCAGACACACAAAAAAACGAAATATTTAATCATTTTAAAAAAAATGTCGATGCGTCGACAGTATTTGAATGGCTCATTAATTAAAATATCAAAAGGCAAAAAAGACAGTTAAATACTCAAATATCAAAAAATTTTCAAAAGCATTTTTTGGGGTTGCTTTAATATTTTAAAAGAATCTTTCGTTAAAAAACCATATTAAGCATACTTTTCTTGACGAATCATTTATTAAATTTTTTCAAATTTTTATTATTTTGTCTAGTGTAAAGAACAATGTGATACGACGATTATCACAGAGAAAAACTACAAAAAAGAATTTTTTCAACGTTAAACATACTTTTTTGTTATGAATCATTCATTGCGTTTTTGTTCACATTTTTATGTGTAAATAAAGTTGTGAAAGGACGAGAAAAAATCATTAAAAAAAATTTTTTCCCTACGGAACATTTTTTTGATGTGTTGAAAAAAATTGAATGCATGAAATTTTTCGTTTCTTTTTTTGAATCTTTAATTATTTTTTAAATTGCAAAAGAAATAAATTTATTGTTTTTGCACAAAAAGTTTAAATCATTCCATCGCTTTACAAGAAATATTATTAGTGATGTTTTAGCTCATTAATTAAAAGACCAAAAGAAAAACAGGCATTCCATTAAAGTCATTAATTCATTTAAAAAATTCAAAAGCTGAAGGAAAAAAAGAGCGACAACCAAATGTTGTGAAATCTTTGTGTTGTTTATAGTTCATTTTTTGCATTTACGACGAGCAAATTGTTTATTCGATTTTGACATTGTTTGAAAAAATAAAAAATTGTTTTTCTAAACGGTTTTTTTCTGGAGTGACGAACTATTGTTTATTTTATTGTTTGAATATTTTAATCTTCGATAAAGAAGAAATATTTAACAATTTTATTACTGAAACAGATCCGAGTTTTGTAAGGAACTAGACACTTCCTTAATGCAAACGACATTTGATAACGTCGATGACATTAATAAAAAACTTTTAAAAATTGTTGCGAGCAAGAAAATCACAAATCTTTCAACTTATTAATATCGATCACAAAATAAAGATCGTTGTTAAACAAAATTGAAAAAAAAAATAAAGAACATAAAATTTGTTTTGGACTTTATTGAATGTTTTTGAAATAAAAATACTTTATAGTTTTTTAGACAAAATTGATATTTACAATTTTTAATGTGTGTTTCATATGAAATTTTTACGTATGCTTAATTAATGGGCTTATTGTAAACTTCAAAAGGAATTCATTTTGAACTATCCTAACAAATAAACTATTATAGTAAGCATTATTAAACATGTGTTTTATTTTTGTGCAATTTATTAAATTATTTTTTAAATTTTAGTGTGTTCATTTGTTTTTGTTTTTGACTAAATTTTTTTTTACATAAGTATCAACAGTTTTGTATAGAATTAACACTAAAATTTTAAAACCATTTTAGACGTTCGTTAAGTTTTTAAAATAGTTGAAATATTCAAATAAATAAATAAAAAGACTTCGATTTATTTTATCTTTTAGTCATTTGAAAGCTATAAAAACTATCATTCGATAAAGAATTCTGTTGTTGTCGACAAAAAACACAATTCTTTTCAAAAAGATTTTATCGATATTTGTATATTTTAAAAATCATTTGCAACCAGCGATATTTTTTTTCTTTGCTCTGAAACAATTTTTTTCAGTAAAAAGAAATATCTATCGGATAGTTGTTTTGTTTTATGATTTTTTGAAACAACCTTTTCTTGTTGGGCCAAACAGAATAAGAAAAGTGAGAATAGGGCATCGAAAAAAGCTAACGAAATAATAATATTGTTTTTCGTTTTTCTTTCGATTTTTGACTAACGCTAGCATTTTTAATTAACTTTTAACGATTCAATTTTCCTTTTTTGAATATTTTAGAGTTTTTTAACAAGCATTGTTAGGTTGAAAGATTGAAAAAAATGTTTTTGCATATTTAAATGATTTTTACAACACATGGAATAAAGATATTAAACTCGATATTTATGAAAGAAAAATAAAGTTTTATAAGAATTTACATTTAATGTGTTTTTAATAAAATTAGCTTCAAAACAAATAAATATACTTTCGGATGTATTTTGCCATCACACAATGGATCACGAATCCGTAAATAAACAGTAAAAAAAAATTTTAGGATCGATTTTGTCAGCTCAACGAAATACACTGATTTGGAATTGATTAAAAAACAATATAATTTGTTATTAAAAGTAAAAAGATCCCATTTTTTAATATTTTTAATAGATTAATAAGCAATTTTGAAAAGGTTTTTCATGCCTGTTTTTCTTTTGATCTTTTAATTAATGAGCTAAAACATCACTAATAATATTTCTTGTAAAGCGATGGCATGATTTGAACTATTTGTGCAAAAATTATAAATTTTATAGTTTTGTAAATTAAAAAAATTAAACATTCAAAAAAAGAAAATAGAAATATTTTGCATTCATGTTTTTTTCAACACATCAAACAAACGTTGTGCTTAGAAATAGTTTCTTTTCATAGATTTTAAGCGATAATCGTCTTTTCGCATATTTTTTTACACTAGACAAAACAATATATATGTGAAAAAAAAATGCAATTGATGATTCATAACAAAAAATGCTGTTTTTTTGGAAACAGCTCTCTCAAAATTTTTTTTATACATTAAAAAAATTCTTGTGAATATCAATTTTTGAATATTTGTAATTTTTAACGATATAAAATGGCTTAAGAAAATGCGTTTCTGGGATGCCTTAAAAATGGAAGACGTTTAAAAAAATACCACACCTTGATTTACAAATGAAAATCGATGCATTTTTTAATTAAATAATGCATCGTCGTAATCACTGAACAAAGAACTGAAATTTTCCAAATTTCGCAGCAAACTGGATTAATTCATTTTAAAATATATAATGTTTTTTTTGACCAACTTTTCGAATTATCTCCAACCCTTTTTTTTCACATTTTTTGCCGCTTTTAATTGCTTGTGTAAACTTTTCCTCTTACTATTATCATAATAACGATTCAATCATTATTTCATTGTCTCTGGATAAGTACATATTTCAACACAGAAAACAGACAGCTGATTATCTTTCGAAATAATATTGGAGACTTTTTCTTCAACAACTTTTCCAGACCTTTGATGTACCAAATAGACCAATAAAACAATCAATAATAAATTGTTAGAAAAACAAAAATGATTGGAAAAAAATTTTGTTTGACGAAAACCAATTCATTTTAAAAAATAAGCCTTATTAAAGCGATTTTTTACATTTTTTTATAAAATTGAAATTTATGTGGAATATTGTTAAGTTTACTTCTATTATGATTTTTCAAAGATATTAAATATTGGAAAAGAAATAAATGAAACGTTTCTTACTTTCAGTTTTTTTGCAGTATGTTTAACAAAAAGCAGGTATTTTTGATATATTATTTTCTTCATAAATTTTCTGCGATAACCGATTCGCATTCTGGTTGTACCAGACAAAACATTAAAAATGCGGGAGAATATGAAGTGATGAATCACAGAGAATAAGGATGTTCAAAATTGTTATTTAAAGAACCATCCAAATCTAAACCTTTTTAGCTACACCAACAAATTGCTTTGCGACTACTTTTTTTCTGATTTTTGAATATTTTACAAATTTAACCGATATAATTAAGAAAATTAAGTATCGCCGTCATCGCATACAATTAATATTAAACTGAAACTAACAATAACTGATAAGAGTTATAAATCATTATTAACTAAAAAATACCATTTGTGGGCAAATATTTAAAATCTCTCTTTTTTTCTTTTTGCATTGCACTTTTAATTGTCTGTATAAGTTTTCCTCCTGACTTTTTTTGTAAAATTCATTCATTTATTCATTTCATTGTCTCTGGATGAGCACATTGTAATATTTCGTGGCAAACGAGATAGCTTAAAATGAATGATTTCTTCGGGATTTGTGCACTGATATAATATCCTCCCAAAGCTATGTGAATCTCAGTAACCACGGTTACTTGGGTTGACGGTATATGTGATTTAGGGTTATCAATTATACACTACTTTTTTAACAATACTACAGTAATACAATACGCTAATACAAATAAGAAGAAAGATGAGATCATTGGAAGGGCCAAGCCCTGAGGCAACTGCGCAGGACCGGCGACCGCTCTTCTAAGTGCTCTTTTAGTTGAACTGACTGTGACTCTCTCGTTTTCTCCTGTTTCGGTTTTCCTTAAATACTTGCAACAGAAGGAAGAAAGGTATAGTAATAATTAGAAAGTCGATTGCTTTTTAAAGGTTTTTCATGTGAAGAAGAAATGGCTTACTTTCGGTCGTTACAAGCTGAATTTCTTCAAAACATATTGGAGAATTTTTCCTTCAACAACACATTTTTGCGTCTTTGTTGTGGCGAAATAAAAATAAAAAGGATGGAAAAAAGAAATTTTTTCTTTAACAAAAGCTAGAGCAGTTGCTCAACGATAAACCATTCGATTTATATTTACAAATGATTTTCCGATATTTTGAATTTTTTATGATTTCAAACTGACAATGTTAAATCAAAAATTAGTTTGGTAAGTAAATGATACGTACAGATAATGAACATTTTGGTAAATCAATGTTGATTCTGGTCAACTACATTAGAGAAAAAATTATTAAATTAATTGACGTTTTTCAAAAATGGTAATTATGCAACACATACAACACAAACAATGTTAAACACATAATACCTATACTAAAAAAATATTATCTTATAAAATAAGTGCAGGTTTACAAAAAATCTACAATTGATAAAGGCAAACAGCAAGGAATTGCTTGCCGTCGAAAAAAAGAAAAAAACAAATATGCAAATTTTGTTGTTGCTTATTTTCCACTTTTTTACTCTCTTTATTCATTCATTCAATTAGTTGGTGTTGTTTTTTATCACACAGAAAAGAAATTGATTTACTCAAAAATGGGCTGCAAAATTTCTCGTCCAAAAGAATCAAAAACAACAACTTCAAATGGCTCATTTTTAACTTTTCAACGAATTTTGATTCAAACATGCAAATATTTTTTTACTCTGAATCCGGTGATTGTTGTTTCATGTATGAATTTCACAAAGAAGGGTTGGCGAACTTGTTTAATCAATAAAGATGGTTATGCAAATTTGGATATTGATAACATTTCTGCAAAATTATGGTTTTGTGACAGCCTTCGCAGAGAAAACAAATGGTATGTGTATATTTTTCCTTTTTTAAGTAATTTTAAAGATTTTTGTTTTTAGTCCTGCATTGAAGGCTGATGAATTAGAAACTAAAGATTATCCAATAGATTTATACATTTCAAAATTTTTTCGATATGAACTTGATGGTGGCGCTCGTTTTGGTCATCTTACGCTTACTTTTGATCAGCTTTTATTTTTTGCCAATGCTGAAACTCTAACTCTGGATGGCACAAATATTATTCATGAAAATGGTTCTGTCGTTCAAATTGAAACAATTGCTGCAAATTTTCCACGCCTTGAAGGAATTGATTTGTAAGTTGTTTTGGGGATCAAATTACTGTAGTAAATTATTTTTTCAGCACTGTCAATCCAGATTCATCCAATATTTCAATCAATACTGTCAAAGAATTGTTGAATATTTCACATCTTAAAAGCTTTATTATTCGCAAGGTCTCTGATACTGTTGATATAGAAAATTTCTATAAACATTTGAAGGTGAGCGTTACAATATTTCTGATGAACTTGAAAACTTTATTAACCTTTGCAGGAACGAGATGATCTTCTTTGTTTTCTTATTTTCCGTTCAACAATTTCTAATGAATATTTTGCTCGTCTTGAAACGATTGTTGATGAACTTCTTGCAACAACTGAACCAACTTTTTTTTAATTTCCGTATCTGAAGATTCCAAATTTGAATAATGATAAACAGAAAGAATTGTTTAAACGTTATGCTGAAGATTGTGCTCGTCGTGTTTCTTGATTTGTCAAAGATTCAAATAAATTCTTTTCGTTTATTGCAATTGTTTTCTATCAAACTTTATTTTATTAATACATCATTTTTTCGAAATTGATGTTGGTACCCAGATGTTGGTGGGTTCACTTTTTCTAAAATTGAGGAGAAAAAAAGGTTCTTCGAAGGTAAAAATATTTTCTTTTAAAAAAAACAGTTACATCTATTGTAAGGCATTCTGATCTGATTCGACGGATTGATCCGTCAGTCTAATCCATGGAATATTTCAATCCGTTCGAATCCGTTAATCCGATCCATAAAAAGTATGGATCTGTTTATTTAAAAGTAACTTCGAAAGATTTTCATATTTTCTTTTCACAAACATTAAAATCCTATATAATTAATTATTATTTCTTTAAAATACCTATTAATATTGTTAAACTTTGGTAATAATAATTTTGTCAAATTTTACCTCTTTTTAACTATTAAGCCGACGGATCAATCCTTCATTCCGATCCGTAGATCTGATACGTTGAATTTTGAAATACGTTTTCAATCCGTTATCCCAATCCTTAAATTGTCGGATTGATCCATTATCCGATAATTTGAGTTTCAGATCGGATTGACTAACAATAGTCATATCTTTGATTCTTTCTCATAAAAAATTGGTTTTTTGGCTTGTTTTGGGACCACAAATAAAGCAATATTTATTACAGGGTGATCAAAAAAAAATCACCACCCCCTATATTTTTCCAGGACATTTCAGATGAATGAAATCTTATATATGGGGGTTGGTACTTGACCCCCAACCTACAAAAAAATACCGTAATCACATGTTCATCATTTTCGTGGCGGGACCCGCGAGAGTTCAACTAACAAAAAAGACCCTTTTTTAGGGGTAATGTTCTGCAATCAACTCCGTCATAACCATAAGTGCCAAAGATGTGGTTATGGGTGGAATATATCCACCAACATGTCGTGAGTTCCCCACACAAATAACATTTCATGTTCTTCAGCTCAAAAAAATTTGCCATTAAAATTTCCAAACACAATTTTTGAAAAATTTATTTTTTCCCAACTTTGATTAGCTGACAAATTAATGCTGGGAGATGATAGAGGCCCATATTTGTTCACAATATACTTTGGTCACTTGGTGATATTCTCCCACAATATGGAACAAATTCAAGAACTTTTATTTTTTTCATCTCATTTTTTTTCGTTTAACTTACTGTATTAGTACGGTATACTGATTACAATGTATTGCTGAATCCGTAATACAGGTTTTAAATCAATTTAAAGTATTTGTTCTATGTTTATATATATTTAGAACAATATTCCACTCCATAGAAATGAATTTTGTAACTTTTTGTTTAACAGTAATATACGTATACTTACTGAACTTACCAAAAAAACGTTAGTTCAAGAAGAAAAAATGAGATGAAAAAAATAAAAGTTCTTGAATTTGTTCCATATTGTGGGAGAATATCACCAAGTGACCAAAGTATATTGTGAACAAATATGGGCCTCTATCATCTCCCAGCATTAATTTGTCAGCTAATCAAAGTTGGGAAAAAATAAATTTTTCAAAAATTGTGTTTGGAAATTTTAATGGCAAATTTTTTTGAGCTGAAGAACATGAAATGTTATTTGTGTGGGGAACTCACGACATGTTGGTGGATATATTCCACCCATAACCACATCTTTGGCACTTATGGTTATGACGGAGTTGATTGCAGAACATTACCCCCAAAAAAGGGTCTTTTTTGTTAGTTGAACTCTCGCGGGTCCCGCCACGAAAATGATGAACATGTGATTACGGTATTTTTTTGTAGGTTGGGGGTCAAGTACCAACCCCCATATATAAGATTTCATTCATCTGAAATGTCCTGGAAAAATATAGGGGGTGGTGATTTTTTTTTGATCACCCTGTACAATTCCTCTTTTTTCTCCTACATTGTTTAAGCAGAAATTTTACAATCATTTTAACTTTGCTGATGTATCATCAACATCATTAAGTGATTCAAATGTAGCAACAACATTGAAAAAAAAACTACATTTTTGTCAGTTTTACACATTTCTTTGAATTTTTTGTTCTAAACTTGAATGCAATTCCTTTGACAATAAAATAATAATTCTTTAAAAGCAAATGAAAATGACATAATGCAGAATGTCAATGAAAAATGTCAAGGAAGAGTACAATTAACATAAAATAAAAACTTCAGATTTAGATACAACGTTGTTTTATGTTTTTAAATATAATGTTTTAAAAAAAATTATATTATGGAACCACAATAACATATTTTAATATATTTTTTTAAAACAACTTCACCAATGATTCACTTTTTTGCATAGTATTCAAATAAACTTAACGTTTCAACAACCTTTAAATCAATACTTTCTGATCGACGGAGAAAAGGTGATGAACCGATTTTTGTAACAAATTACAGCTTTAATGACTTTGAAGAATGTCTTACATTTATTATAAAAAGTGTAATAAAGGGTGCGATAATAGGTGTGATAATAGGTGTGCCAGGGAAAAGAAGAAAAGTGAGAAAATGGCATCGATAAAAGCGGACGAAAAAAAACAATTTGTTTTTCGTTTTTTTTCGATTTTTGACTAACGATAAATTAACTTTTCAATGATTTCATTTTGCTGTTTTGAAAATTTTAGGGGTTTTTTAACAAGCACTGTTAGGTTATTAAATTGAAAAAAAAAGTTTTTGCATATTTCTATTGTTATTCCAACAAATGGAAAAAAGATATTAAACTCGATATTTATGAAAGAAAATTAAAATTTTATATCGGTTTACGTTTAATATTTTTTTGCAAAATTAGTTTCAAAACAAATAAATATACTTTCGGATAAATTTTGCCATCACACATAAATCATTGTTCTCGAATCCGTAAATAAACAGTTATTAAAATTTTAGGATCAATTTTGTCAGCTCAACAAAAACATTGATTTGGAATTGATAAAAAACAATGTGCCTCAAAAATGAATCCAATTGTGTTTTTTAAATTTTAGAAAAGAAAACTAGTTTTTAAAACTATTATTTGTCAGAGTTTATTTAATTTAATTTATTTATTTATTTTCAATGATTTCATTTTGCTGTTTTGAAAATTTTAGGGTTTTTTTATTTATTTATTCACTTCAAAGCAATTTTTGTTTGTGGCACTTCTTTCAAAAAGTAAAAAAAAATTAGAGCCAGTTTTAATAGCAATTTGTTACAAAATAGTTTCATTTTCACACTTTTAACAAACATCATTTTCTTTTCATTCCAAAAAAAAGATTGCTGCTCCTTTTTTAATATTTTAAATAAGATTATTTTATTATGAAAAACATAAATGGTTAAATTTCAAGAAATTTAAAAAAGTGAATAAAGGTTAATTCAAATATTGTCCTAAACCTAAATTGTTAACGTATTTTTGCAAGGTCACTTGCAAAAATACGTTAACAATTTAAAGAAATATTTTTCTAAATAAACTTATTACATTTTATAATAATGCACTTTTTTGCCCATTTCAATTTTTTCAAATTTCAAATAAATAAGTTAAAATTGCAAAAAACAGTAGTGCAGACAAAAATTCTTTGACTGACGCAGCATTTTATGAAATAATTTTTTTCAAAAAAAATATGATTGTTCTGTTTCGCACTGAAAAATAAGCGGGCAAAATATTTTTTTCGGGGCAATATACAGTCTCCATGTATGGACTTATTTGGTCCCAAAAGGTGACCAAATTAGCCCCCTTCTTATGTGCAAATGCACTTAGAGCCCCCATGTAGGGGCTTTAGGTGCATTTGCACATAAAATAAGGGCAAATTTTGCCACTATGAGGGACCAAATAAATCCATAAATGGGGACTGTATATTGCCCCCAAAAAAATATTTCGCCCGCTTTTTTTCAGTGTGTTCGATTGTTTTTGAACATCTGTTGCTACTTTTTGCGTTAAATTTATCTTATTTCTTGCGAATGCTTTTCCATTAAAATCATTGATTTATTTAAAAAATTCAAAAGGTGAAAGAAAAAAAGAGCGACAAAGAAATGTCTTAAAGTTTATTACGAGTCCTTTTTTTGAGGCTCCTAAATTGTTTATTCGATTTTTGACATTGCTTGAAAAGAAAAATATTTTTTGGGTTTCGAAATATTTAACTAGTGAATATATGATAGCTAATTGTTATTTTATCGTTTGAATATTTTGGCCTTTGTTAAGAATAAATAATTTCTGAAGAAGTATTTCAGACTTTTGTAAAGTACTGTGAAAACAAATCTTGATATTTTATGCAAGCAAAAAAACTAAAGATCTTGCTCTCACGAATAACCCATTTATAAAAAATTAGAGAAAAGTATTTGCGACTTTTCTGGTTAGTTGTGTTACTCCGTTTGTTTCATCCACTTAGAGAAGAACATTAGAGCAAAATGTCTTTAGTAATGTACGGTAATAATTCAAAATATTTTGTTTAAATTCGTATCCATTATAAATAAAAATTCGAAGTAAAAAAGTTTAAAAAAACAGAGGTTCGGTAATAAGCGTATGCAAAATATTTTTTCACCAGAAGGCCGATTAATTTATTTTTGAGCGCTTCAAAGTTCTTGTACTAATACATGACGCACGCTTAAACTGCTTTAAAAACTGGATTGAAAACGTTTATAAGCAAAAATTTTTTTAGGTATAATTAAAATATCTCTAAGTTTTTTTAACATAGATATCACTTTTAAATGCTTGTATTCAACGCAGAAAATAGAGAGCTGAATGAAGATCTTTCGCAATAATTTTCATAGACTTTTTTTTCTTCAACAACCTTTTTGTATCTTTGTTATTCCAAGCAGATCAATAAAACGATCGAAAACTACGTGCTAGAAAAAGAAAAATAACTTGAAAACAATTTTTTATTTGACCAAAATTTATGCAATTTCTCGTCAATGGACAACTCTTTGAAAAATGATTTTTTGAATATTTTATTCTTTTTAATCAACAATGATAAATTAAAAATGAGTTTTCTATTATTAAAGAACAGATACATTACAGAAAATGAACGTTTCTGAATTGGAAAGCATGAATCGTGACAATATTAAAAAAAGATTTATTTAGACTTGTGTTCGTAATTTTATTTTATTGTTTGTTTATTATTTAATGCGTCATGCATTAGGGCATGAATAAATTTATTATTTTTATGTGTCAGTTATCTTTTTTCTTAACAAACACTATTGAAGCTGCTTAACAATACCGTAAAAAATTTCTAAAAATTTTAAAAATTTTGCGACAACGTTAAATTTATATTTTTCGATTTCTAAGGTTAAAAAAAAATCTAAAAAAGTTAATTGTAAAATTCATTTTTTGTTTTTGATACGCGCCAATTGTTTATTTGAAATTGATATTTTATGAAATAAAATAGCATTTGTTTATGATCAGACTATTTTTATGAACTAGTGAAAACTGAACAATGTAGTTTTATCATTTGAATATTTTAATAACAATTTTGAATTTTTTTAGAAATTTTTTGTGTTCTGTAAGCTACTCTGGTAAACAAAAACTTGACATTTTTACATGTAAAAAACTCATTAAATTATATTATTCATAATATTTGGTAGAAAAAGTATCTCATATTGAAAACAAGATGCTTACTTTTTCTATACCAAATACAACAGTTAATAAAGTTGTTAAAAAAATCAACAGACAGAAAAACAGTACAATAACGCTTTTGCTAAAAAATATCAACGACATTATGTGAAATTGCCTTTTCCATTTAACGTAGTTTGGTTTGACAAGCAAGAAGAAATGCAAAACGTTAAGAAATTAAACCATGTCTTTATAGATTAATCTTTTTTAAATCTTTTAACATCACAATTTAAACGTTTGTAAACAAAGATCAACAAAATATAAATAGTCCCGAAAATTAATATTACCAAATCCATAAAATTTTGACTGTTTAACTTTTTTAAAAATTATTAGTGTTCCGATGAGTGAAAGTGGTTTTTTTGTATAAATTTTGTCGTTAGTATCAGCAACATTTTTATAAAGATTCAACACTATCCATATATTGATCACCACTATAAATATTATTAAAATATTCAACGAAATTAAGAAATTGACTTTGTCTTCTTTCATCTTTCAGTCATTTGAAAGCCAAAAAACCATCATTTGATAAAAAATTTTGTTGTTGTCGACTGCAATGGCTTTTTTAAATAAATAAATTGTTACAACTTATCTGAATATTTCTTAAAAAAGTTTGAGTTTTCGAAAAAAAAGAAAAAAAGAAACTGTATTCACTTCAACTCGAATTGTTTATCAGATGCATTGTTAGCTTCTGCTTATCCATCGTATTTTTAGTTTTTTAACATTTTCTAAAAATCATTTGATCTGAAAAACAGCAAAAAAATGAAGGAATGAAAAAACGATCCCATAAAATATGGTCGTCAAAATTTTGTTTTCCAAAAAACGAACTATCTTACATTTGTAATCTTTAAAAATTTGGAAGCGGCTAAATAAAAAATCAAAATTATGAATGTTTGAAGTTTTTTATCATTTTTTCAATTGTTAAAAAATCAATGGATACTGTTTCATTTTTTAAAACTAATAAAGATTTAGCAACTTTTGACACAAATTTTATTATAATTTCGTGCGAGAATAGGTGCGAGAATAGGTGCGAGAATAGGTGCGAGAATAGGTGCGAGAATAGGTGCGAGAATAGGTGCGAGAATAGGTGCGAGAATAGGTGCGAGAATAGGTGCGAGAATAGGTGCGAGAATAGGTGCGAGAATAGGTGCGAGAATAGGTGCGAGAATAGGTGCGAGAATAGGTGCGAGAATAGGTGCGAGAATAGGTGCGAGAATAGGTGCGAGAATAGGTGCGAGAATAGGTGCGAGAATAGGTGCGAGAATAGGTGCGAGAATAGGTGCGAGAATAGGTGCGAGAATAGGTGCGAGAATAGGTGCGAGAATAGGTGCGAGAATAGGTGCGAGAATAGGTGCGAGAATAGGTGCGAGAATAGGTGCGAGAATAGGTGCGAGAATAGGTGCGAGAATAGGTGCGAGAATAGGTGCGAGAATAGGTGCGAGAATAGGTGCGAGAATAGGTGCGAGAATAGGTGCGAGAATAGGTGCGAGAATAGGTGCGAGAATAGGTGCGAGAATAGGTGCGAGAATAGGTGCGAGAATAGGTGCGAGAATAGGTGCGAGAATAGGTGCGAGAATAGGTGCGAGAATAGGTGCGAGAATAGGTGCGAGAATAGGTGCGAGAATAGGTGCGAGAAAAGGTGCGAGAAAAGGTGCGAGAAAAGGTGCGAGAAAAGGTGCGAGAAAAGGTGCGAGAAAAGGTGCGAGAAAAGGTGCGAGAAAAGGTGCGAGAAAAGGTGCGAGAAAAGGTGCGAGAAAAGGTGCGAGAAAAGGTGCGAGAAAAGGTGCGAGAAAAGGTGCGAGAAAAGGTGCGAGAAAAGGTGCGAGAAAAGGTGCGAGAAAAGGTGCGAGAAAAGGTGCGAGAAAAGGTGCGAGAAAAGGTGCGAGAAAAGGTGCGAGAAAAGGTGCGAGAAAAGGTGCGAGAAAAGGTGCGAGAAAAGGTGCGAGAAAAGGTGCGAGAAGAAAATCGAAAAATTTTAGTTTCACTGGTTTTTGAAACATTATTTTATTTCAAGAACCGGCGCTGTTTTTGTTCAATAGCTTTTGCACTGGTTTTGTTCGCCACATTATTTTGATGAAAATATCTGCTTTTCTACTTTTGCTTATTTTTATTCGAAGATATAACAGTTTTTTTTATTTCTTTGATTTTAAACATTGAAAATTTAATGTTTTTGAATATTTTATTTTTTTTCATCAAAATAAAATTGAAAAAAAATTTCAAGATAATCCTCTCAATTTCACTTTAAAAACAAATAAACTTTGTTCAATAAATCTTCTCCATTTTTAATTAAAAGTAAAGAAGTTCGCAGACAAAATTTTAAAAATTAAATAATTATTAAAAAAAATTATAATAAACATTTATTTCGTTAGTAGCATAATTTTCAATATTATTACTTTACAAAATATTAATTTCAGAACATAAAATTTAAATCTGTTAAATAAGATGACAAAAGTAATTAAGAATTTTTAAAACCATTTTCATTTTGTTCCATCAAAAACAACATTAAATTCATAAAATGGAGGTTTAACGGTTGTAAGATTTTTGAAGCCGGTTTCTTTTAACATTTCAAATGCAGCTGCATTTGTCCATTTATAGACTAGAAAAACTTAATTAGATAATATTTTTGACCAATAAATATATACTTTCTGGATGATTTGGTGAAATTTTGAATAAATATGCAACTGCCCAATACTTGGACATTGGAATTGTTCCATAATCTTTTAAATTTTAAGGTTTATTCATTTCAATCATTGTATATCGACCATCACTTGCCAAAACTCGATGTATTTCATTAATTGCCTAATAATACATGTTTAAGTTAAAAAATTTGAATATTTTCAATTTTGTCGTAATTTTTCGATCAAACTTTTAACAAAAAAGAACGTACAATTTTTGGATCTTTACAATGATGATATTTGCGAATTTGTTAATGAATTGTTTTCATTAAATTAAAAAATGAGGGAAAAGTGATACTGACACTTACAAACATAGTAGAAATGTTTTAAAAAAGAATGAAAATATTCCGAATATTTGTTTTCACATAATATTATATAGTTAATAATGAGAAATTTTACACAAAACAATCTTAATTTTATGTTGAGTGTTTCGATGCTAAACTTCAATAATATATGCTTTAATACCTTAAAAATTAAAGCTTACAAATTAATAAAATATTAAAAAAAGGGAAAAATATATTCAAACGCAATTTTTTGGTGTTTCCAAATAATCTCAAATTCGGTTGTTTCTTAAAAATGATTCAACATCTTTTTTTCTTGATGAATCATTGCTTTTTCTTCCACACTTTCCTTGCTTTGAGATGCAAAAAAACTATCGCAGAAAAAAACAACAAAAGAGAGAAAATATTTTTAAACAGCTGCTTTTGATTTGACATATTGCAAATAAAATTAAACCTATGAAATTCTTTTTTTGTTTATAATGGTTATGAAACATAACGACATGTAATAATACTGATGACATTATAAAAAGTTTACGAAAAGTGTTTGCAAATTCATTTCATTAAATATAAATTTTCACAACACTTTTTATTAATGTCTTTGTTCAATCAAATAAAGCAGTTTTCAAAACACCTGTGAAAAAATATTTTACAAAACTTTTTTGCAGATGATGTTTTGTAAATCTTTGGTCTTTATAAATAAAACACTTAGTATCGCAGACGGCCATTCAAATTTTAAAAAAATAAAAAAAAATCATGAAAACCCCCGTTTTAAATAATTGTTGTTTAACTTTGCAAGAAAAACGTAAAATGTAAAAGGTTTGCAAAGAAATTTAATCAATTAGTCTTCAGCAAACATATTTTGAGACAAAATTTCAAGACAAATTTTAAAAACCATTTCAGACGTTGGTAATGTTTTTGTAATGGTTTTTAAACATAAATATTAAATTATTCATAAATTTTTGGTATAAAAAGTATCCGATTTTTCAGAATAGTAACGAAAATAACAGTTTTCAAATTTTGACTTCTTTTAAAATTTGTAGACTTTTAAACCTATCATGTCAAATATTTCGAATTATAACTCCATCTTTTTTAAATTATTAACAAAAGCTCTTGATTAACACATGTTTTAGGAGTTTACGGTAGCAAAAAATGAAGCTTTTTGCGATTTTGTGCATCTTTGTTCTTCTTGCTGCTGTTTCTGCGCATTGGTCAGAAACATGTCGAAGACACAATCGTCCTGGATGTTGCCGAAAATTTATTCGTTTTGGTACATTTCTTTTTAACTATAATGGTTTAACTTAAAAATACAATTTTAAGGCAGAAGTGTCAACTCCAATGAGCGCTTAATATCCGATTCCCGAAAACATAGTTCACGTCGTGGTGATAACTTTGAATGTGGAAAAAAGGAATACTGTTGTGTGAAAAAGGATTGCGAATGCAGTATTAAAAAAGAAGAAATTTATTAATTTCTTGCAAAACTATTTGAAATTATTTTTTAAATGAATGATAAAATTTTCTCAATGCTGAAATTTACACTTTTTTTATCAAACAATGTAAACTTTAATAAATTTATGAATACGAACAAAAAGATCACAAATCTTTCAACTTTTTAATTTCGAATACAAAATAAAGGTTGTTTGAAATTTTGATAAATTAAGCTCTTGAAAAAATAATTTCAATTTTAAGTCATGTGATATTTTTTAAATGTTTTTTCTTAACTAATGGGTTCTAATGCATCTTCCCCCATTACGTCATTCTGAAGTAGTTCAACAAATTTAATATTGCAGAAAATATTACTTTGTTTAATTTTTATTTTATATAAATGAAAAATTCAAAAAATCTTAATTTTTTCACTAAATTATCATTTCAATGCAACACAAACTGAAAAACGCGCAGTAACGTCTATTGCTCAAATTTGAAAAGATCTTTTTCCCCTTTGACTTTGATCATTGCCCGACGCGCAGGAAGAAATGAAACACGTTAAGAAATAAAACGAAACTTTTATGGCGATAAAGGTAAATACATTTGCAACGCTGAACAACGCCTTTGTGGATATTTATTAATCTTTCATTAATCATCACTTAACAGCAAAATGCAAAAATTTGTTGCAGAAATATACAAAAATAATTGATCCCAAAATTAATATTACCATAATATAAAAGTGTGACTTATTTAATTATTTTTTAAATTTTTATGGCATTGAGTTCTTTTTCAACGTATTTTTACATAAGTATCAAAACGTTTTTGTAAAGAATTAACGCTGCCCCTAACAATTTGGGATCACTTTAATATATTAAAATATTCAAAGAAAATTAAGAAAAAGACTTTAATTTTTTAGTCTTTCAGTGTTTTGAAAGCTAAACAACGATCATTCGATGAAGAAGTTTGTTGCTGCAGACTGCAATGGCTTTATATTTTAAATCAATAAAGTGTTACAACTTGACTGACCTGAATATCTTATAAAAAAAGTTTGAATTTCTGAAAAATAAAAAGATAATGTTTTATATGGTAATACTAACGCTTTTGCACTTGAAAAAGAATAAAAGTTGTTCAAAAGTAATTATTCGATGATCGAAAGTAATTTCTTAATCAATTACCAATCGACAAAAATTTTGAATTATAAAATCAGTTGCTACTTCAACAGCCTTTAATTCTCTTTAAGCAAATGGGTTCGTTATTTTACAATTGTTATTTGATTATGTCCATGTCGTTAAACATATTTCTCTGTAAAAAATAACAAAGAAATAAACTTCAACTCGATAACTGTTTATCACAACATTTTTAAAATTGTGGCAGCCGGTTTCACCACGTTCGCCCTTTTTTGGTTAAATCAAACGTGTCGAAACTTTGATCTCTTTAAATTTTGGAAATGCAACAATAACCTTTCAAACTTCAAAAAAAATATTCAAAAAAAAACAATTTTGCAAAAAATCATTCTTCAACAAAAAAATCGCAAAAAGCAGCAGAGCGGACATAAAAATTTTTTGAAACTTTACAGTCGATAAAAATAAAAATAAATCATTTTTGACATCCTTTTTCATAATGATTTCATCATCACATTTTTTTCCATTTTTTTATTGTTTTGCCTGAGACAACCAGATGTCGAAAGAAATATCGGCAGAAAAAGTGTCAACAAAAATATTTCAAAAAATGCTAATTTTTTGCTGCTCGGTTGTAAATTTAATTTAACTTGACAAACCGGAGACATATGTTTTCTTTTGAATATTTTGTTGTTATCAAAATTGTTCAAAATACAATAAACAGTAATCGCGCAGAAAATGAACATTTTTAAGTTTAAAAATATTATTTTCTTATGATATTGTCTAACAGTTCAGTAATTATTAATTATTTGTAACAATATTTTAGACATCTTAATTTTTTAAAGAATTCCTTTCTTCCTATTACTAAAAGCTTCATTGGGTAATCAAAGAAATCTTTTTTTGACTAACGCTTGCATTTTAATTAACTTTTAAAGGATTCAATTGCAGTTGATACGAAGAGCAATATTGACTTGTGCATCAAGCTTGTGCATAGGGCTAACAACATTTCTTTTTGTTACTGTTAGAGATGATCGTTGTGAATTTGTGCTCTTAAGATTTGCATTTTTTTAAATATTTTATGAATCTTTTTTATTCCTGTAAAATGAAACCGCAGAAATTCAAGGAGGCAAATAAAGCAGAAGCAAACATTGCTTTTAAGATCACTTCAAGCTTTAGTTAATCTATACGATTATAATTTTTAATTTTGAATAATGATCATCATTCAATCCAAAGTGTTATATTTATTTTTCGTGTACTACTTTTTCTCTGTATTTTAGTTTACTTACAAATTTTTCGAAATGAAAACTGGTGAAAAAACGAAAAACCAAAAAAATCGACACAAAAATTGGTGCTTTGAATTGCATCTTTTTTTAAAAAAGCAACCATTTTTCGTTGGAATAACAACTTTGATATTTTTTGTTAAAAATTTGAATTTCTAAAATGTGTCTTGGAATATTCTCATCTTGGTAAAACTTAACGGAAACGTTTGATATTTAAAAAAATAAAAACAACACAGATTTTTAGAAAATTCGTAAACCTGTTGCAATTGGCAACGTTATAAAAATTCAAAATGATGTCATTTCACAGTAGATTAAATTTGCTAACCAAACGCAAATGTTTATTTGAGTACTTATGTTTCTTTATTTTTTTAAAATTAATGTGTCGATGCAATTGTTTTGGTTGCTTTTCTCTGTTGGCATACATGTCTCGTTTGATTTGCCTATTTTTATGAAAATCGTTTTCCATAAAAAATATCTTTCATCCAAAATATTCAAAAGCAAAAGAAAAAAAAGCAGTAGACAAATATTATCATTGTTTCTCTTAATTTTAAAAAACAAGTTAAATTAATTTTTGGTATCATTTTTATCTTTGTTCTCAAATTCAGATACAATATATATTTAGTTTACAAGTTTCTGCATTGTTCTGTGAAAACGATAAAAGAAATACAGAAAAAATATTTACAATTTTTTCAGCGTTGCAAAGAATGTTTTTCTATTTTTAGCTGAATAAAAAACTCTTATTTTGTATTTCTTAACGTTTCGGATCTGTAAAATTTTTTAAAGTTTTCAAATCTGCTGTTGACTGATTTTTATGACTATTTACATCCATAAATGACATAATATAACCTTTTGAATGAACTAATCCAAATTTTGGATTAGTTCATTCAGTGTTATGGTGTCTTTTTAAACGACTCCAATTTTAAGGCATCTCAGAAACGAATTTCCTTAAACCGTTTTGTATCGAAAAAAATAGCAAAATATTCAAAAAATGATAAAATTAATCACAAGAAACATTAATATTTAAAAAAAATTTGACGTTGTTTCTTAATAAAATTTCTGAACATTCTTTTTTCGTTATGAATCATACATTGCATTTTCTTTAACATTTTTGTTGTTTTGTCTAGTGTAAAAAAAGATGTGAAAAGACGGTTATCGCAGAAAAAATTTAAGAAAAGAAACTATTTCTAAACACAACTTTTGTTTGATGTGTTGAATAAAAATTGAACTCAAGAAATTTCTCTTTTCCCCTCAACCCAGTGAGTCATAATATAACAGATTTGACCGTTTAAACTCATTTTTTCAAGTAGTTATTAGGCTTCGAAGTTGGTGGTATACGGTATTTGGGTAATATGACAGAAAATGTTACTTACGGGCATACTTTTTTTGGTCTTATTCGATTCTCCAGATGATTTTACATATGTATGGACCAAAATGAATAAAAAAAAGGGCGGTGCGATGGTGTTTTCCCCCTTTGAAGCTAAATACTATATCTCCAGCATCATGTTGGGGGCATAACTCATTGATTACGAAAGATATTGACATCCGGTGGCTTTTTTTATGTAATATTATGCTAGTGAATCGTAAATTCAAATTTATCAATGCAAATTATGTTAATGCTTCAAAGTAGTATAAAAATCTGGCGAATGTCATTTATCAAGTTCTTTCGACATGTTTTTTCTATCCTTGAACGGTGGTTTTTATTTAGGGACAGGCGACGAAAAAATAAATGTTCACTTTCGGGCACAAGCAATATCTCTTTAGACACTTTTTGATATAGAGAATTCAATAATAAAAAGAAAAAAATTAAAAAAAATTAATATAAGCTTTAATATTGCCATCAGAAGTTGGCTTCTAAAAGAAAAAGTGATCTGAAAAAAATGCTTCACTTTTCCGCTTGCAAACATTTTTGCATGTTGCATGCAACATTCCTTCGACAGAAGAAAAAGAAAAAACTTTTTTTCTTCAACAAATTTTTGAATTTGCCGCCTCGCTCGGCGGGAAATTCAAACCTTGTCTGAAAAAATGGGAAAAAAACGGATCACTTCTTTTCGTTGGCAAACTGTTTTGAACGATCGACGCCGGTCTCTATTTTTATTGTTGTGTTTCTTCAAAGTTTTTACTTTTTGTAAAAAACTTTGAAGAAAAACAACAAGGAAAATCATCGTTCAAGGAGGGAAGTTGCAAGGGGGTGCAAAAGTAAAGAAGTACCGCCTTCAGAACGCTGACAAATATTCTACAAAAAATTTTAAATTTTGACAAAGGCCGAAATATTCAAACGATTTAATAAGAATTTACCGTATTCTCTATTTTGACATTTAAAAAATCGTTCAAATCTAAAAAAAATGATTTTCTATTGAATCAATCTCAAAATCTAAAAAACTATTTGGGCGTCGTATTCTGCAAAAAATAAATTGTGTAAATCATATAAATTTCACAACATTTGTTTACTGCTTTTTTTTCTGTTTTTAAATATTTTTGATGATACACTAATTTGGGAAAGAACAACCACAAAAAATTGGAAAATCAAACGAGTCAGGTATGACAAAAGATAAAGGTAAAATAATTCCAAAAAATAGCGTTCGGCACTTTTAAAAAACTAAATATAAATGTTTGGTACAACAAAGAAATACTACTATAATAAAGATTTGCGTTCGATTAACAGATAACATAAAATACATAAAATCGAATCTTTTGTTATTTTTAGCGACTCTGTAGATTAATTTGTCAGCTTTGGTGCTGTTTTTGATTTTTTATGTGAATGAGACATTTAGTTCAATATTATATTGCATTTGATTTTTTTTTGAAGTTTAAAAGTTTGCATTTGCAAAATTAAAAGAGACCAAAGTTTGGACAAGATTAATTTAACCAAAAAAAGGCCTTTGCGATAAACTGAATGAAGCAGTTTAAAAAACGTTCAGATTACCGGTTATCGAGTTGAAGTTAATTTCTTTGTTATTATTTACAGAGAAACACCTTTTTTTACACGATGTACATAATCAAATACCAATTGTATTAAACAGTTTCTTTTTATGTTACAAAAATTTAAACTTTTTTATGAAATACTCACCGTAGACATACTCAACGAACGCCGGGATTGGGGCTTCATATTTTGCCCATATACTCGTCTAGTATAAGGTATAATTGTGGCAAAAAATTGGCTGCGGAATCCTCAAACTGGGACTTTACCAGGGACTCAAAGTTACTGTAATACAGTAATCCACAATGTGAAATCCCCCCCTTTAATTTGCATGATCTGCAAATTTTAGAAGCTAAAACGTTTCAAATCTTTCAAATTCGGATTCAGCATGCCCGAAAACCTATAAATCCAGGAAATAGGGCCAATAAATTAGAACTTTCTAGAAATCTAAACAAATGTACGGAAAAATTGTGCACCAAAATTATATTCGCTCCTCTGAAAAATTTGCATACAATTTTTTTGGAGAAACTAGAGTTTAAATGTGGTTAAATATTCTTTATTAAGCACTGTGGATGTAAAAAATATGGTAAAAATACGAAATGGAATGTTTAGATTCCCTAAAACCAATTCGTCATCGCTGCACCGTAATATGAACTACCTTGATTTACACCGAATACCGCAATTTTACCTTGATGACTAATCAGTACAATTGACTTTTTTCCCTATTAGATTCCCGAATATGATTAATAAAGAATATTTAACCACATTTAAACACTAGATTCTCCAAAAAAATAGTATGCAAATTTTTCACAGGAGCGAATATAATTTTGAAGCACCATTTTTCCGTCCATTTGTTTAGATTTTCAGAAAGTTCTTATTTATTGGCCCTATTTCCTGGATTTATAGGTTTTCGGGCATGCTGAATCCGAATTTGAAAGATTTGAAACGTTTTAGCTTCTAAAATTTGCAGATCATGCAAATTAAAGGGTGGATTTCACATTGTGGATTACTGTATTACAGTAACTTTGAGTCCCTGGTAAAGTCCCAGTTTGAGGATTCCGCAGCCAATTTTTTGCCACAATTATACCTTATACTAGACGAGTATATGGGCAAAATATGAAGCCCCAATCCCGGCGTTCGTTGAGTATGTCTACGGTCAAACAAGTAGTAACTTTTGATTTAAAAAAAGCCATTGCAGTCTCTATCGTTTTTAAGTTTTCATTTGACTGAAAGATGAAAATATATCAAAAAAGTCTTTTTCTTTATTTCTTTGAATATTTTAATATAGTAAATTGATGCCAAATATATGGATAGTGTTAATTCTTTACAAAACTGTTTCATACTAATGTGAAAATAAATGAAAAAGATAAACAAACTAACACACACAAAATTTAGAAATAATGTAATAAGTTGCATTTTTATGGCTTTGGTAATAACATCCTAGGATATTTTTATTTACAAATTTTTGCATTGTGCTGTAAAAAAATGATTAAAGAAAGATATATAAATGTCTACCAAGTGGGTGTTTTACTTTACAAATGTACGACATTTACCTTTTTCGCCAAAATAAAATTTCGTTGTATTTCTTAACGTGTTTCATTTCTTCCTGCGTGTCTTTCAAGGATCAATGTCAAAGGGGAAGAAGACCTTTACAAATGTGAGCAATAGACGTTACTGCGCGTTTTTCAGTCTGTTGCAATAAAAAGATAATTTAGTATTTCATCATTGAAGATGACTGAAATATTCAAACAATAAAATATGTAATGCACAATTTTAACTAGTTCAACACTTCAAAATTGTCTAATGCTTTTTACTTTTTTCAATTAATGAAAAATTCGAATAAATGATTTGCGCTTTGCAAAAAATGAACTTTGCAATTCACTTTTTATCTTTAAGTTTGGTTTTATTTTTTTCATTTTGATTTTGACTCAAAAACGAAATATTCAAATGATTGAAATCTAAAAAACAAAGAATCGATGAGAAGCAGATGTCTGCAACAAAAAATGTGGCTTTAAAAAAACATTGTAAAAGCAATCAAAAAAGAAGCAAAATAATTATAGTTTAAAAGCCAAAAACGAAACGCGATCTTTTATTTCCAAGCTGGTAATGCGAGACAGAAAATCTTATTTTTTGGAAAAAAATTATTTCATAAGATGCTGCTTCAGTCAAAGAAATTTTGTCAACAAAACTGTTTTTTTTGTAATTTTTTAATTGATTGTTTGTAATTTGAAAAAATTGAAATACGCAAAAAAAGTTCATCATATTAAAAATATGATAAGTTTGTTGAAAAAAAATTACTTCAAATTATTAATGGATTAAAATTTTTGCTTTTTGGTTAAAGGCATTGTTTAAATTTACGTTTATTTACTTCTTTAAATCTTTGTAACTTTGACCCTTTATGTTTCTCATAAGAAAATATTATTTATAAAATATTAAAAAAAGCCGCAGCAATCGTTTTTGGAAATGAAAAGAAAATGATGCTTGTTAAATGTGGGGAAGTGAAAACATTTTTCAAAAGAATTGTAAATCTGACTTTGATTTCACTTTCACTTTAAAAAAACTATTTTTGAAAGAAGTGCCACAAACAAAAAAATGCAAATCCAAAAGCTCTTTTTTAAAAGGAAATGGTAAGCATTTATTTGCTGTAAAATATTGTTTTCAAAATTGATATAAAAAGTTAATAGCAAAAAATCAAAAGCAGTTAAAAAAGAGAACTAAAACTACTTGTAAATTATTTAAAAACGAGCAATTCAAAATTTTAAAACCATTAACATTTTATGCCATCAAAAACAACAGTGAATTAATAAAATGGAGGTTTTAATTTTTACTTGTTTGCTTTGTGCATGTTGCGATTTTTTTGTGGAAGAAACATTTTGTATCTTTAAGAAATTGATGTTGCTAAATTGAATTTCTTACGATATAGTTGTGTTATTCAAAATGGAATAATATAACAATCCACAAAAATCACAAATAATTTTCTTTAATTTTTTATTAATGCTTGACTACCTGATAGTGAGTATTTTTGCATGTTAAAAATGTCACATTTCTTTTATCAGAAAAGCTTACCGTAAGCATCTCCAACTAATGATGGAGTTGAGACTCCATATTTTGCCCATAAACTCGTCTAGTATAAGGTATAATTGTGGCAAAAAAATTAGCTGCAGAATCCTCAACCTGTGGGTTTACCAGGGGCACAAAGTTACTGTAATACAGTAATCCACAATGTGAACCCTAGCTCCTAATTTGCATATTATGCAATTTTTAGAAGCTAAAACGTTCCAAATCTGTCAGACTCGGATTCAGCATGTTCGAAAACCTATACATCCAGGAAATAAAGCCAATAAATTAGAACTTTTTAGAAATTTGAACAAAAGGAAGAAAAATCATAGCCATAAAATTACATTAATATCGTAATTTCATCTAGAAAAAAATTCACAGCACATTCATATTTTCGCCTGTTTTCTTCACAAATATGATTAATTGGATATATTTAACAACCTCCGAACACTAATTGCCCCAAAATATATCATATTCAAATTTTTTCGAAGGTGTGGCAAAGATCTTGTAGCAAAGATTTTTCGTATCTTTGTGCAAATTTGTAAAAGTTTGTGACTTCTTGACTCTGTTTCCTGGATTTATAGGTTTTCGAACATGCTGAACCCGAGTTTGACAGATTTGGAACGTTTTAGCTTCTAAAAATTGCATAATATGCAAATTAGGAGCTAGGGTTCACATTGTGGATTACTGTATTACAGTAACTTTGTGCCTCTGGTAAACCCACAGGTTGAGGATTCTGCAGCTAATTTTTTGCCACAATTATACCTTATTCTAGACGAGTTTATGGGCAAAAGATGGAGCCTCAACTCCATCATTAGTTGGAGATGTTTACGGTTAGAAAACTCATAAAAATATTCTGCAAAAGTTATAAATTATTAGCGAAGAATAAAATATTCAAACGATAAAATAACAATTTGGCGTATTCACTATTTAGACTTTTGAAATTGTCTGATCCTAAAAAATTTATTGTATTGAATCAATGTCAAAATCTATCATAAAAAATTTAGGCGTCGCATTTTGCAAAAAATGAACTATGCAATTGATATATTTTACAACATTTGTCTGACGCTATTTTTTCTTCTGCTTTTGAATATTTTGGATGACAGATAAATTTTAATGGGCATAAATTTTCACAAAAAATAGGGAATTCAAACTAAACTCGCATGTCAAAAGAGAAAAGTATAATAATTACAAAAAATTGAATTTAAACATTAAAAAAAACCAAAGAAGAGCTTCTTAACACAAATAAACATGGGTACTCAAATAAAGAATTGCGCTTGATAAATAAATTTCATGAAAAATATAAGATCAAAATGGAAAAAAAATATTCTATAAAAACATGTAAAAAACTGCTAACAACGCTTTGCACTACTTTTTATAACGGTGTGGTTGGTTCTTGAATTTATTAAAAATCTGTAGTGTTTTTTTATGAAAATACCAAAACTTTCGTATAAATTATCAAATTTTACCAAGACTAAAATATTCAAAGACATATTTTAGAATTTCAAAAATTTTTAACATAAAATATCAAAGTTGTTCTTTAATGAAAAATGGTTGGGTCTGTTAAAATAAAAAAAAGTAATTAGAAGTTTTGAAGACAATTTCCTGTCAATTTTTTTTTGGTTTTTCGTTTATTTAAACAATACTTTTTTGAGCGAATTGTAAAGAAATTAAAATACATTGAAAAAGTTAAATGAAAAATTAATATAACACTTGGGATTGAAAGAAAATTATTCAAAATCAAAAATTATTAATGCCTGCTTTACACGAGCTTGAAGGTATTGATTCCTTTTTCTTTCGCTTTCTTGAATTTATGCTTTTTTATTTTTCATTCACAAAAAAGATTAATAAAATATTTAAAAAACGGCAAATCTTAAGAGCACAAATTCATAGCAATCTTCTCTAACAGAAACGAAAAGAAAATGTTATTCGTTAAAAGGATTTCACAATAACATTTTAAAAAAGTCAAAAACATTTACGCACAAATAATAAAAAGAGAAACTGTGCCTCTTATGCCGGCGAAACACAAAAATTTTTCCGATTAGGTTTCCCTTATTGCGCTGTCAAGCTGACACAGCCAGACAAAACAGTCCTTCAATTTTTACTTCAAAAGATGATGCAATATTTTAGTCTACGAATTTTTATTAACAAAATCTTGTAATAATTTTTTTTGTTTAAAACTCAACAATGCATTCACTTTCCTTATGAAAGTTTAAAGATTTATTTTTGTCAAGTTTAAATTCATATATTTTTACATGCAAGTTACAAAAGTGGAGTAAATACTTTATGATACCATAGCTTCTTTCAAATTTGGATAAAATAAAAAAAGCAGAAAAAATCAATTGAAATAAATATTGTACTTAATCTGGAAAGAAAATAATTTTTGTTTTAAAATTAAAAATGATGTAATAGTAATTGGTCGATTTTTTTGCTTTAACAAACTAATTGAATTGACTTTTTTAGTATTTTGAATTCCATGTACCTGTATTATTTTGTTTTCTATACATAAAAAAGATTAATAAAATATTAAATAAGTGCAAATCTTAAGAGCACAAATTCACAGCAATCGTCTCTGACAGAAAAGAAAATTTTTGTTCCTTAAAATAATTTCATAACAATATTTTAAAAAAGTCAAAAACATTTATTCGATCAAATCTATAATTCCAGCTTAATAAAAGTATCTACACTGAAAAAAACCGGTGACAAAAAAACTCTCACCGGTGACTTATCAGTTACGAATTCGTCACTGATGGTAACGCCACAGTGTCGAATTCAACACTAGTGAGGGAATTTTTCTCACCGCGGTGATGGTATCAGTGTCGAATTCGTCACCAATTTTTTTCAGTGTATTTTTGAAAGAGGTGCCACTAACAAAACGCAATTAAAAAGGGTGTTCTTAAAAAACTATGATAAACAAATATTTCGATAAAAGCATAATTATCAATATTATTACTGTACAAAATATTACGATCTGAACATAAAATTTGAATCAGTTAAATAAGATAACAGAACTATTTAAGAATTTTAAAAACCATTTTCATTTTTCGCCATCAAAAATAACGTTGAATTCATAAAATGGAGGTTTAATGGTTGAAAGATTTTTGAAGCCGATTTCTTTTAACATTTCAATTGCAGCAGCATTTGTCCATTTATAGACTACAAAAACTTAATTAGATAATTTTTTGACATATAAATATATACTTTCTGGATGATTTGGTGAAATTTTGAATAAATATGCAACTGCCCAATACTTGGACATTGGAGTTGTTCCATAATCTTTTAAATTTTTAGGTTTATTCATTTCTATCATTGTATATCGACCATCATCTGCCAAAACTTGATGGATTTTATTAATTGCCTAATATTTCATGTTTTAGTTAAAAAATTTGAATATTTTTAATTTTGCCATAATTTTTCGAACAAAGTTTTTATTCAGAAAAACTTACGACTTTTGGATCTTTACAATGATGAAGAGAATTCCAACTGTAGACCCAATTGAACTTGCTTGTCCATGCCTCAGGTAATTCTTCAACACCCATAGCTTCAAACTTGACATTTTCCAAATTCATTTCTTTTGCAACTTCTTTTGCTCTTTTGATGGAATTTTCACTGATATCAATTCCAGTAAAATTGCATTCAGGAAATGCACGAGCTAAAAAATAAGAGTTTTACTGTCAGATTACAGTACTCTACAAAACATACCAAATTCACAAATTTGAACACCTGGACCACATCCGACATCTAAAATTTGCATTCCACCATTTTCAAGTATTTTATCAAGTCCAAGCAGTGGCAAAAAGTCAGGAATGAGATGTTTTCTGTATGTCGTTTTTGAAATTAATTCCATCAATGGAAAAACATCTGCATGATTATGCCCTGAAATTTTGATACACAAGTTTTGATATTATTTTAATATTTTATCATGCCTTGTTTTTCATCATTTCCATGATCGTGAAGCCCATGTCCATGTCCATGTTCACGTGTTTGATGAGATTGATGTTGTCGTAAATGACTTTTTACATGTTCATGTGCATCAGCATGACTATGTTCTTGTGACTTTTCTTCTGCCTTAGTCACACCAAAATTTTTTGCCAATTCAATTGCTTGTTTGTAATGTGATGAAAACAATGGAAGAAGTCGATTATAAATTAAACCCGCAGCAGGTTCTTCTCCACTTAAAGCTTTTAAATTTTCAGAAGCAATCCAAAATTTATCACATTCTTCATTGCATTCAATAATTTCTCCGATTACCATTCCATTTAACCATACAGTTGCAAATCTTAAAAGTTTTATTGCGTTAAAAATTGTAATTTTGTTGTTTAATTTTTAAATGTAAAATGCCATCAATGATTTAGAAATAGAAAAATGAATGGTTTATCACTAATTATTTCTAACTAAAATAAAAGTTTTTTTGTTTTTTTAAACCCCAGTTTAAATTTAAAACATAAAAATTGAGAAAGTCAAAATGAAAATCTTATCAGTTGCTAATATTATTTAGAAAAAATTATAATTTTTAAAGAAGCTTCTTTGATAAACCCCCCTCCAATATGCTTACTCTAAATCAATCCCAGATTTTTCTGCGAGTTGTGCCGCTGTCGCTGGTTTTTCATAACTTCCAATGTCGGCTAAAGCATCAAATAACCCAAGTTCATGCCCAAATGAAAGTAAAAGAGATAAAACTCCGTTAAAGGCAATATCCTTAAAAATATACCCTTTTTAGAACAAAACGATTCATAAACACTGTAACTTACCTTTAAATAATTTTCCATTTTTTATTGGCCTTACTTTTATTTTTACTTATTTTAATGTTTTGTTATAATTTTGCTCTGCTTTTTATACCATTTTTGAGTCAAATCTTTTTTTGCAGCCAGATGATGCAAGAAGCACAAACTTTTTCTAAAAAATGTGTCTGTTGTGTCTTCGACTCAAATTTTGCTTGGTTGTTTTCTTTTCTTCCTTTTTATTTTTCTAGTTTATGTGGACATAAATTAAAAATGTCTTTTTGTTTCTTTTTGGTTCTCAAATTTGATACTGGTATTTATTTCATACTTAAAATAAAGAAGAGTTGGATCTATTTTTGATGCATATTGTTTTTTAATGTTTTTTAAATTCCAAATCTTTATTTTTGCAGGGGTAACAAATTTGATTTTTACATATATCTTTTAAGATATATGTAAAAATTAAAATCTGTTTGTTTAAGAATTTGTGACATCTTTTATGTGTGATGGTAAAATTATGTGATAGAAAATTTATTTCTTCCGAAGTTTTTTTAAAACATTTAACGTAAATAAAAACTTTTTTCCTTTTATATATTGATTGAATTTCGTAAATCATAGGGCAATCAGGGGTCGAAAATGCGGCCGGCTGGGTTCTTTACGGCCTCGGGCCGGCCCGGCCGGAAATTTCGGCCCCATTTTCGACCCCTGAGGGCAATAAATTCTTCAATTTGCCAACGCATTTTTTAAGTTAAAGCCCAAGCAATGCTTGTTAAAAAAAGTTTAAAATATCCAAAAAATGGAAAATAGACTTGTTTTAACGATTTGGAAATATCTGCGTTACTCCAAAATCAAAAAAAAACGCATAACAAAATCATTTTTTTCCTTCATTTTAGTAGTCGTTGTTTTCACAGTTGTCCTTTTTTGCTTGGCACAATTAAATACAAAAAAAGTGTTTCAAAAAAATCGTTTTAAAAGATGTTTTTTGCTTTTCATTCCTGTTTTTGCATAAAAAATAAAGAAAGAACTACTTTTTATGTTATTTGAATATTTGATTTTTGGAAAACAAAAAGAACCAATTAACTGGATTACAAAAGAATTCAATGAAATAATTTTAAAACACAATTTACCTCAATACATGATGCATCCATTTTTAAATATACCAAATTACTTCAAAAAGCCATTTACAAAAGTCAAATATTTCTTCAACTAATTAGCTCTTCGTATTAATTTCAATTGATACATGACCTATGGCATCACAGTTACAATAGCCAGGAAAAAACAAAAGAAGATTTTTTCCATAAACCATGTTTATCAAAAAAGTGTTATAAAATTTAATGATCGTAATATTGTTTCATTACTGGAAAAAAATACAAACATACAAAATTCTTTCTGGCACAACGTCAGAAATGAAGGAAAAAAGATGTTTTTCAAATCCGTTTTTTTAATGTTTCATTAATGCTGTCACATTTCTTCCTTGTGAAATCAGGTTGAATTTTATATAAACTAAACACAAAATGAAGAGAAAGTAGTGTATGTGTTTAAATATTGATGGTTGTTAGCATCAAGTAGCAAAAGCAAATTAAGTTTTTTTCAAGTTAAAGCATACTGTTACAATAACAGATAAGTAACACTGATCATGTTTTCATTTGTGCCGATTTCGTTTTTGCTAAAGAAATTTTGAAAATGATCAATTATTATCTCAAAAAGGCTTTTTTTTTCATTTTAATGTCTAAATTTTTATTTGCTGTTCAAAGGTATTACAAAATACCAAATCTCCAATTTCCTGCCGCTGATATGCTAGTATTTTATTAAAGGGGGAGACCCACTTCATATAAATTTTTTAACAGAGGGAGCAGAGAAAAAGAGACATCTCTGCCAGTCAGAGAAAAGAAAAGAGTGCGTCTTTTCTCTTCTTCTTCCCTGATTTTCAGTACCGGTAAACAAAAAAGATTTATATGAAGTGGGTCTCCCCCTTTAAATATGTTTGTGATCCTAAACAACTCCGAAAAAAACCTATATGGGATAAAAAGAAATTCTCGTTTTGTGTCTTCAAATGACCTTTTTTTCTTGAATTATTCGGATTTTAATAATTGTTTACCCATATGTTGGGATTTTTGGAAAACGATGTGAAGTTCAAAGAAAACCCTTGACAAAAAATGAAAAGAATTTATTTGAAACTTTGATAAATCAAAAAACACGACGAGCACAATCTTCATTATAACGCTTAAATAATTCTTTTTGTTTATCATTATTCAAATTTGGAATCTTCAAATACGGGAATTGAAAAAATGTTGGTTCAGTTGTTGCAAGAAGTTCATCAACAATCGTTTCAAGACGAGAAAAATATTCATTAGAAATTGTTGAACGGAAAATAAGAAAACAAAGAAGATCATCTCGTTCCTGCGAAGGTAAATAAAGTTTTCAAGTTCCCCAGAAATATTGTAACACTCACCTTCAAATGTTTATAGAAATTTTCTATATCAACAGTATCAGAGACCTTGCGAATAATAAAACTTTTAAGACGTGAAATTTTCAACAATTCTTTGACGGTATTGATTGAAATATTGGATGAATTTGGATTGACAGTGCTGAAAAAATAATTAATTATAGTAACTTGATCCCCCAAGAAAAACTTACAAATCAATTCCTTCAAGGCGTGGAAAATTTGCAGCAATTGTTTCAATTTGAACGACAGAACCATTTTCATGAATAATATTTGTGCCATCCAGAGTTAACGTTTCTGCATTGGCAAAAAATAAAAGCTGATCAAAAGTAAGCGTAAGATGACCAAAACGAGCGCCACCATCAAGTTCATATCGAAAAAATTTTGAAATATATAAATCTATTGGATAATCTTTAGTTTCTAATTCATCAGCCTTCAATGCAGGACTAAAAATAAAAATCTTTAAAATTACTTAAAAAAGGTAAAATATACACATACCATTTTTTTTCTCTGCGAAGGCTGTCACAAAACCATAATTTTGATGAAATTTTATCAATATCCAAATTTGCATAACCATCTTTATTGATTAAACAAGTTCTCCAACCATTTTTTGTGAAATTCATACAAGAAACAACAATAACAGGATTCAGAGTAAAGAAATATTTGCATGTTTGAATCATCTTTTGATATAATTTTGCTGTTGATGGATTCTTGGCAAGATAATACATAATTGAATCAGGGAATGCAAAATATTGAGGAAGAACAGGTCCTTGAAAGAAGATTGGAGATTGTAAAGCTGTTGTAACAGAAATTAAAGAAGAAGATTCATTTGAAAGAAAGATATCAGAAGAAGAAGAACAAATATTTGAACAAGATGGTGATGGATCAAGAGAGGTTAAATTTAAATCATTTGATATTTTCGTATAAGATAAAAGTACAGGATATGAGTCTTCAGATTCTTTGACAAAAATTCGTTGAAAAAGTAAAAATGAGCCATTTGAAGTTGGTGTTTTTGATTCTTTTGGACGAGAAATTTTACAACCCATTTTTGAGTGAATCACTTTCTTTTCTGTGTGATAAAAACAACAACAAATGATTGAGTGATTGAATGAATAAAGATAGTAAAAAAGTGGAAAATAAGCAACAACAAAATTTGCATATTTGTTTTTTTCTTTTTTTCGACGGCAAGCAATTCCTTGCTGTTTGCCTTTATCAATTGCAGATTTTTTGTAAACCTGCACTTATTTTATAAGATAATATCTTTTTAGAATAGGTATTATGTATTTAACATTGTTTGTGTTGCATAATTACCATTTTTTAAAAACGTCAATTAATTTAATAATTTTTTCTCTAATGTAGTTGACCAGAATCAACATTGATTTACCAAAATGTTCATTATCTGTACGTATCATTTACTTACCAAACTAATTTTTGATTTAACATTGTCAGTTTGAAATCATAAAAAATTCAAAATATCGGAAAATCATTTGTAAATATAAATCGAATGGTTTATCGTAGAGCAACTGCTCTAGCTTTTGTTAAAGAAAAAATTTCTTTTTTCCATCCTTTTTATTTTTATTTCGCCACAACAAAGACGCAAAAATGGGTTGTTGAAGGAAAAAATCTCCAATATGTTTTGAAGAAATTCAGCTTGTAACGACCGAAAGTAAGCCATTTCTTCTTCACCTGAAAAACCTTTAAATGGCAATCGACTTTCTAATTATTACTCTACCTTTCTTCCTTCTGTTGCAAGTATTTAAGGAAACCGAAAAAGGAGAAAACGAGAGAGTCACAGTCAGTTCAACTAAAAGAGCACTTAGAAGAGCGGTCGCCGGTCCTGCGCAGTTGCCTCAGGGCTTGGCCCTTCCAATGATCTCATCTTTCTTCTTGTTTGTATTAGTGTATTGTATTACTGTAGTATTGTTAAAAAGTAGTGTATAATTGATAACCCTAAATCACATATACCGTCAACCCAAGTAACCGTGGTTACTGAGATTCACATAGCTTTGGGAGGATATTATATCCATGCACAAATCCCGAAGAAATCATTCATTTTAAGCTATCTCGTTTGCCACGAAATATTACAATGTGCTCATCTAGTGACAATGAAATGAATAAATGAATGAATTTTACAAAAAAAGTAAGGAGCAAAACTTATACAGACAATTAAAAGTGCAATGCAAAAAGAAAAAAAGAGAGATTTTAAATATTTGCCCACAAATGGTATTTTTTAGTTAATAATGATTTATAACTCTTATCAGTTATTGTTAGTTTCAGTTTAATATTAATTGTATGCGATGACGGCGATACTTAATTTTCTTAATTATATCGGTTAAATTTGTAAAATATTCAAAAATCAGAAAAAAGTAGTCGCCAAGCAATTTGTTGGTGTAGCTAAAAAGTTTTAAATTTGGATGGTTCTTTAAATAACAATTTTGAACATCCTTATTGTTTGTGATTCATCACTTCATATTCTCCCGCATTTTTAATGTTTTGTCTGGTACAACCAGAATGCGAATCGGTTATCGCAGAAAATTTATGAAGAAAATAATATATCAAAAATACCTGCTTTTTGTTAAACATACTGCAAAAAAACTGAACGTAAGAAACATTTCATTTATTTCTTTTCCAATATTTAATATCTTTGAAAAATCATAATAGAAGTAAACTTAACAATATTCCACATGAATTTCAATTTTATAAAAAAATGTAAAAAATCGCTTTAAAAAGGCTTATTTTTTAAAATGAATTGGTTTTCGTCAAACAAAATTTTTTTCCAATCATTTTTGTTTTTCTGACAATTTATTATTGATTGTTTTATTGGTCTATTTGGTACATCAAAGGCCTGGAAAAGTTGTTGAAGAAAAAGTCTCCAATATTATTTCGAAAGATAATCAGCTGTCTGTTTTCTGTGTTGAAATATGTTCTCATTGAGAAACAATGAAATAATGATTGAATCGTTTTTATGATAATAGTAAGAGGAAAAGTTTACACAAGCAATTAAAAGCGGCAAAAAATGTTAAAAAAAATGGTTGGAGACATTTTGAATAGTTGTACAAAAACAATACATGTTATATATTTCAAAATGAATAAATCCAGTTTGCTGCGAAATTTGGAAAATTTCAGTTCTTTGTTCAGTGATTACGACGATTGAGCAAACGTTTTTATTGCTTTATTTTTCTGTTTGTTGCATAGGAAATCGTGCGCTTTTTTTGTATATTTTTTATGCAAAAATAAAACACATGTTTAATAATGCTTACTATATTAGTTTATTTGTTAGGATAGTTCAAAATGAATTCCTTTTGAAATGTACAATAAGCACATTAATTAAGCATACGTAAAAATTTCAAAACACATATTAAAAATTGTAAATATCAGTTTTGTCTAAAAAAATTATAAAGTATTTTTATTTCAAAAAAATTCAATAAAGTCTAAAACAAATTTTATATTCTATATTTTTTTTCAATTTTGTTTAACAACGACGTTTATTTTGTGATCGATATTAAAAAGTTGAAAGATTTGTGATTTTTTTGTTCGCAACAATTTTTAAAATTTTTTTATTAATGTCATCGACGTTATCAAATGTCGTTTGCATTAAGAAAGTGTCTAGTTCCTTACAAAACTCGGATCTGTTTCAGTCATAAAATTATTAAATATTTCTTCTTTATCGAAGATTAAAATATTCAAACAATAAAATAAACAATAGTTCGTCACTCCAGAAAAAAACCGTTTAGAAAAACAATTTTTTATTTTTTCAAACAATGTCAAAATCGAATAAACAATTTGCTCGTCGCAAATGCAAAAAATGAACTATAAACAACACAAAGATTTCACAACATTTGGTTGTCGCTCTTTTTTTCCTTCAGCTTTTGAATTTTTTAAATGAATTAATGACTTTAATGGAATGCCTGTTTTTCTTTTGGTCTTTTAATTAATGAGCTAAAACATCACTAATAATATTTCTTGTAAAGCGATGGAATGATTTAAACTTTTTGTGCAAAAACAATAAATTTATTTCTTTTGCAATTTAAAAAATAATTAAAGATTCAAAAAAAGAAACGAAAAATTTCATGCATTCAATTTTTTTCAACACATCAAAAAAATGTTCCGTAGGGAAAAAACTTTTTTTAATGATTTTTTCTCGCCGTTTCACAAAAAAAAATGTTCCGTAGGGAAAAACTTTTTTTAATGACGTCGTAGTCTACGACGATGCATTATTTAATTAAAAAATGCATCGATTTTCATTTGTAAATCAAGGTGTGGTATTTTTTTAAACGTCTTCCATTTTTAAGGCATCCCAGAAACGCATTTTCTTAAGCCATTTTATATCGTTAAAAATTACAAAATATTCAAAAATTGATATTCACAAGAATTTTTTTAATGTATAAAAAAAATTTTGAGGGAGCTGTTTCCAAAAAACAGCATTTTTTGTTATGAATCATCAATTGCATTTTTTTTCACATATATATTGTTTTGTCTAGTGTAAAAAAATATGCGAAAAAACGTTTATCGCTTAAAATCTATGAAAAGAGACTATTTCTAAGCACAACGTTTGTTTGATGTGTTGAAAAAAACATGAATGCAAAATATTTCTCTTTTCGTTTTTTGAATGTTTAATTTTTTTAATTTTCAAAACTATAAAATTTATAATTTTTGCACAAAAAGTTCAAATCATTCCATCGCTTTACAAGAAATATTATTAGTGATGTTTTAGCTCATTAACTAAAAGATCAAAAGAAAAACAGGCATGAAAAACCTTTTTAAAATTGCATATTAATCTATTAAAAATATTAAACAATGGGATCTTTTTACTTTAATAACAAATCTGACAAATGATGGATACACAAACTAGTTTTCTTATTTAAAATCTTAAAAAACAATTGGGTTCATTTTTGAGGCATATTGTTTTTTAATCAATTCCAAATCAGTGTATTTCGTTGAGCTGACAAAATCGATCCTAAAATTTTATTAACTGTTTATTTACGGATTCGTGATCCATTGTGTGATGGCAAAATTTATCCGAAAGTATGTTTATTTGTTATGAAGCTAATTTTATTAAAAACACATTAAATGTAAATTCTTATAAAACTTTATTTTTCTTTCATAAATATCGAGTTTAATATCTTTATTCCATGTGTTGTAAAAATCATTTAAATATGCAAAAACATTTTTTTCAATCTTTCAACCTAACAATGCTTGTTAAAAAACTCTAAAATATTCAAAAAAGGAAAGTAAAATCGTTAATTTAATTAAGAATGCAAGCGTTAGTCAAAAATCAAAAGAAAAACGAAAAACAAAATTATTTTTTCGTTAGCTTTTATCGATGCCCTTTTCTCACTTTTTTCTTCTGTTTGGCCCAATAAGAAAAGGTTGTTTCAAAAAATCATAAAACAAAACAACTATCCGATAGATATTTCTTTTTACTGAAAAAATTGTTTCAGAGGAAAAAAAAAATATCGCTGGTTGTAAATGATTTTTAAAATATACAAATATCGATAAAATCTTTTTGAAAAGAATTGTGTTTTTTGTCGACAACAACAGAATTCTTTATCGAAAAATAGTTTTTTTTTTTTTTTTTTTTGCAAGTCATGTCATTGAAAGTGGAGCAAAAGTTTTTGTTGCTTTATTTTTCTGATTGTTACATAGGAAATCGTGCGCTTTTTTTGTATATTTTTTATGCAAAAATAAAACACATGTTTAATAATGCTTACTATTAGGTACATCAGCGTCAAAAATTTTTTTAGCTTTGGCAAAAAATTTTATGTGGGTCAAATAATTTAGAATCTAAGAAATCCGATGATGTATTCAAATTTTTTTTACACTCAGTATTACAGAAGTTACGAGGATTCTCCGACGAGCACTTCTGATTTCCATGCCGGCAAAAAAAAATCGGCCGCCAGTGACACAGCACTTTTGCGTAGTGGAGTAACGCGCGTTTTTAACGTGCAAACAGTCGATGGATCGAACCCCGCCGCATACAAAAAAATTTCGTTGACTTGAAAAAAAAACAAAAAGTTTTAAAACATTAATAAAAGATATTTAGGTAATAAAAAAATAATTTATATTTAATTTAGCCATTTTTAGCATTTTATCAACGATTTTTTATGATCTTTTAAAAATATTTCGTGTTTTAAAAAGACAAGTTTTTAAATCCGTTTTGATTTCAATTTTTTGTGTTGGATAAAACATCAATGAAAAACAGAAGAAGCTACTGGTGTCCTGATGGTAAGTACCAATAAAAATAAGAAGACAATGAAGTGATTAGCTTGGATTTGTTTATATCAAATGTGTGAATGTATCGTAGGATACTATGATATACAACTGTTGCAATTTGCAAACAATGTTTGCAAATTGTTTTATCCTCTTCATTTTTAAGTAAAGCAATCACGAATTCTGAAATTTGTCGTGGAGGTAGCTTAACTTGTAAGTCAAAAGATGGAATATTGCGTTTTTAGTATCTGGAATTATCATGTAATCTTCAATGCTGGGGTACTGTAACTCAAGGAAATTTAAGGATTAATGAAATTGTTTCTGAAAACCTTAAATCTATGATCAATAAGACAGTCACAACGGTTGTATTTTTAGGAAATGCTTACCACAGCATTGGTTTTACCAAAATAATTGAAAAAAATTACTACCATGAGGCAAAAAAGTAGTGGAAATTTTAAGATAGAGTGATATGTGCATTGAATTTAGGTATTTACCTTGTATACTGTATGATTCTTGAGAAAGACGATCCCATTTTTTATTCTTGAATCTTGATAAAAAAAAATCTTGCTGTAACTACAGTATCTCAAACGTTTGGATCGGCCACTGTAACGCCAAAACATTTGCAAACGAATTTTTTTGTTATCATATTTTACATTTATTTGGATTTTTGCCATGCCTGGGAACCCGAAAAAAAATTTATAGAAAAGTTTTATCTCGAATATTCAAGAAACCTTTTTTGCATGATGTTTTACTGAACACAAAAATTTGTCTTAAAAATCTTCAAAAAAAATCTTTAATTCGTTAATAAAGCACTCAATTTATCATCGAACTATTTTTTTATTACCTAAATATCTTTTATTAATGTTTTAAAACTTTTTGTTTTTTTTTCAAGTCAACGAAATTTTTTTGTATGCGGCGGGGTTTGATCCATCGACTGCCTGCACGTTAAAAACGCGCGTTACTCCACTACGCAAAAGTGCTGTGTCACTGGCGGCCGATTTTTTTTTGCCGGCATGAAAATCGCAAAAAAAGAATAAAAAATTTGACGCTGATGTACCTACTTACTATAATAGTTTATTTGTTAGGACAGTTCAAAATGAATTCCTTTTGAAGTTTACAATAAGCACATTAATTAAGCATACGTAAAAATTTCATATGAAACACACATTAAAAATTGTAAATATCAATTTTGTCTAAAAAATTATAAAGTATTTTTATTTCAAAAAAATTCAATAAAGTCCAAAACAAATTTTATATTCTATATTTTTTTTCAATTTTGTTTAACAACGACGTTTATTTTGTGATCGATATTAAAAAGTTGAAAGATTTGTGATTTTTTTGTTCGCAACAATTTTTAAAATTTTTTTATTAATGTCATCGACGTTATCAAATGTCGTTTGCATTAAGAAAGTGTCTAGTTCCTTACAAAACTCGGATCTGTTTCAGTCATAAAATTATTAAATATTTCTTCTTTATCGAAGATTAAAATATTCAAACAATAAAATAAACAATAGTTCGTCACTCCAGAAAAAAACCGTTTAGAAAAACAATTTTTTATTTTTTCAAACAATGTCAAAATCGAATAAACAATTTGCTCGTCGCAAATGCAAAAAATGAACTATAAACAACACAAAAATTTCACAACATTTGGTTGTCGCTCTTTTTTTCCTTCAGCTTTTGAATTTTTTAAATGAATTAATGACTTTAATGGAATGCCTGTTTTTCTTATGGTCTTTTAATTAATGAGCTAAAACATCACTAATAATATTTCTTGTAAAGCGATGGAATGATTTAAACTTTTTGTGCAAAAACAATAAATTTATTTCTTTTGCAATTTAAAAAATAATTAAAGATTCAAAAAAAGAAACGAAAAATTTCATGCATTCAATTTTTTTCAACACATCAAAAAAATGTTTCGTAGGGAAAAAATTTTTTTTAATGATTTTTTCTCGTCCTTTCACAACTTTTTTTACACATACAAATGTGAACAAAAACGCAATGAATGATTCATAACAAAAAAGTATGTTTAACGTTGAAAAAATTCTTTTTTGTAGTTTTTCTCTGTGATAATCGTCGTATCACATTGTTCTTTACACTAGACAAAATAATAAAAATTTGAAAAAATTTAATAATTGATTCGTCAAGAAAAGTATGCTTAATATGGTTTTTTAACGAAAGATTCTTTTAAAATATTAAAGCAACCCCAAAAAATGCTTTTGAAAATTTTTTGATATTTGAGTATTTAACTGTCTTTTTTGCCTTTTGATATTTTAATTAATGAGCCATTCAAATACTGTCGACGCATCGACATTTTTTTTAAAATGATTAAATATTTCGATTTTTTTGTGCATCACTGATAAATTTATTTCTTTTATAATTTTTTGAGTAATAAAATATTCAAAAAACGAAAAGGGAAATTTCTTGCATTCAATTTTTATTCAACACATCAAACAAAAGTTGTGTTTAGAAAATATTTCTTTTCTTAAATTTTTTCTACCATAACCGTCTTTTCACATCTTTTTTTACACTAGACAAAACAACAAAAATGTAAAAGAAAATGCAATGTGTGATTCATAACGAAAAAAGAATGTTCAAAAATTCTATTAAGAAACAACTTAGTCTAATTTTTTTTAAGCATTAATGTTTCTTGTGATTAATTTTATTATTTTTTGAATATTTTGCAATTTTTCACGATGCAAAACGGTTTAAGGAAATTCGTTTCTGAGATGCCTTAAAAATTGAAGTCGTTTAAAAAAACACCATATTTTTGTTTACAAGAAAGAAGAGTGATACATTTTTTAATTAAATAAAGCATTGCCGCAAAGACATTTTACATTGAACTGAAATTGAGTAAATTTCGCAACAAAATGGATTAGTTCGTTTTTAACTAATTAACTGAATGAACTAATCCAAATATTATCTTTGAAAAAACATTCCATTCCTTGTTTTAACATTTTTGCCGTTTTTAATTGTCTTTATAAACTTTTTCTCTTACTTTTATGTATTGTAAAAATCATTCAATTGTTATTTCTTTTTTTTGATGAGTAGTTATTTTAACGCCAAAAATAGACAGATTTCGAAATATTTTTGGAGATTTTTTCTTCGCATCTTTTTTTATGTTAAACAAATCAACAAAGCGATCAAAAAAAATTTTCTTTGACGAAAACCGATGAAGTTTCGAAAAATAAACAAATGATTTTCCGATTATTTGAATTTTTTTTTTATCAAATTGTAAAATGAAAAATTAGTTCTGGATTATTAATACATTATATCACAGAAGTCGATGCAATAATTGGACATTAAAAATATTAAAGAAAAAAATTCTGGATCAGTTTACGTTTTTAAAAACAACATTAATAAAGCAAATATGACAATAAGAAATTTATTAAATGGTTTCTTGAAGTAAATCAAATTATCACTACTTGGTTTCTGAAATTAGTGTAACGCCCTTGAAAACTGTTGATTAAAAAACATACACACAGCGCATCGTCTGCTGCTTTTTTTGACAAAGAGAAAAAAAAGAAGTAAAAAAAGTGCGCATCTTCAAAAAAAAATTCTGACAAATTTAACATAACAATATATTACTTTTTTGTTATTAATGGATAATGGAGAGTCTGAAATTTAGTTTTTTCGCAAATTTGGAAGAAAAAAAACGATTTTCTCGATTTTCCGCCTTATGTTGAAAATTCGCCATTTTTGGCATTTTCGATGGCATGCCAAATTGAAACTACTCCTACAAATTTTCCAAAACTTGCCATGAAGCATTGTTAAAAATGAAACGTGTTAAACAATATATTAAACATAAAACAAAGCAAAACTTTACAAAAAATTGTTAAAAAATATTTTTGGGAAAGATCATAGTGCAGAAACTAGTTTTCTTTCTTAAAAATCTAAAAAAACGGTTGGGTTCATTTTTGTGGCATATTGTCTTATAATAAATTCTAAATCAATGTTTTTGTGATCCTAAATTTTATTGACTTTGGATTTATGGATTCGTGAATTTCGGTATGTGTGATGGCAAAATACATCCGAAAGTATATTTATTTGTTTTGAAGCTAATTTTATAAAAGAATATTAAACGTAAATCGATATAAACCTTTGATTTTCTTTCATAAATATTGCTTGTACAGTTTTGACGAGATGATATTATTCTTCAATTGTTGTTACAACCATTTAAATGTGCAAAAATTTTTTTTTTCAATCATATAACCTAACAATGCTTGTTAAAAAATTCTAAAATATTCGAAAAACAAAAATAAAATCGTTTAAAAGTTCATTTAAAAAATGCAAGTGTTAGTCAAAAATTGAAAAAAAAGCGAATAACAAAATGATTTTTCCCATCGCTTTTATCGATTCCCTTTTTGCATTTTTCTTCTTCCGCTTGGCACAACACGAAACGAAAAGGATGTTTCAAAAACAGTGATGTGACTTCCCCTCCCCTTTCCCCGCCCCGGAGGACCCCTTTTCCCCCTTCCTGTGGGGTCGGGGGAGGGGAAAGGGGAAGATTGTGAAACCTGTGGGGGAAGGGGGAGGGGAAAGGGGAAAGGGGACGAAAAGGGTCAAGTCACTACACTGTTCAAAAACTCAACCGAAAACATTCAAAAATATGTTGACTGCATTTCGCTGTTGCCTTGCAAATGATACAAAGCAAAAAATGACTTTATTGTTTTATTTGAATATTTCGTTTTTGGAAAAATGTATTACAAAAATATCATTACCAGGATTGCAAAAGAATTCAATGTGCTAATTATATCTGCTATTTAAAAAAAACCAAATTCAGTATTTAATTTTATAAAAATCAGTTGAACCTCTTCTAACTTTTGTATTCTACTTTATAAATGAGCTTTTTTTGATAATTTGATTGTAAAATTGTTGCTCGTAATTGTTTTTATCTAATTTTTAATTATGTTAAAGAATATTTATCTGGTATTAAAGTAGAAAAATTGTCAATAAAAGCATAAACATTTTAAAGAAATAATTCTACTCAAATCTCTGGTGAGAAAGCACTTGTGACATAAAAAATTTCAGCAAAATTATCTTCTTGAATTATTCGGAAAAAAACAACAAATTTTTTTAGCAGTTTGCTTTAACTTTGATTGGAGGTGAATCTTCTTCAGGTCCTGAAGAGATTGTCAGCACACCATCTAAACCATTCAAGTATCCATCAGCAGATCTTTCCCGATCATTTGCGGCTTCTTCATCAGAATATTCTTCAATTTGATTTTGCTTCTTCGAGCTTTTGCACACTTTTGCAAAGTGATTCTGCTTTCCGCAGCTGCTGCATTTCTTGCCATTTGCGGGGCATCTTTCCTTCCCTGGTTGATGTCCTTCACTGCAATATCTGCATTTAATTCCTTTACCAATGACATTCATGCTGAAAGGTTTTTCATTGGCTTGCCCGCCATCACCTTTAATTTTCTTTGCTGCTGCTTTCCCTTGCTCGAAGATTGATGCAAGCTCTTCACTGAGAAAAAAAAGTTACAATGTGTTACAGTTTTTTGTGTTGATGAATCATCCATTGCATTTTTTCACATTTTTGTTGGTTATTCTAGTGTAAAAAAAGATGTGAAAAAGATGATTATCTTAAAAATATCATTTTAAAAAATTTTTTTCTAAACACAACATTTTGTTTGATGTGTGGAAAAATAACCAGCGCATGAAATCTCTCTTTTCTTTTTTTTGAATATTTAAGTATTTTTTAAAACTCATAAAAGATCTGTCATTTTTGCACAAAAAATCAAAATATGTAATGATTTTACAAGAAATGTGATGATCTTTGGTTTAATATAACATTAATTAAAAAATGAGAATGAAATCATGCATAAACGAAAATTTTAAAACTGAATAAAAAGCTGTTAAAAATATTATTAAAAAGGTTCTGTTTACTATTTTAATAACAAATCTGACAAATGATAAATACAAAAAATGGTTTTTTTATTTATTAAAACAAAAAAAACAGTTGGATTCATGTTAGATGAAAAATGTTTTTTGAAAGATTCCAAATGAATTTCTTGTAGAGCTGACAAAAGTTGATTCAAAAATTTTAAAGACTGTTTGTTTACAGATTTATGATCCTTGTGCTATGGGGGGTGGCAAAATATATCAAAAAAAGTATTGTTTTACGTTTAAAAATGTAATACGATAAAAAAACTTTAAATATCGTGTAAACATGTATTTTTGTTTCTGTATATTAATAATTGTTTAAATATGTAAAAACATTATTTTAAATGTTTAACATAACGGTGCTTGTAGAAAAGCTCTAAAATATTTAAAATTAAAGAAAATGAAATCCTTCAAAAAATGCTCAAAAAGGCAAGCAAGCATTAGTCGAAAATCGAAATCTAAAAACATCTATTTTCTTTCATTTTCCCCGTTTTTTTCTTCTACGTAGTACAACAGAAACGGAAAAGGCTGTTTCAGAAAATCAACCAAACCATTCAAAAAAATGTCGAATGCATTTCATTGCCGCTTTTGCAAAAAAAAACATCAAAAAATTTGTTTTTTTTTGAATGTTCGATTATTAGAAAGTTGTGAAAAATTACGAAACTGCTAAAATATTCAACGAGAAAATGTCACATGAAATTTAAAAAATTGCGAAATCTTCCTTTTTTCGGACCATTATTAAAAAATTCACCTGAAATATTTTTAACTCTTTAATATTGAACGTGTCTTTTTCAAACTTTTGCATTCTATTTTATAAATGAATGCTTTAAATAAAATCCGTTTGAAAGCATGTTCATCATAATTTTCTTTATTTGGTGATAGTTTTGTGGAAAATTTATATCACATTTGCATAGAAACACACTTTTAAAAAATTAAGTATTCTAAAAAAATTATTCAACACAAATCTCTAGCGAGACAGCGCAGAGACAGTGTAAATTTTTTATTTCCTTTTTTTGAATATTTTATTTCTTTGAAGATCATAAAAGAAATGAATTTAACATTGCTTAAGAATTCAATTGCTGATGATCACGTTGACGGTTTTTTGCATGGATTCGTATCTTTATTACTTTTAACCTTTTCAACTACGATTTTGTTTCGTTTTTATGCTCAAGATATTTTTTAATGCTTCGAAAATGCATATGATTTGGATATTTGGAATGATTTCATTGTCAATCTTTGTAAGCTCTAATATATAAAAACGATAGTAATGACACCATGATTTAGGCTATGTACAAGATTTATATTTTGTTGGCCCGAATCAATCTCATTTTCCGGTTGTTGACAGAGAAATCCAAACAAATGTTTATTATTTTGTAAATGTCCTAAATCAAAGTTATTAAAAAAAGCGAAAAAGACAAAAAATGCAATGATGAACAAATTAAAAAAAGTAATCACAAAAAAGAAGAGACAGCATCAAAGGAGCATTTTACGCGGAATTGGAGGTTCACCAGGTGCGTTGACATCAAAGAAAACAGTAAAGCATTCAAAAAATCGGCTATTGAAAAAGGAAAAAAAAATTGAAAGAAAGTTACAGGATTACATTTTTTGGTGCCATCGATAATTTTTTTTATTTAAATTAATTAGTTTTTCTTAATAATAATTTCAAAGGTTCAAAAAGAAATCTTTTCTCAAATAGAATTCTTTTTGAGCTTAAATAGAATTCTTTTTAAACTCAAAAAGAATTCTATTTGACAAAAGATTTCTTTTTGAACCTTTGAAATTATTATAATAGTCATGGCTTATCAAAATTTTTTGGAAAATCCTGTTCATTGGACAGCAGGTTCAACAATTGAAGTTGATGAAAGTATGATAGCTAAAAATTAAATTGTAATAATTTTTTTAAATTGTTTTATTCTTTTTAGAACCAGGTAATGAGCACAAACTTACAAATTAAAAGAAAAAAGGTTAAAATTTTGTTGACTTCACTTTTGCACCTCTCAACCATGTAATTTCTTATGTAACCGCATTAAAATAAAAAAGTGGAAGGAACACATTTTTTTTATTCTTCAAAATTGCTTTTAATGCAATGTTTTTCTTATGATTTTTTAATTTACTGACCACCAATATATTATGCATTTCATTTTTTTTATATTAAAAATTTGAATTACTTCAACACTGCTAAATTTATCATGTTTCTTTTATGATTTTTCAATGAAATTAAACATTTAAAAAAAATAAATTTCTCAAGTTCAATTTTTAGCAACACATCTAACAAAAAGCAGTCTATTGAAATATTTTTTTTCCTAAATTTTTTTTTTATAATATGTGTTATTTCACACCTGGTTGAAGATCAAACACCGCAAAATAATTGCGAAAGAAAATGAATTGATGATTGATAAAGAAAAAACAAAAACAATGATGGCAACTTTTGTTTGATGTGTTGAATAAAAATTGAATGCAAGAAATTTCTCTTTTTTTTTGAATATTTTATAACTTTAAGAATCATAAAAGGAATAGATTTATCATTGTTGCATAAAAAATTCAAATTATTCAATTATTTTACAAAAAATGTCGAATCGTCACTTGTATTTAAATGGCTCATTAATTAAAATATCTAAAGGCATAAAGACAGCTAAATACTCATTTTCTTTGGAATGTTTATTTTTTTGTGGACAAGTTTTCTGCTATAATAGGAGATAAATATTCAAATGAAACACTTAAAAGAGATCCATCATTTGCTGCTTTTTTGGATTTCGAAAGCACCAGATGTTAAATTACAATAATCGCGGAACAAATCTTCGAAACAGAGATATTTCAATACAGCTGCTTTTGATTGATATGTTTCAAAAACAAATTAGACCGTTAAAAGATCTACTTTAATTTTTTTTCAAAATTTAACTTTCCTGAAATCATAAAAGAAATAAATTTATCATTGCTGCCAAAGTTTAAAGCATTTGGTAATTTTTTGAAAAATTCTAAAATATTGAAAAAGAAATTGACAAAATAAACTTTAATTAGAGACTCAAAGAAAATCGAAAATCAACAAAATTCCATAAAAGTGCTAAAAAAATTATCAAGAATTTTTATTCTAAAATTTACAAAACTGTTTGGTTACGGATTTGTGATTCCTGTTTTTTCTTGGATGTCAGAAACGCATTTCCTTTAGCCATTTTATATCATTAAAAATAACAAAGTATTCAAAATTGGACATAAATATTCACAAAAAGCTTTTTGATGTTTCTAAAATAATTTCAGTTGGAGCCATGTTTTTTAGTCAAATATTTTAAAAATTCTTTTTTCATCAATTGCATTTGCTTATTGTTTTGTCTGCAGTACAACCAGATGTGTGAACGTCGATTATCGCAGAAAAAAAAAGAAAAAAAAATCAAAACAAATTAATTTCAAAAGCCGACTTTTGGTTAGACGTGTCAAAAAAAAATTAAACGCAAAAAACTCTCTTTTTTTCTGTTTAAATGTTTAGATGTTTTTTATTAAAATCATAAAAGATATAGATTTATCATTGTTTCACCAAAAAATTAATTTATTTATTAAATCTACGAGAACTGTCATGATTCGAAGTTATTGGTCTGCACATTATTTAATAGAACAAACGAAAAACAGACATGAGCAAAAATTTTAGAATTATATAAAAAGCTGTCATAATCATTATAAAATTTGTTATGGCTTCTTTTACTAACAAATCTGACGAATAATTGATACAAAAACTATTTTTTAAACTAAGAACAAAAAACAGTTGCATTCATTTTCATTTTTGTTGCAAATTCTTTTCTAATAAATTCCAAATCAGTGTTTTTGTAAAGATGAAAAAATTGATTCTTAAATCTTATACACTGTTTGTATTCGGAGTCATGCTCCATGTTTTTTATGTGTTGGTAATAATAATTGAAAGTTTATTTACTTGTTTCGAAAGTTGTTACAAAAGAACTATAAAATGTAAATCGACTAAAAACTTTAAAAATCTTTTTAAATATTAGGAACAAGAATTCTAAATGTTAGTGCATAAAATGTTTCAAAATGTTTACTATTTTTTTAAAGGTATAACCCAGTGTTTGTTAAAAACTCTAAAATATTTAAAGAAAAAGAGAATGAAATCATACTAATTAATACTGATTAAAAAATGTCACAGTTATCGCAAAGTTGAATAAAATAGAATATAAAAACATCTTTTTTTCTTCGTTTCTGTCGTTGCTCTTTTCACACTCTTCTGCCCAGCACAACAAAATACGAAAAAGGTTGGTTGAAAAAAAATCAAACAAACCATTCAAAAAAATGTCCATTGTATTTCATTGTTGATTTTGCAAATAAGAAATCGCAAAAAAAATTTTTGTTTTATTTGAATATTTTAGCTTTGGAAAAGAATCACGAAAATGCAAAATAACAAGATCACCAAAGATAATTTCACATGCCATTTTAAAAAATCAATTTCAGAAAATACTCTTCGTCATTATTTAAAAGATCACTTGACACCTTTTTTCAACTTTCTAAAATTGAACTGAACTTCTTCAAACATTTGTATTTTTTAAATGATCTTTTATGATGATCCGATTGAAGGATTGTTGCTCATAATTGTTTTTATCTTATTTTTGATAATGTCTAAGAATATTTATTTAGCTATAGACTAAAAAAATTATTTATCAAAAATCAAATATTCCAAAGAAGTAATTCCTCTCAAATGTCTGTTTAGACAACATTTTTGACATAGAACCTTTTAAGACATTGTGTTTTTGTTGGTTATATTAAAAAATCAATAAAAATTTAAGAAATAAAAAAACAAAGAATGACTAGTTTTTTCGGAGTTTTGAGTTGCGTATTTCAATTTTTGTGAAACACACAGTTTTTCTGCTGTCAGCTTTAACCAAATTTTAGTTTTTGTCAAATTTTTGGTTGATCTGGAAAAACTGTTAGGATTTTGTGATGCATTTAGTTTATATTGCTGTTTCGTCTAGACACTGGCATAAAGTAATTTTAAGAAAAAGTTTAAGATATTGTGAAATAACACTGGGCAATGAAATACCGCTGAATGAATGGTTTTTACAATCAAAGCAAAACCGAAAGCAGAGTTTAAAAAATGTGAAAGTGAATCAAACATTATGTATTTTTTCATAAACAATTATATTTAGTGTAGAATACTAAGCGATCAACCATGTAATGATTTCATTTTAATTTTTAATTGATGCCAAGCTTTATATTCAATGAAAAATGCATTTGTTTCTTAAGAATTGCAAAATATTAAAAAAACAGAAGAGAACATTTTCAGAAGCAATTTTTAATGTTGCTAAAAAAATTCTGACGGAGTTGCTTTATTAAAAAACCAATGTCCAAAATCATTCTTTCTTTCGAATCTCCCGCTTTTTTATTGTGTTGTCTGGTTAAACCAGATGGGAAAAGACTATATCAAAAAATCATTTTTATGTGAAAAGAATATAAAAAAAATTGATGTATTGAAAAAAGCTAAAATTAAGAAATTTCACTTTTTCTTTTTTTGAATATTTTATTTCTTTGAAAATCATAAAAGAAAAGAATTTAACATTGCTCAAAAGAATTCAAGTTATTCATTAATTATACAGGAAACAAATATTCTTCTATAAACATTAATTATAAGTTGGAAAAAAGTTGCCAGGAACAAGAATTTTAATGTTGCATAAAAAGCTATAAAAATGGGTGCTTTTTACTTTTAATAACAAATCTGACAAATGATGGATACAAAAACTAGCTAGTTATCTTTTTTAAAGGCACTGTTGCAATCATTTTCAATATTTAGAAACCGAGTATTTTTTTATCTTTTTTTAAATATGATGATATAATAATCTAACAAACAAAATTAAAACTTTATGTATTTCCATAACCCATAATATGCAGAAATATTTTTAAAGTCAGCGTCTTATATGCATCGTAATTTTATTTTTGCACAATTTTTCCAAATTTTTTTAATCTAAAAAGCTGCAGAAAGACTAATAAAATGTCGCCATAATAAATTCAATGTCAACAAAACTTTGTTTTCCACTTCACATTTCTATTTTAGAGAAAGTGCCCAATTGGAACAGCAGCTTTGAAAATTTAGGAGTTTTTTAGTTTTAAAGGAGGCGGAACCTTTGATACTTTTTTTTTCTTTTTCGAAAAAATTCGTTTAATTTTCATGACGATCAGGGTCTTTTTCTTTTGTTCTTTTGCCTGATCGTCAGGAAAATTCAAACGAAAAAAACTTTAGAGAAACAAAAAAGTACCACAGGTTCCGCTCCCTTTAACATGTTATTTTGAATATTTTAGTCCTTGTAAAGCTTTATATTTTTAAAGAATCCAATAAAGTATTCCTTAAAAAATTTTTGATTTCAATTTTTTATAGAAATCATACAATGGGAAAAACAATTGCATCATTAATAAAAAATAACTTTAAAATGCTGTTCTCGCAATATAGTTTGTTGTTATTAAATTTTTTTACAAGCAGAAAATCCTTCTTCTCAATTTGATCTCAAGTATTAATAATTATTTTTTTATTAATAACAAATTTTAAGTTTAGTATCAATGTTTATTTATTTTAAAAAAGCATTTTGACCACTGATATAATGTTTTTTTTCAACATAGTTGTCTCGTATAACTTTTCTATTTTTTTGAAGAAATCCTTTTGAATTAACTTTAATGTTCCAAATATTCAAAAACAGAAAAGAAAAAAGGAGCGGCAACCAAATGTTGTGAAATCTGAAAAGTGAATTACGAAATTCGTTTTTTTGCTTTTGCGACGCACAAATTGTTTATTGGTCTTTGATATTTTTTGAAAGAAAATATCATTTGTTTATGGTCAAATTAGTTTAGAGCAAAGAACTAGTGAAAATTGGACAAGAGTTTAGTGTTTGAATATTTTACTAAAAATTAATGATTTTTGTAGAAATTTTTCTGAGTTTTGTAAGCTACTCAAGTAAACAAATCATTTTTAACATGCAAAAAAGCTCAAATGAACAACCAAGCATGGAAGCATTAAAAAAAAATAAAAAAAAAAATATTAGCAAATTTATTAATAAATAATTTTTGTTCAATAAAAAAGGGATAAATGATATTGACACTTACAAAAATAATAAAAATGTTAAAAGGAAGAATGAAGATATTCTGAATATTTGTTTTCAGATAATATTATTTAGTTAATAATAATATAGCGTTTAGTTTAACTTCACATTTCGGTAAGCTCATGTTCAGAGTTTTCAATTCTTAAATTCAATTGTAAATGCTTGAGTTCCTTATAAATTAATAAAATATTCAAAAAAGGGAATAATAAATTCAAATGCAATTTTTTGGTGTCGCTGAATAATCTCAAACTTGGTTGTTTTTTTAAAGGAAAACGTTCAACATCCTTTTTTCTTAGTGAATCATTGCTTTTTCTTTTTCGTACTTTCATTGCTTTGAGCGGTGTGCATATGCGAAAAGATTGCCGCAGAAAAAGAAAATATGAAGGATAAAATATTTCGAAACAGCTGCTTTTGGTTTGAAATGTCGCAATAAAATTGAAGGTATGAAATTTTTTTTGAAAATTTTAAAATTATTCTTTTTAAAGCAAATTAATTTTACGTTATCGTAAAGCACCTTTACAAGAAATATCAGAGCATATTAATTTCTTTAATTTCTTGCATTAATTAGAAGATCAAAAGAAAAACACCCTTAAACAAAGTATCAAAAAACATTAAAAAAGTGATTTCATTATTTTTTGATTAAAAATTTACATGTTGATAATAATAAAAAAACTAGGTTTCTCATTTACAAGGATAAAATAAACAACATTTAAATTCATTTATGAGATGCTTTTTTTTTATCATAAATTCCAAATCAATGTTTTTGCAGAGCTAACATTTTTTATCAAATAAAATTATAATATGAGATAACAAGAATAATGGCTTCAATGGAGCAAGCGAAAAAAATGAAATATTTAAATTTGGCGAAGAAATACATCTGAATGAATGGTTTTTACAATCAAAGCAAAACCGAAAGCAGAGTTTAAAAAATATGAAAGTAAATTCTAACATTTTCTTTTTTTTCATAAAATATTATATTTAATGAAAAAATACAAAAACAATCATAAATGGTGCTAACTATTTAAAGGTTTTATTTTAATTTTTAATTGATGCAATGCTTTAAAGTAATGAAAAATTCATTAGTTTCTTAAAAATTGTAAAATATTCAAAAAACAAAAGAGAACATTTTCAGAAGAAAATTTCTGACGGAGTTGATTTTTAAAAAACCAATGTCCAAAATCTTTTTTCTTCTTTACAAATCATCTGTCGCATTTTCTTCTTCATTTTTATTGTTTTGTCTGGTTAAAGTTGATGGGAAAAAAGCTCTCGCAGAAAAAATCAATAAAAGAAAATATTTCCAAGCACAATTTGTAAAATGACAAAGTTAATTCTAAATTTTTAATTTACTGTTTGTTTACAGATTTCTGTTTCATGTTTTATGTGTGTTGTTACCGAAAAATTTATTCATTTGTTTTGAAGCGGATTATATAAAAATAGTTAAACGTAAATCGATATAAAACTTTAATTTTCTTTCTTAAATATCGCATTGATATCTTTTAATTTTTTCTAACAACCATTAAAATGTGCAAAAATATTCTTTTTAATTCTTATAACCTAACAATGCTTGTAAGAAAAACTCTAAAAAATACAAAAAAAACGAAAGATGCTCTGAAATGCAACAGTAAAAGATCGGAAAAAAACGAATAACAAAATCATTTTATTTCTTCACTTTTATCGCTGTTTTTTTTGCACTTTTTTTCTTCTGCCTGACGCAGTAAGAAACGAAAAGGCTGTTTCAAAAAATCGTCCCAAAACATTTAAAAATGTGTCGATTGTATGTCGATTGTATTTCGCTGTAAATTAAACAAAGCAAAAAATGACTTTCTTCACGCTGGGAAAAGTGTGGACAAAACGTTTTTTTGAAGCGATGCTCCCATAGATTTGTCCCAAACTTTCACCATAACTTCTGTGAGATGTCTAGCAGGCATGTACGGGAGGATTTTAAAAAATATGCATTACTTCTGTTTTTACAGACCCAAACATGACCAAAATCGACAAAAAATGGGTAAAAACTTAAAAACGTCATTTTTTAAATTCGAGATTTAGGGGAAAAGATCCCGTAAATTTCATCACCTGTAGTAAAAGAGTGATTTCAGAAAAAATTCAACAGTATAAGCTTAATAATGGCTTCAAAAAAATAGCTTAAAGTTTAAAGATTACGGTAGCTCCTCTACTATTTTCGTGGTAAGAAACACGTTTTCCCAGCGTGCTTTCTTGTAATATTTGAAAATTTGATTTTTGGAAGAATAATACAAGAATACAATTAGCAAGCTTACGAATCTTTGCAAACTTGTTTCTTCTGATAAATCTGGTTTTCCTGAAGCTCGTCCACTTCTTCTTACTGAATTGCCACATTTTAAAAAAAATAGGAGTAAATCAATCAATACTTAGAAAATTATTTGACACATATTTTAAATCTTTATTATTGAACTGCATTTATTTAAACTTTTGCATCATATTTTATAAATGAGCTTTTATGATGATCCAATTGAAGCATTGTTGCTCAAAAACATTTTTTTCTTATCTGTGATAATGTTGAAGAATATTTTTAACTTTACAGAAATTTTTCTTAAAAAAATTAAATATTTTAAAAAGATCATTCCCCTCAAATCCCTTGTTAGACAGCAAAACTTCTGTAAAATGCATCTTAAATAAAATCAAATATTAAAATCAAGATGGTCAAAAAGTTCTGAAGTTCTGTGAAATTTTTAGCTTTCAAAGCTAACATCACAAAATTAATCTTTCACATTTTAATTAAGACACCTTATATTTTTAAATCCTTTTTTATTCTTTTTTCAAACCATTACATTTAATTGTCTTAAAAAGTAATAAAAATGGTTTGAGAAAACTTTCTCAGAAAACTAAATTATTCGGGCGTTAGATAATGTTCAGGATTGCATTTTCACCAGGTTTGTTTACTTTTTTAAAATCAGCAATTAATTGCTACTTCGAGCTTAAAATTTAAAACATTTGTATAAAAAATAATAAGCATATTTAAAAAATAAATGATGTCATTTCAGTTTAGCCACACACGAAATAAATTTGTAGAGACTTGCCAGGATTCTTCCAACGACAATTCTTGATGAAATCAATTGTTTTTTCTTCAAAAAAAGTGAACTGGAGAGGACGGAACTATAGTGAGATATTGGATTGACCTTGTTTTGACTCGATATAAATTGTTTATGCATTTGTACCATTTTTTATTTTTTTAATTGTGACAGAAAGCTTTTATTTAATACTACTTGGTTTAAAATATTCATATTATTTTTTATAAAATGGTTAATAAAGAATTTGTTGGAAATTATATACAAAAAGACGCAACTCAACAAGTATGTAAAATTTTACTGTGAAAATTAATTTAAAGTAATGTTAAATTTTTATAGAAAAAATTCCTTAAAAAGTATCCAGAATGTGATGGAAAAGGACTTTTGATTGCAATTTTGGATACTGGAGTCGATTTAAGTTTTCCTGGAATGCAAAAAACTTCCACCGGACTTCCAAAGGTTATTGATAGCTTTGATTTTACTGGGGCCGGAAATGTGGATACTTCGATTGTTAAAGAAAGTAAAAGTAGCAATAATACCGTTATTGGATTAACTGGTCGAAAATTAAAGGTATGCAAATTTTCATTGATGGATTGAATACAGTAACGTTACAAAATTTTAGATTCCTTCATACTGGGTAAATCCATCTGGAAAATGGCATCTTGGAATGAAATCTATTTATGAAATGTGTTCTAAGGCTGCTTTGGAAACTATAATTGTAAGTTTAATATACATAAAAGTCTATCTCAAATTTTGAAACTAAAATTGTTTCAGAACAAAAGAAAAAAATCAATTTCGGAGCAAAACAAAATCCTTGAACAAAGCATAATTAAAAACAGCAATGAGTATTGCAAAGCTGCCTCGGAATATTTAAAAATGACTGAAGATTTATCCGAAGATTCATTGGTGGCAGATTGCATTGTTTGGTTTAATGGGGAAAAGTGGCAAGCTTGTGTTGATACATCTTTTGTCGGGGATTTGAAAAATGTGGAAGTTTTGACAAATTTTAATATTGATCATGAATATGCTACTGTAATGGATACGCTTTGTTTTTGCATTAAAATTCATGAAAATGGAAATTTGCTTGAAATTATCTCTGCCATTCATGATCATGGCTCTTCTGTTGCTCAAGTGGCGGCAGCTTGTTTTCCCGAAGAATCAGCGAAGAATGGATTAGCCCCTGGGGCTCAAATTATTTCAATGACAGTCATGGACAGTCGAAATGGAACTTGTTTGAATTATAATGCTTTAAAAAAAGCTGTAAGCAATTTTTATAATAAAGTTTAATTTTTAATTATTCCTTTTTAGTTTGAAAAATGCATCGAAATGAAGGTTGATATCGTTAATTGTTCATTTGGATGTTCCACAAAGTAAAAATTGAATATTATCTGGGCCATTATATAACTATAATTATTATTTTTAGGTATTTTGAAAATCTCATAACGAAAATGACTGAAACTCATGGAATTATAATCATTTATGCAGCTGGCAATTGTGGCACTGTTCATTCTTCGCTTGACAGAAGCATTTCTTCAAATCCAAATATTTACATGATCGGTTCAGTGACAAAAAAGAAGCATAAAAACGCTTATGAAGTAACAGAACGTTCATCAAGAGGGCCAAATATTTTTGGAGATCGTGGAGTTTGTTTTGTTGCCCCTGGACATGCAACGACAACTTATCCAAAATATTACCCAGAACCAACTTTACTAGAATGGGGTACAAGTTTGGCGGCACCAAATGTTGCAGGATCAATTGCGTGTTTGATTTCGGCTTTGAAAAACATATCAATGGAATATTCTCCAACAAGTCTAAAATTTGCATTATCCCGAAGTGCCCGCTTTCCACAAAATGGTAATGAACTATCATATGGATATGGGATTATTCAAATTTTGGTTGCTTTTGATTTTTTTAAAAGTCCAGAATTTTCAAAACTTTGTGAAACTTGCAATTATCGAGTGAAACTTTCCAATGAAGACAAATATGGTATTATTATGAAACTTAAGGGCGAAGAAGTAAACAAAACCTATTCAATCGAAATTTTGAACAACCCCAGTACCGAACAAGTTAAACTAAAATTGACCAAAGAAGCTCAAGGATTTATTGAATGTTCAGAAGTTGAAAGTCATTCATTCAAAGCTGAACTTCAAACCCAATCATTTAAGCCTGGAACAATTAATTATGCTCAAATTTGTGGAATTAATGAAACAGTTTCATTCCCAAATGGTGGTACAACGTTTTATCTTCCAATTACTGTATTAAAGCCTGAAAAAGTTTCAAAAGAAGAAAACTACCATATTGAAAAAGAAATAATCTTAAACCAGAAAGATCCATTTCGACTATTTCTTCTCGCTCCAGAAAAAAGTCATCAATGCATTATAAAAGTTACAGCTTTGGAAAAAGCTTCATCTTCTATTCAAATCCATCATGCCATTGAAGATTTAGATGTTGATAGATACAAAGAAAAATGTCTTAAATTTGATGCATCAAACAAAATTCAAACTTATTACATCAAAGTTTTGGGGAATAAAATCCTTGAAATTTTCTTACATTTGTCCTCTTCTGATTCAATATTTTCTAAGTTCAACAAGTTCAAGCTGGAAATTGATTTCTTTGGTATTCATCAAAAAGTATCAAAACCAGAAGAAAACAAGGATAACATTGTTACAATTATAAATGATTTGGAGCCATTGTCTGCATTTTTTTCGTTGGAATTTAATAAAGTTTCTTACAATCTTTTACCCGAAAATGTTTGTATCGAACGTATTAAGCAAATTTATGATTCTGAACCCACTGATTGCTTGATGCTTTCATATTTCTTCTCAGGTTTGTTGTTTTTTTTTTAAAATTTGAATAAATTAAAAAAGTTTATTTTAGTCACACATGAAACGAAATTTTCCTTTCAACCGAATCATAAAAAAGGTTATCCTGTTCTCCGAGCACAGGTTTTTACAGAATCAAAGAAGAAGAATAATGTAAGCCCTTTTTGCAGTCGCCACTTTTTTCCACGCCCCTTTTCCTCTTATCATCGTTTTTGCAATCGCCACTTTTTTCCACGCCCTCCTTTCCTCCGTTTGCATTCGCCACTTTTCCATCTCCTTTGTGTGTCTCCTTCTTTCCCCCATTCCTTCCAATCATTGTTTCTCCTGTCTCTGCCCGACCGAACGAACAAAGCTGTCACCGCCTGCGCTGTCCCCGCCTGTCGCATGCCGGCCTGGCTCCCGGCAATGCTGGCCGGTTTAGCTATGCCGAATTAGCTCTGATAATCACCCTTATGCTCACTGCCAATCTTTTTTATCAATGGTCACTGCGTTTAATATCAATTGTGAAATAAATAATTATGCATTTTGCAATTTAATTTTTTTTGGTTTTTAAGAACATTAAAAAAGAAAAGAAAGAAAGCAAGAAGAAAAAAATGAAAAATTGATTTATTTTTAAAAAGCATCAAAAGGGAACAGAAAAAAACCAAAATCGATTCATTTAAAAGAAAGAAAAAGCGCAAGACAAAAATCATTTTTAATTGTATTTTGATAGCGAAAGAAAAATGAAATATTGATTTATTTTTAAAAACCATCAAAACCAGGGGGGAAGAAAAAAACCAAAATCGATTCATTTAAAAGAAAGAAAAAGCGCAAGACAAAAATCATTGTCATTCCTTTTTCAACCATGATATCGACAAGAAAATTTATGTTGTATCTTTTTCAACATAATATTCAACAATATGTTTATGAATTAAGCGTTCGCATGCGCAATGGTATCAAGAGCAAACAACGTGCAATGCCCGCTGTTTTTATGGATTATATCTGGACCAATGCAAATGTCAAAACAAAAACTAAACTTGCTGCTTCCTGCAAATATTTCATGGTTTTATTTTTGAAACCAATTGTGCACGATAACACCCTTGATCGACAATACATCAAATATTTCTTTAAAGTCCCTGATTTTATGCCAGTCCCTCCAGCAATGATTCTTGATCGCCATAATGGTCCAACATGGTTTGGTTTTGCTGCTGATACTGATTCAATGGCTTTCACAACTCTTCGTCAGTTTTTGAAAATTCTTGGAAAAAATCTCGGTCATGCCGCACTTTTTGTTGCAATGTATGAATTTTAAAACATTTGTTTGCATTGCAAAATAAACTTTGTTAAAAAAATTTTTTTTTATTAAAAACAAATTATTACATTTTTAACGATAACGTAAACGTCCAGCCCAAATATTTTTCGAAACTACAAAATGTGAAAAATTTTCAACATCACCATCCTCGTCTGTATAACAAATATCCAAAAGTTCCATTGGATAAAATTTATAGCCTGTAGGAGTTGTTACAACAATGAGATTTAAATAAGGATATCTAAGAAATTCTCCATGCACAGCTTTCAAATATTTGTCAACATTGATATTCAATTCACCATCAAAAACATAACTGTGCCAGGCATTTTCCTCGTGAATATCTCGGAATAGAATTTTACGAGTCTAAAATTATTTTGTATTAAAAAATTAAAATGTAAAAAACTGACTTTCATAGACTTTGGAGCTATTTCGCTCAAAACAAAAGTGTAACATTTTTTTGAAAGTTTTGCAGCAACTTCGCTTCTCGTGTGTCCATCAGTTGCCAATTTTATGTGAAATTTGGCAATGTCATCATGAGAGGGGGAATCTTTATTTGTTAAAAAACATAATAATGGTTTACGTTTTGGAATGGTATCATCATTTTTATACGAAAAAAGACTTTTTGTTAAATACGACAAAATTGTGTTTTGAGGAGGCATCTGAAAGCTTTTCTAAATTATTCGCTTAACACAACACGTCGATATTTGTCAATACTAATAACAGAATCAAATTCGCTAAAAGCAATCAATTCAACTCCGCCAGGAGGCAAAGGCACGTTAAAAATAAGTTTCACGTTTGTTGACCCTGTAGAAATTAATTCAAAACCTTCATCACCAGCATCTTGCTGCGAGCTACTCAAATCAAAAACGTAAAAATTCCACCCATTTTTAAATTGTTCAAAAGTTATTCCGCAGTTTGCAGTTGAAAAGTGTTGACCCAAATTGTTATAAAAATCCGTGTATGCTCTACCGTAAAAATTCTGGCTATAGTCCAAAGAATAAGGAACCGCTGGACAAGTCTTTGCACCAGCTGTGACAGTAATTTCTTTCAGACCAAAATGTGTAAAATTAAATGGACTTTTTCTTACAGTTCCTCTAAAAGCATCGCTTTCAACCATCGCTAAAATTATTCTTCGAGGGATGGTGCCTGTATGTAAATTAATATCAGCTTCTTGTCTGCCTACACTTAAAAAATACGATCGCAAATCAGTTTTGCGGACAGCATAATTAACAGGCTGTTTTTCGAGCATTTCGAAAAATTTTACATTCAAAGATGGCTGAACGTCAACTGCTTGAATGTACATTTTGATTGATTTCGGAACAACTCTGCAGATAGAATTACTTAAATTTTCCAACACAAATCTATCATCCGCAGGAAATAGAGTAAATACAACATCCACATCATTGATAAGCAGATTTTGCTGATTGCCAAAGTCGTGATCGAGCCTCGTAAAATATTGTACCCTTCCTTTCCGTACTTGAATGTTTCTAAGCACGAAACCATCATCATCCACGTCATTATAAGTGGTAGTTATTCCATAACCTCCACATCTCAATTCACTGCGTTTAATTGAATTACCACAGCTCAATTCATTTGCAATGAACGCGCGATAAGGATACAATGTACCCGAATCATAAATTTCTTGATTATTTAGAGCAAGTTTGACTTGCTTGAAATATGTTAAACCAACAAGTTGTGTCAAAGCAATTTCAGTATCCGTATTCGCAAGGGGCACCCATGCATTTTGGGCATCTTGTTTTTCAACTTGAAGTTCAAGCTGCACATAAACTTTGCTCATATTTAACCAGCAAGTATCAGAAAAATGTCTCATAATAAAGGGGCTATCCGTTACAGGATTCATGGGCAAAATCTCCTTGTAGGCCCATTTGGTAAAAGCAACGTTAGTTATTGGCAAAGAAAATAGATTCAAAGACGTAGGAAAACCACTTAAAGATAAATCAGAAACCTTTTTAGTAACACTCATTTTTTGTGATAAATAAAGAAAAAATTGTACGCCTTATATGTGTTAATATTCTCCCAAAGCATCAAATCTAGCCTTTTTAGGTGGCGTTTTGCAAAATATCAATTGTTGATTTTTTGTCAAAGGTCGTTTAACCTTTTGAGTGCTCTTTTTTCTTCTTTTTTTCCCACTTCCCTCTTGAGTTTCAAGAGTAGCTGCCGCTTTGTTTAATAAATTGCGTACGCCGGCTTTTGCCTCTTTAACTGCACTTGTTTTTAAACTACCATTTTCATTGTTTAATATTCTCGTGACAGTATCAACGCCTTCTCGCGCTAAAGCTGTCCCCGCTCTTTTTCCCAAAGGAATTAAAAATTTAATTAAACTTTTAAAAAGACCTCCCACACCAGACCCAGTTTGGCCATACCCTCTTTGATAAGGAAAGCCTGAAAAATATTCACCGCTACCAGATTGGTTTATAACAAAATCCCAGTTTTCGTTTTCAGGGTCAAAAATTACACGCATTTTTACTTTATAAGACTTACATTAAACTTCTTCAGGAGCTTTATATGCCTTTTCTTGATGTCTTTTCGGCAACATTCTTTTTAACAATTCAAAATGGGGCGAATCATGGACAAAAAATATACATAATACACAAGCAATCAACCAGCCTGCATAGATAAAATTATAATTAATCACAGGGGCAACAACCTCTGCTTCCCGTGTTAAAAAACTCATATTGTCGCTTTCACGAATAATAAAACTCATGTTTTCCATTTTGGTGTAAAATTTACAAACAAAATATGCTTTATATGGAAATTAGTTTTTTGACAACATTCGCTACATATTTATCTATATTTTTTATTTTGCTTTTAAACACTTTAATGATATCAGGGAACGGTTTTCCTAAAAATGCCATCGTTAAAAAAGCAACTGCAAAATGCCCACATGTTACAGAGTTTATGTTTTGAAACGGAATCATATTAATATTGCGTCTTTCGAACCGTTTAACAAAATTAATAATATCGTCTTCTAAAGGTTCAAACCCTAAAGAATCAAAATAATTTACAGTTTGTTTTTTATCAACATAAATTGCAAGCCAATGTTCGCCGGGCATATTTGAAGCATGGGTGTTGACTACTAGACCGTACGGAGGATTGATAAAATTCAGAGGCATTTTATCCGAAGGAAAGCATCCCAAGTATTGGTTTTTTGAAACCTTGGATAAACAATAATTTATATCACTGGTTGTCAAAGGTTTTATAACAAAGGCCTCTTTCGAAAGTTTAAAATTACTACACAAGCTCCCCATTCAAATGGAATTAAAGAACCATCAAGTGCTCTAATCTCTATATGGATTTCATGAATGTTTTTTGAAAGAAGATTTCTATACTGAGGGTTTAAAAATACTTCTTCAACAATGTCACCAGGGTTACCTTTTACACCAACGAGTCTAAGAACAGGTGCCGAAGTGTCACCAATAACTACTGGGCTGATTAAACCCGGTGCCAGTATTTGTAACATGCTAAAACCGCCTGTCAAATCACAACTATATGTAGATATGTGCTGATTATAAATCAAAGCCTCTTTGAAGCCCATAATGTATTGCAGCTGAGAGGATACTTTTATTGAATTCACATAAGCATGATTGATTTTCCATTTGAACAACTTTTCATCATTTTCAAATTCAACAACGACATATTCAGGTGTTTTTGTTTTATGTATGAGCCATGTTCCGCGTTCGTCTGTTGTTTCAGGATCAGTTTGATCAAGTATTTCATTGTATACCTTTGAACTATATTTTTTAATCAAATCGGTTATTAATACAGAAATATTTTCAGGGTTTTTTAAAAACATTTTTGGTAAAAATATTTTATCTTTGTCACCATTCATCCAATTAATTTGAAAAAATTGTGTTTCAACAGTAGACAGGGTTGGCCATGTTCTTGCATATGTCAGACCTGTAATTGCAACATCCCAAGCACTTTCAAATTGTAAATTACGTGGAAGTCTAACGGTAAAACAATTTGATTTATTTCCTTCAACAGAGCTGTTCGAAGGCAGAATAACATCAAAGCAAGCCGCCATTTTGCAGCACTGGAAATAATTTTTAACATGCTTATATGATTTCATTTTCTTTAATCCATCGAAATTCATTGTATCCAACATATTGAATGTAATGTTCCGTTCCATTTTTTGTTTTTCTAGTTTTTAAAATTTCAATACGGTAAAGTGTGTTAGAATCTTGTTTTACTTTACAAAGTTCACTTGCATAAAATTGTCCTCTTAGAATATTTTGGTTGTCGTCAATTAATCTATATGTTACAGGATTTTTTAATTTTTCTACAGCATGTATTGTAACAATTTCATCTCCAAAAGTGGGATAATAGCCCTTACGAAATACTTTTGCTACATTTGCCACACGCACTTTTTCGCCAACTTTAAAACGTGGAACTCCACTATCATAACCATCGCCATAAAGTCTTTGACGTAAAGCTTCTGCGTTGGAAAAATTTACCGTGTTTGGAGCAACTTTCGTTGTTGTGTTCGGCGTTGCGTTCAGAGATTTAATCGTCCGGGGTAAATGTTCCAACCATCTTAAGGAACCTGTGTCTATAAAGATGCGGTACAATTTTCGTTTAATGCGTCCAATCGCATTTTCTGCAAATGCTGTATGTGTCAAAGGTGATGAAAAAATGTTCTTTTTGATAATTTGTTTGGTTTCGAAATAACTGCGCATTTGTTTCGAGCAAAATTCTAAGCCCTCATCGCTTTGAATTGTCCAGGGCAAAACAATGGATTGTTCAAAAATGCGATCAAAAGCTTCTTGCATGTGATGACTTGATTTTGATACTGCAAAAGTGGCATAAATCATTCGGCTTAAAATGTCTACACAAACTAAAAAATACGGAATGCCATCATTGGAATCTTTAATGGCTGCCATTACTGCCAAATCCACCTGCCATTCACAATTGTAACCAACTCCAATATATTGCAATCTTTTGAACTTTGCAACAGATCGTCTTTGAAGAGTATAACTACGTTCACCTTTCAAAAACTCATCCACTTGAGAGCGTGTTACATTTTTATTTTTCTTTTTGGCTTCAAGATACAATTTTTGGGGTGACGAATACCCTCCAGGGCTTTCAACATCGGTATAAATTTTTTTCAAAAGTTTATTCATATTTTGCTTACAATAAAAAACACACACAGAAAAAATATTTATATGTTTTTTACCACAGCTGTGGTTTCCAACCTGTACCAATTTGAAAATTGAGCAAAACATTTTTAAAAATATTATCTTTTTTTAATCGTTCTTCCAGTTTTGCTGAACCCGCTGGTGCTTTCCCTTTTTTGTTATTCAACAGCCATCTCATAGTTTCATTAATATTACTGCTTCGAATAGGTTTAGAATTATCATTCAAAATTTCTCCATTTTCAGTAACTCCAAAATCTTCTCGATGCCTCATTACTCTATCACACCATCTTGTTAATTGATCTGGTTCACTTGTTCTTTGATTAACACCAGGATTAACGGGAACACTTAAAGTTGGAGGCATTTCAGATGGAGTAGGATCCACAGCTTTACCTGTTTCAGCTTCTGAATCACTCGATTCAATTTTAGGAACACGTTTTTTAATATGCTTTTTGACAAATTTTTTATGCACACCAGCATAAATTATTGGTTTTGGAGTTGGAGGCGTTGGCAAATTGACAATTTCCACTTTTGAAGGTTTATTGATTTGTTCATTCAATATTTTTCGTTCTTTTCTATTATTGCTCAATAAAAGTTTTTCCTTGTTAAAATCATCAACATTTTCCAAAGAATCTCCACATGGCAAATTAGTTTTGGAGCTTTTTAACAGGTTTTCATAAACATGAAAGGGAATAGTAATCATTTTTACTGCAGCACTCATAATTTTTCAATAGCACTTTTGGCAAGTTCAATCAATACAGGGGCTAAAACAGCAGCCAAAAAACCAACTCCCGTTCCTTTTTGTTCCAAAATTTTTCGAGCAGATTTTTCACTTCGTGTTCGGGAAAGCTTTCTTAATAATGATGAAAAAAATACCAATTTATTCCGCTGGATTTTAGTTAAAGGAAGTCGAAATTTTAATAAATTTAAACAAATTTCAACAATTGTCAGCACTTGTTCGCTTGTACAGTTTTTTAATAAAACTTTTTGTTGATGTGCACTGCGAGCAACTCTTAAAGAGTTTAAAAAATCAGAATTTCTAACAACTTTTTCACCAAGCTTCATAAAGAATCACGGCAGCGATAAGTAATTAAATTATCACCTTTATCCGAAAAAATACAGGTTTTAAGTCTTTCTTCTTCAGGTGTTTCAGGATGATTGTCAATCAAAATATACGAATAAGGCTTTTGACATGCATCCTTATATGCATCAACCATGTAACGCCATCGATTATTAAACAATTGCAAAGCAAGTGTTTTTATTTGATGCATTCCAATCATGTTACGCATAATTATATGGAAAATTACATTTTGTCTGGCAATAATTGTAGCTCTCGTGAACAAACTTTGCTGCAAAAAAATCACCGAACACGGATAATTATGGCATCCAACAGTAAAAAGAGTTGAGAGCCAATCTGGGGTAATTGCATTCATCAGGTCGTCAAGAACTACCATGAGAACGTGCTCACGTGCGAGTTTTTGTATCAATTCCAAAGGTGGAACACCTTCATAAAGCTGGATATTATCATTGCCCTGATATCCCATGACAATGTCATTTACAGCTCCGTAAGCATACAAAATAAAATTTGGAGGTTTATCTATAAGAGAATCTTTGTGCTTTATCAGCTCCCTTGTAAAAAAGCTTTTCCCGCTCATGGTGCCGCCTGTGATGCAGAGTGAAAATGGGAATTTGAATTTAAACATGTTTGTAATCTGTCTGTCCAGCATCTTTCAAAAGGCTTTTATGTAAAAAATATCCATATAAGCATCAAATTTTTTCATTATTGTCATTTCATCTGAAACATGGCTCGACAAATGCCCCTTTTGAGTTTTTTGTGTCAAAAAGATAATCCCGATACCAAAGATATTTCAACATTACGTTGGAAATTAGCTGGACGTACTTCCTGCAATGAAATCATTGCCGAACTCCAAAAGCCTGGATATAAAATTGTTATTGGAGATGATCATATTTCCCACATGAAGGTAATCCGCAATTTTGATAGTTTTTGTTTAACTTATTTGCTTTTAGCCACGTGAAATTAATTTCACAGATTTTACAACCACCAATGCTTTCAACACTTATGCTCTTGGAGGCCTTTATTCGATTACTGTTATACAATATCTTTTTTGCAAGTTTAAAGTCAAACTTCGCTATCCATATCTCCCTTTGCTTGCATCTACAGTAGCAAGTGGAAATCATGTTGAATATTATGGTTTGGAATTGCTCGACATTGTTCTTGAAGGCTAAATGTTTTTTAAAATAAAATTTATTTTTTTTTACAATATTGATTTCAAATAAATATAAGTTTCATTTAATTTTTGCGGACAAACAAATCCAGTGAGAATAATCTTGCCAGTATTAAAAATCAATACAGAATGACCTTTTAATTTAAATTGTAATGCACTAAATAATTCTGGTTCATAATGACAGCTTTCAACATTGTTTAAAATAAATGAGCCATTTTGCCAATCTTGTTTTATTTGAATGAGATTGAGCTTGTGATTTATTTTGAAACATGCAACAACATTTTGGGTTTTCCATTCTTTCATAATTAACCGCACCTTTAGTAGCTTTCGTAATTTTCTGACTAGTTTTTTGCAAGTCAAAAAACAATCAACAATCGATTTACAACCACAACAAACAAATTTACCATTGTTGAAAATTAAAAATGTGCAATAAGGATCTCGTTGGCGTAAAATTAATGCTCCAAATTTTTTTGGATTATACTCAACATTCCAGAGCAATCGAGCAAGATTTTTCAGTTCCAAATGTTTTCCAACAGAGAAATTTGCAACAACATTCACAACATTCAAATGCATATTTATGAATAAAAATACAAAATTTAAAAACGTTTAAATACAAAATTATGATGTTTTAAAGCCATATGGAAGAACAAACAAATCTGGAGTAGGAACAGATTTTTTGAACACTGCTTGCCACTTCTTTACAGTGTCAACATTTAAAAGTTCAGATTGTTTGTTTCTTTTAATGTTGGAATAGGGAACATTGATTGTTTCTGGAGTTTGCCCATCTCGACTAAATTTTTAAGGGTTTAAAAATAAACATTTAAAAACCGTACAATTTTGAAAGAATATGTTCTTTAACTTTGGTGTAAGTTAAAAGCTGGCTTGCTGAATATGTGAGTGGAAAGCCTCGAACTTTCAATTCTGCAGAAATTGTACCATCTTGACTTTCCAAAAGTAAAGCATAATTTTTTGGGCCTTAAAAATTGATTTGTTCGTGTTGTTTCACATCGCAAAAAACTTGCCTCCACAAACAAATTCAAGAATCTTTTTATCACCATATTCCCTACTCATTTGCCCAAGGTATTTACCTTCAACAATTGGAATATCATTTTTGCCGATAACATAGCAAAGAGAATCAGTATCGACCTATAATTTTAAATTTTTAAAAAAAAAGTATTTTTTTTCAAATGTTTTACATAAAGTGGTCGTTTAACTTGTTCGAGATATTCATACAATTTTAAGCGTGCAATTGATGTTACAAAGCAGGCAACAGGTAAGCATGTTGTTGATGATTCTTTTTGAAATTCTTCCTTCTTTTTTACTGTAACTCGATCAGTACTTTCATTCAAATGAACAAAATCAATGACGTCGAGAGTTGGATCAGACATTACGCTATGAAATTCAGCTGCAGTTTTTGTGATTTTAACCTAAACTTTGATATTAAAAAATCAGACAAAGACAAATTTACCATTGATAAATCTTGTCTTTGGCATAGCTAAAAAAATTACTATATTTTTTTCTCAAATTTTTTATATTTACCTTCCCCCATAGAGAATTTGCAATCAATTTTGCGCCCTATAAAATAGTTTTTATCTCTAAAATTACAAAAGTGGTACAAACTGCTCTTTTTCCTGGATTTTTTTCAACCTTTGAAGGATCAATTTGGACACCTTCTTTTTGATGATATTCTTGAATGAAAGCTGCACGACCCTCTTCATCTTGTACCGGCCACCCTGAAGCTTCGACTTTAAGTTTAAGTGCAGCATTTACATATTTATCAAATAATTCAGGTTCGCCATTTTCTCCTGACCAGCGCAAATAATCCCACGCCTGCAAAATCTTATTATTTAAGAAAATTGAGTTGTCATTACAAACTTCATAAACATGCAAAACGGTATATTTGAGGGAAAGTGCTTTATTCAATTCCAAATGACAAAATGCTGAAACCCAGCTTCGATCAGCATCAGAATGATGGCATTCACGTTGTTGTTTATCGGCACAGGTAGCACCTTTAATTTGATCAAAGTTATATTTAAATTAAAATCAAAAAACTAACAAAGGGTAAAAACAAAATTTCCGCTTTCACTACGATATCCAAGCAGTGGCATTTTTAAATCTTGTGGAGGAAGAATGCGACACAAAATAAAGCCTTTGAAAGGATTGTCCTGAGGTGAACGCCAAGGAAGACCAGTAATTGATTCACTCGTATGGACAATTGGATCACCAAGGGGGAAGCTTTGTTTCATTGCCCAGGGGTATAAAGAAACCTTAAAAAAGATTGAATAAGCCCGAAATGTGCAAAACTTACAATATCAATATAACGAATTATTTCATCAGCTGTTGCTTTGTAAAAAAAACAAAAATTTTCTGTTCTTCCACCTTTCAGAGCTGATTCTCGCAATTCCAATCTTGGTGCCAATTTGATGGTTTTGTAAAATTCTTTCAAACCTTTATCGCCAGAAATCATGCTATTTGCGTCGCATTCCCAGATAATTTCAACCGGATATTGTTTTTGAATAATATCAATTCTATCCATTGTGCTTTCATATAATTGTTTTGCTGTCTTTCCACCTGTCAAAATTTGTGAATCACAAAAACATTTTTGACAGCCATGGTAAAAACATCTAAAGCAGAAATTAAAAACAGATATTAAAGGTTTTTTAATTTTACCCCAAAAATTCAAGTATTTTTATTATTTTACCATAATGATTTCGAATCTTAAAATGGCAAGTTTTAAAATATTAAATTTATTAAAAGCTTACAACACCATCAACTTTAAATGCCGTATCAGCAACTTTAAATTCACCATCCTTCCATGTTGCATCTTGAATTTTGACATTGTATTTATACTCATATAATCGAAAGAATTTTAAAGCTGCATCAGATTGTCTTTCTGCAGCTCGATAGCCTCTTTCGCCAACGTTTACCAACATATTTGCCTGTAAAATATTTGCACGAAAATGAACATATGCAAATTTGGGCATAGTTGATGCAACAAAAAAAGGATCGAGACCGTCCGACAATTCCATCATAATTTTTCGAAAACGAACAACAGCTTTCAGAAGAACTTTAACATCAACAATGCAATAAGAAACCAAGGCTTCTGTAAGCTCAAATGGAGTGTTGTAATGCTGTTGATGCCAGGCAATAAGTTTTTCTCGTTCTTCTTGTCGCATGCCCTCAGGACCATAATATTTCAAATCTGGAAAGAGATATTTTTAAAAGAAAACCATTATTAAAAGGTCATGCCTGGGAGGGTCGGCAGGCTTTTGAAGTAATTCTCAGGGACATTCCAAAGATGTGCAAAAAAGGATTTGGAAGCATCATTTTCAAAGCCGTATGTTGCAGGAAGATTTCTAAAAATTGTATTTTTTTGAAAATTTTTTAAAATTATTTTTACCGTAATGGACACATGAAAAAATTGACCGCATCTTTCAAATAAATTGTTGCTTTGCGAGGCACATTAATTTTAACATTGTAAAGTTTGAAGCCTTGACTGACTATTTCAAGACTGCAATTTCTCTGGAAAAGTTCTTCAAGCAAAAGATGGGAATCAAATTTTCCAGCATTCAAAGCAAGTAAAATGGAAATCACTTTATCAGTTTTTTCACCTCTTTTCAGAACAAAATCAATAAATTGTGAGACAGCTGATGTCCCATCAAAGGTTTTAAAAATATTTGTGCGGGAATTAAAAGTACCACAACAACAATTTTCAGGTGCTTCAGATAACGGAGCATCTTCAGGAATTTCTAAATCCATGCACACTGTGCAATAAGTTGTTACAACAATAACATTAGCAATATGTTTTCCGTTTCTAACAAATGTTTCACAATCATATAGCATGTAACGGATCCGTTCTGGAATCTTTGGTTTTTCAGGTTGAAGATAACAATAAGGATGATTTTTATCATGAATAATTCCACAATTTTTACAATCAAGTGTTTCAACCATTTCACAGGGATGCTGCTTATTTCGCTTTTCAATAATCTTTTCACATTTTTCACAAAAATATCTTTTTTCACAAAGAGGTTTTCTCCTTCCAGAATTATCATCCAAATGTTGAGCAAAACAAGCATCAGAATAAAACCAGATTTTGCATCTATCAAAATATCAAAATATTATTATTATTAGTGATATTAATTTTATTACCGTTCACAATATTTTGGTGCTTCCCCCGTTTTTGGCTTGCATCGCTTATCATAACCATGTTGAAAGCATCTGTCACAATAAAATTTGCATTGTTTTGGATGATATTCAATTGTTACTTTTTTGAAGCAGTAAAGACAAAAATCTGAACACTGAAATTAAAAATTTATTAGAGAATAAACAATTTAAATCATTCTTACATTTTTCAATAAATGCATTTTTGGGACAAAATCAAAATGGTTATTCTTCAGCTGAATCACGATGCTATGTTTTGCCGGAGGGGATGTGAATATTGGATCATTCCGTTCATCAATAATTACAAGTCGAAAATCAGCTCCCAAATATTTTAGCAGTGTATTTGCATCATCAAGATTGTAAGAATTTTTGTCCAATGATAACTGTGATTCACGCATAAGCTTTTGAGTCTCAATTTCCAAATTGTTAACAATGAAAGAATTTAATTCAGATTTTGATAATTGGATAAAAGCGCGCCCATAAATCATACTTCGAGCCAAACAAAAATTATTTGTGGGATTATCACACGGGACAACATGTTTTTGGCAATTTTCATGAAAGCAATTTGAACCAGATGGACCCCAATAAGCACAAACTTTAATCCCAAGCTCGGTGTTAAAAATTGACGACAAGGTATCGCTGGTGCTCAATCGAAAAAACATGGCTTTGATGCTTTCCAGCGTGTTTTGATATGTTGGGCGAAGTGGACAGAAAAAAGGACTATTCATTCCTGGACCATAAAATTGAATATTAAATTTTTCTGGAGGTTCTGATCTTGCAGAAAAAGCCTGGGCCATAAAATATTTTAATGCTGCATCGATTATTGCTTCAGGATCGGAAGCTGATTCAACATCTTTCAAAACTGCAGTTGTTTCAAAAATCGAAGTGCCACGAGTATTACTGTCTTTATAAACAGGTTTGGTTAATTTTAAATATTTTGAAAGAGGTTGACCATCCACAATAGATGTTGCAGGATCACCTTGTTTATCGATTTTTGCAATATCCTGAAGCCAGCGATGCTGAACCAAAGTCATTTTTTCCGTGAAATCAGGTGGCTTTTTGGCAGGTGGTGCAACAGCATTTTCTCCTGCAGGTCTTTTTCTCCCTTGACCTTGTTGTTTTTCTATAAATTAATTTTTGATAACGTTCAAACCTTTTCCCAAACAAACCCAATAATTTTTTTAGCAGATCCAAACGCATTTTAGCTTCTTGCAATTCATTTTCAATATCCAAAGATGAAAATCCATTATTTATCAAAGCTGTCAAAGAATCAATAATAGATTTTACTCTTTCAATTTCGAGTTCAACGTTCATTTTTTGAGAAAAATGTGATATAATTTTTTATTTTTTCGAGCTATTAAATAAGTTTTTTTATGTAGGAGGAGTCAATTTTTTTTTAGCATAACATTTTTTTATTGATTACATGAATATATTGATACAAGTTGGGGTTAGATATAAGGAAACATTGCATCAGAAAAAAGGAAAGCTTCGCTTGAAGCAGGGGGGGGGGGGCAAGCATAAAAGACGATACATTTGCATGAAAAAGGAAAAGGAAAAAGAGACATTCCAATAAAAATGAACAATTAATTATGCAAAAAAAATGTATCAAAAGAATGGAAGCTTATTCAGCAGTTTCTTCGGAAGTGGCAGCAGGATGATGGGATTGCCGAGGATCAGCTCCAACAGAAGGAGAGGGACCAGCTTGTCCTGTGTGATCAGGATTTTGACCATAATTAACAGGGCCAGAAACGGAACGCATGCCACCATAATAAGCAGGACCAGAGGGACACCCAACTTGACCATATCCAGTTGCAGGAGGTCCAGGAACAATATCCGAAATTTGACATTCGGTGTTGAGGCGTACACAAAATCCAACCTGGGGGATAATTAATTGTGGTGGAAGGGTTTTTGGGCAGAAAGTGATGGAGAAACAAGTTCCAATTGGTAAAGCAGCAAGGCAGGTATTGATATGGTCCTGAAATTTTTTTTCTTAAAACAAATTTTGAAAAAATTAAAAACTTACTTGCCAACAGTCACCACGAATGGTGACTGCTTCATCTTGACCAACCAACGTGTAAACACAATGGGTTCGTGCACCAAATTGGGTATTCTGCTTATTGACCGGTCCAATCTCTTTAACTTTAAGCTTCATTGTAACTTGAGGCCCATTTGGAAAAACAGCAAAAATTTCAGAAGCAGAGGTTAACATAGGAGTGAAACCCAAAGGTTTGCCGTAAAGTCCACAAGCCATTGTCGATTGAAAAAATAAGTATTGCTTTACTTGATAAAGCTTTGCAAGGCTTGAGCGTTTATATATTAATTTTTTAAAAAAAAGGCGGGCTGATTTTTCGGAATTTCCAAGCAAAAATTTTTTTAATTATTCTTAAAATAGATTCCTAAACGCTTTAGAATTGAAAAGAAAAAAACAATCGTGTGGAATGTTACAACCAGAATCGCGATTTTGAAACACTAATTCTTAAAACAGATTTCTAAACACTTTAGAATTGAAAAGAAACAAACAAGCGTCTGAAATGTTACAGACAGAATCGCGATTTTGAAACACACCTTTAAAAACCACAAAAATTTTTTAAAACTTTTTGAAACAGACTTTGACCTATGTTTTTTAAAAAGAATAAAAATCGAGAGAATTGTAAGATATTGTTTTTGATTAGTTGCAAGCAAAATAATTTTTTGAAAAATTTTTATTCATTTAAAAAACAAGAACCATAAAATATTTTATAAAGAGAACAAATGCAAATGTATCAGATTGGAGGTTGTGGGGGGGGAGGATGTGGCCCTCGAGGCATGGGAAGAGGGGTTGCCATTGCTAAGGTAGCAAGATTGAGCATTTGAGCATAAATCATTGGATGAGTAGATCGCATATATGTGAGATAATCGAATTGTTGAGAGCTATGATAATGAAGAATAAATTGAAACGGGTAAACAGGTGGACCTGCAAGAATCCGCGGTGGTTGCTGTGGCGGTGGTGTTTGCGGTGTTGGCATTCTTTGGAGTTCAGGTTCTTGTGAAGCAGGTCTTGGAGCAATAGGAATTCTTCGATTGAGGCCATGGAGGTTAACGATAACATCCATTTGTTGTTGATTTATCATTGTTGCCAAAACATTTTGATTTGTTCGAATTGTATCAACGATGGCAGGACGGTCAATTTGCATATCAAGAATCGTAGATACATTCAATACTCGCTGATCAAGAGGTGTTTGAACGAAAACAATGCGATTTCGGAAAACAGATTTGAAGTAAACATAAAAGCTGTTGTTTGGTTTTTGACTAAGCTTAACCTCGACCTGAAAAAAGATCTATTTTACTAGCAGAAAATGAAACAAAATTAAAAAAAATCAGATAATTCGTTTTAATTAAAAAAAGTATTTCAGAAAAAAGCAAATTTAATAGCTCATATTTTACATGAACAAATTTTCAACCCCCCAATTGAGTCTTTTAAAACACTTACCGAAACACCACCATACAATTTTCCTGGAAAGCCTGTTTTTGCAATGTACTGATAGCGCCCTCGTCCCCGAGCTGGGAAATCGAGAGGAGCCATTGTGTTACTAAGTCGATATTTTTCTTCAAAAAGACCATAAGCTTGAGAATTAAAAAAACACGATTCAGGTATACGTACTTCCAACTGAAACATTAAAGCGGATACATTTAGAAGTAAGTTATGAAGAAAGCTTACTTGGCGCCCTTGTTTTTCAAGTACGACATGGGCATAAATGAGCCCATTTAAAGCTTCCAACCGCAAGACTCTTTTAATGATGAATACCGGAACAAGAAAACCTTGGGATGTACCAATAAAGTAATCTGCAATAACATAATCTTCAGCAACATATTCATGAAGAGTAACATATGGTTCTTGAAGCAGTTCGTAGGTTAAAATGGCAATGTAATCCACTTCTCTCTTAAGACTTCGAGCTACTACCGCAGTCAACATATTTTCAGCTCCGAAATTGATGTCGAATGAAAATTCGATTTAAAAATTTCGGCAAAATTAAAACACCGGAAACAAAAAAAAAGTTTGTCCAAAAGGCGATTTGGTTTTGATTTTGTTCCAGAAAAGGAAAATGGAGACAGCGCAAAAATAAATCAAACCAAAACGCCGACAAAGAAATTCTAAGTCTAAATTAAAAACATTACAATTGAGCTCAAGCGTGTGAAAATTTTAAATATTTGTTAAAATTTAATTTGAGCAAAAGCAAAAAACTTATTCTCGAGATTACTGTATTTTAATAATGCTTGAAAAGTGAAACAATAGCCCCTTACACGAATTGCATGTAGTTTATGGAGCTTTTGTATTAAGTAGAATAATTATGTTTACATATTTTTTAATGTTGCAAATGTACTTGTAATTAATTCGAGATTTAAGCAAATAAAATCGAGATTTATAAAATAAGAGTTCTCTCGAAAATGTTGCAGTGTTTTCATGTTTTTTTTGCTTTTTTGCTTCCTTTTTTAACTCTCTTGAAAGAGCTGAACAAATCAAATTGTAGAATACATAATAAAAAGTATTTATTTTACATTTGATATTCGATCCGTTGCCCATTACAATAAAAAACAAGATTATCAGAGGTGATTATGGTGAATACCAAAGCTAACTCATGGTCTTGCTCTTTTTTCTTTCTTTTAAATGCATCAATTTTCCTTTTTTTTCTTTCTGAACGTTTTGATGGTTTTTAAAAATAAATCAATGTTTCATTTTTTGAGTGCTTTCTTTCTTTCCTCTCTTTTTTAACATTCTTAAAAACAAAAAAGATATAATAAAATGCTCATTTATTTTGCATTTGATATTCAATGCAGTCACCATTACAATGATTAGCATAACCCATTACAGTGCGTATCAAAGCAAATTCGGTCAAATAACCCGGCATTGCCGGGAGCCAGCATGGGCCATTTCGGTCGGTCCGGTAGCCAGGCCAGCAGAGGCTATTTCGGCCGTGAACGGTCGGTCGGTGTTTGTTCGGTCGGGCAGAAAAAGAAAGCTGATGATGGAAAGGGGGGAGAGAAAGAAATGGCAGGAAAGCGGGACGAACAAAGGTGAAAGGAAAAAAGGGTGCTAAAAAAAAGTGAATGCTTTTTAAAAATAAATCAATTTTTCATTTTTTTCTTCTTGCTTTCTTTCTTTTCTTTTTTAATGTTCTTAAAAAACCAAAAAAAATTAAATTGCAAAATGCATAATTATTTATTTCACAATTGATATTAAACGCAGTGACCATTGATAAAAAAGATTGGCAGTGAGCATAAGGGTGATTATCAGAGCTAATTCGGCATAGCTAAACCGGCCAGCATTGCCGGGAGCCAGGCCGGCATGCGACAGGCGGGGACAGCGCAGGCGGTGACAGCTTTGTTCGTTCGGTCGGGCAGAGACAGGAGAAACAATGATTGGAAGGAATGGGGGAAAGAAGGAGACACACAAAGGAGATGGAAAAGTGGCGAATGCAAACGGAGGAAAGGAGGGCGTGGAAAAAAGTGGCGATTGCAAAAACGATGATAAGAGGAAAAGGGGCGTGGAAAAAAGTGGCGACTGCAAAAAGGGCTTACATTATTCTTCTCAAAGAAATTTGTTCATGGATTTTTTCATACTTATGATAAATTTGTAAGTTAATTCTTAATACTTATTTAGCAGGTTGCACGCTACGGAGTTTTTACCAGAACGACTTGGAACAAAAGGCTATCACATTTACCACTGCACTATCACGGAACTCACAAATTTTAAATGTCCTTAACTATACCTTTTTTAGATTACATTATTACCCGGTAAATATTCAATTATTGCATATGTGATTTATTCTTCAACAACATCTGACCTTAATAATAATATTAATATTCCTCCAACTAAAGAATTGCCGTCAATTACTTTAACAATGGAACTTGAAACGCCAATTACTCCTGAAATTTACAGTAATCCATCTAAATTGGAAAAGTCAGATAACACCGAGAAATTAATTAAAACTGGAAAATATGAAATTCACTTTCAACAAATTTTATCGAACAAATTTCTGAATCCAATTCCTTCAACAATTACCCTTGAAGGTTCATTGAAGATCAGCAATACAAATTTGAATATGGATGTTCCAATTAAACATGAATATAATTTGAGCAATAAAAAACAGAAGAAAAATTCAAAGGATTCAAATTTTGATGCTGAAATGTCATCATTAACAGAATCCTTCAAAGATGTATCCATAATTGCCGAAAATACAAAAAAGAAAGCTCCAAGTGATAATCTTGTTACAAAGAATTCAACCAAACCGCTTCCAAAAAATTTGAATAAAATTCAAAAAGAAGTAATTATAGCATGCACAAATTTTCTTGAAAAATCTGAATCTGATATTCATCAAAAAGAAATTGATTCAATCGAAGAAGCAATTGCTTCCGAGAATTTTGGAAAAGCACTTTTACTCATGAATGAATTTTCAACAAAAAATCAAACAAATCCAAATTTTAAATTTATTGATTTGGCAATCGTCACTGTAAGCTTTTTTGGCATGCTTGTAATTTTATGCTAATTTCATTTTTTTAGTTATTGAAATGTTTAAAATGGAATCATTTGGTTGATGCTCATCAAAATGCATTACTTGATCGGCATCGAGATTATTATCGTCTTCTATAATCTTTTCTCATTGGTTTATGAAATTATCCCACAAAATATTTTGGTGCAATGATATTTTTTGTACTGTAATAAATTTTTTTATTAGGATGTTTTTTGTTTAATTAAACAGAAATTTGTTATGTACATTTTTTTGAGAATTCGCGAGATTCGGGTGAGGCAATGGAGTCTTTGGGCAAGCCAATGACTTTGGTCTTTTTGCTCTTATTAGTTTCAGCAAAAAATACTACCTTGAAAAAAAATTTGTTTAATAGAAAATAAAAGCTTAACAAAGAGAAATTTTTAATTAAAAAAAATACAAAATTGAAAAAACGTTAATTGCTTTTGTTAAAAGAATTTTTTTTGTTTTCATATTCAAATTTATTGCCTTTTCTCTATTTTTTTGAAAATATGGCAAATTTTTATTGTTAAAAAAATCTTTTATTTTTGGATGTAAGTTACTTTTATTGACGCAATATAAAGCCAGCATTATTATAGAAAATGCCGGGAGCAACATATCATTAAAGTTGTGAAACCTTAAATTGCACCTGCTCAAAAAAAGAGAAATGAAAAAAGTCAAAAATATAAATTATAGCATTCTTCAACCACGGCTACCTTTTTTTCTTTTTCATGACATTTTCTATTCTTTCTTCAAAGAAAAAAATGGTAAAGTATCAATTTGGCTTTTTCAAGTCAAAAATTAAACGAACAAAATTAGTATTGAAAATTTAGATTTTTTCAGTATATTTATTTTTAATTTCGTGGCAGACAACTCTGAACTTATTTTTTTGTCGAGGTTGGTTTTATTTTAAAAAACTAAAAAATTTTGTCGGGTTTAACTGAAAATAAAAGGAAGCTTTGGATAAAAGTTTATGCAAATTTTCTGCAAAACTGATGTTTTTTTTCACAAAAACTTGTCTCCAAAATATGTGTATTGTTTTGATTTTGATTATCCAAGTTCATCCATTTTTTATCGAAAATTGTTTTTAGAGCTAGACCTTTATGCAAATTTTAGAATAAGATTTTTAAATATTTTATGTTTCTTTAACAAATACTCATCCTTTAAATATTTTTATTGTTTAGATTCTATTTTTCCGAATCCAAACAAGTTGAGAGAGTTTTGTTTTGCGTGCTAAAATTTTATGCAAATTCCTTGATAAACTTTTGCCTTATACATTAAATTTTGGTTTATATAACTAATTTGCGTCCTTAAAAATATTTAAATTGGTTAGATCCTATTTATTAGAATCTTTTTTTAAATAACAGATTTTTCTGCTAATATTCAAATCAATTTTCTAGTAATTCTCATTTTCACATATCAATGGATCCTCAAATTCTTCAACAACTTGCAACATTTTTTGAGGCACCTGTTATGTTCTCATTTGGGGTGTATGAAATTAATCTACCTTATGATGATTATCATAAACGAGTGATGGTCGATGCAAATGTTCGAATTAAACTTCAACGAATTCGTCGAAATTCGCCTATTCCTGTTTCCATTACTGCCTCTGGGTATTGGGATCACCTTAATTGGCACAACATAAAAACCAATAATTTTGATGTTGCTTTCCCAAAAATTTGAATAATTGTAATTCTTTGTGTTTGAAGCAGACAAAATGTAGTTTATAAATATATCAATTTTGTTGTAATTTGGCATTTAACAGAAAGGAAATAAAAGAATTGTAGTATTCTTTGAGTTTTAAATGCATGTTTTGTTTAAAAAAATTGTCACAATTTTGTGACGAAAGCGTGACTTAAAAAATAATTAAACGTTTATCGAATTTAAAGAAATTATTATTTCGTTGATAAATTTATAACCGTATAAAAGTTTTTAAATCCAAAAAAAATTATGTAAATTTTTTAGCTTCTGAAGAGAGATAATATTCTCAAAAATATGATGACCTAAAAATTAAAATTAGAATAAAAAATTTCTACTTATTAATAAAAACTTACAATATCCAAAAATATTTGAATTGCTGCAAAAATATAATCTTCTGGGTCAATTTGGTATCTTTTACCACCTATTAGCATTTGAACATCTATGGCAAGAAATATCATAAAAATGAGGGCCCCGATGGCGGCATAAGTTGAATATAACCATGGAACTTCCCAGTAAAGAAAACTTACAAGACCAGTTATTCCAAAAATGAATAATGTCCATGTAAGGGCACACATGACACCTAAAATCAATGATTTTCATTAAACTGGACTTTATTTACGAAGTCTGACTAGCTCAAAAGATCAAAGGAAAAATGCCGATCTTTTGTGACTAACTTACCTATCCAAGAAGTAAAATCATATTTTGTTTGCATTGAGAAAATGATAATAGCTGCAGATGCTAAAGTTGTAATAATCATAGCTATTAAAACTGACTGAACTTCATGAAATGATACAACTACCATAACCATATATCCAATTGCAAGATTTAAAATGCCTGCGGCAATAATATTATATGGAAATGTTCGACGAGCAGATGGTATGCAAATCAGTACAAAATACACAACTATAAAAACCCCATATCCAACAAAATAATATGCAATATTATCCTGGATATAATCTTGCATATCTGGAAATATAAATGGCATCGCAGACATTACAGCTACAACAGCTAGCTAAAATTTTAGATATATTTAATTGATAATCAAATCACTAACTTTTTTATAAAGAAATATCAAATGTCTTAATTATGCAAATTTTTTGTATAGAAATTTTTATCAATAAATTAATTTCAAAAATCTTATTTATGGAAATTTTTTATAAAAATGACGTAAAAAAAATTTTATCAAGAAAATAATTTCAAATATCATAATTATGCAAATTTTTCGTAAAAATAAACAAAAAGATTTTTATCACAAAAGCATTATGAAATATCTTTTTTATGCAAATTTTTTTGAAAAAATGAAGTAAAACAATTTTATCAAAAAAGTAATTTCAAGTATCTTAATTATGCAAATTTTTCGTAAGAATGAAGAAAAAAATTTCTACCAAAAATCAATAATAAACTCACCATCACAGTAACCAATGAAAAAACTTTTCGAATAAATCCAGCTCGAATTGAGGCATCGTCAAATCCCAGCGTAGCTTTGTAATGTTCACCCGTTTCAGCATAATTGTAAGTTTCAGCCATTTTTAAACTATTTTTGTTAAGCAAATCCAAAAATAAGAAATTATTTTATTTTTATAAGAAAATGTCAAATGTACTTTTTTCCGTCCTCAAAGCAGACGTTAGCAAAAAGAAAATCAAAAAAAGTAAAAGTTTGACGTTTTTTTTGACTGCACCTTATCAAAAAAAGAAGAGGAATTTATTTTTATCTTTCATGACCCTTAAAAATGAGTCATTTTATTTCAAATAAATGTTACGTCATGCTCTTAAATTGTCGTCTTTATTTATCATTTTTTGTACACCAAAAATGAGTAAGAAAAAGTGTAGTTGAATTCCATTTTTCAAAAAATCACAATTTTTGTGAAACATTTTTTATGTTACTAATTAAGGCATGCATTTTTATCTATCACTGTTAATGACATAGATAAAATGTATGACTGTGAAAGTTTTCTATCATCAATTAAAACAAGAAAAAATAAATCAGTTGATCATTAATTAGTGTTTTGTGCTTGTCAAAACACATGACTAATATATTATAGTTGATACATTTAAAAGCAGACTAAAAACACACTGATTTATGTATACTATAGCAAAAAGGGGTTAAAAAAGAGTTGACGCCTTTTTTATTATAATTTTTTTTCAAGTGCAAAAACTAGATGATCAGAATATTAAACAGAAGAAATGGGCATGATCGTCAGGTTCATGAATATAAATAAAACTTTAAAATTAAAAATGTTTTTTCTCGCTCACTGTTGGGGTACTAATTGGTTGCTGTATATTGATTGAAGGTATTTTTGTATTTTTATTCAATCTAAAGTCGCTAATTTTATTTGAGATCATTGAAGCTTTAAAAATCCTTTTCAAACTAAATTATACGCAGATACAATAGAAAAAGTATGTAAATGCAAAGTTCTGAAGCATCTATGAATCAAAGGTACCGATAAACACAGTAATAAACACCTTCGTGCAGCTGTGAATATTTATTTATAAAATAATGAATTAACAAAATTAAAATTAAACAATAATTTTAGCAAAACCAATAGTTTTATCTTGGAATCCATAAATATTACAGTATGACCGTAACCATGGATCCCCAAGAATCCAATCGGGGCCATGTTGAAAGTCAACTCCAATAATGGCAAAAGTGCACATTTCATTTCCTTGTTGCCAAATTAATTGCTTTGCTGGAATGACATATTCTTTGCCATTAATCGTAAGCTTTAAATCATCAAAGCTTGCATTACAATCAATTGTTCCGTCTTGTTGTACTCCAGCAACTTGGGCCAATTGCTCATAAACATTTGATGGTACCGTGATCACTGTTGTACCAGTATCAGAGATAACTTTCCATCCATCTGAAGATGCCACAGAACCCATCGAGATTGAATCCATTTGGAATTCATACCACTTTGTAGCAGTAGATGTCAGATTAACATAATCAACATCCGAGCTGCAATGTTCAGTATCCAATCCACCATATGTGATAGCCCCACCGGGGACATTTGTTTGTTGACCTCTTTCTTCAAGGTATACTGTAAAAATTGGTTTATCAAGTAAACCTTGCTTAAAAGCATTAAAGAGAATTGGTTCTGTTTTCCCTGTATCAATCGATAATCCTAAAATACCATTAGATGGATCAGTTGTCCAATCTTGGGATATATTAGTTGCTTGTCCAATGACAGATTTTGGGACAATAAGTCCTTCATTTCCGGCGTCCCCAAATCGGACAGTATCTTCTCCAAAAAAGCCAGCAGCATATCCAGAACCGTATTGAATATGCCAGAGGGTTCCATTTGGAGCATATGTTGAAGATTTGCTTGAATCAAAAGCAGGTTTGCCAATGCATGATTCATCAACATTTGAACATGTACTATCAGGAATCCAAAAATCTGATGATCCAGTATCTAATTGAATGAGAAAAGATTGTGCGGGTGTACCGATTGTGATATTTGAAAGATATTCTCTGTCTTTAAAGTCATTCATTGTTTGAGAAACTGATTTTGAAGAGGCGCTTTTAAGAAGATCTCTGGCATTTTTGTAGGCTTTCCATGTTCCTGAAAAAGAATGGATTAAAATCCATGATTGAAATTATAATCTCGTAAATTTACTGCTTGATATCATTTTATATTATTAAACCAGATCTTTCTTTTGTTGCTTTTTGATGTCTGAAATTAGTGCAAGTAAGATGTTTGCACAATTTCAAGTTTTTTCAATTTCTCAAAAAGCTAAAAGTTTTTCGAGTAGCGCATCAAAAAAAATTTAAGCAGATTTGCTATGAAAATAACTCTTCTTCATTAGTTTAAATGACCGTGCCGCCTTTGATGTGCGGCAAAACGTGTCTTTTATGTATAGGGGGTAAGGCTGATTTGCGGATGACGTCATATCTGGACGATCCCAAAGTTCCTGAATTTCAATAACTTTAGCTTCGCGAACGTTCTTGCGAAATCAAGAAAAGCACCAAATAAAAGATCTCATTTAAGTTTGGAATCATCGAGATAATGACGTCATGGGAAGAAAGGAAAAGTAAAAAAAATGTCGATTTTCGTATAACGTCATATTTGGACAATCCTATGAAAATATATATTCTACCCAAATCGAAACTTCAGAAATTGCCACTTTAACCTTCCCAAATTCTTGGCCAAACTAACCTTCTTTTTCCATCCGTGATTTTCGGCTTTCAACTCGAATCAATTGATGCTGAAAGACACCAGCAGAAACAAAACCAAACAACCCCAAAAATATTAAAAACTTCATTCTTATGTTTAATTGTAAAAGTTCTTGCTTTTATATTTATAAGAAAAAATTCTGTTTTTACGCCAATCCAATTAGAGAACTATAGAATTTTATTAATTCAAACTGTTAAAAAAATTAACAATGTGAAAGGTTTTTTTCTTTTGCCCCCAAAAACATTAATAACAAAAGGCCATTAATTAATGAAAAATAATTTTTGATTTTTAAAAAACACAATGGTCTTCTTTCATGATGATACTAACAAAAATTTATTTATTGTCTTGTTGGCTAAAAGTGCCATCGGCGTCGGCAGATAATAATTTTTTTTAGTTAAGACACTTGAGTAATCTTGGAAAAAAATTATGTGTCAAAGTATATCAAATTGAATCGTGCTTTGTTGATAAAAGATAAACTACATTTCCTTGATATTTTTGTTTTTGATTTCATTTTTTATTAAATATTGAATTAATGAATAAATCAATAAATAACTTTTTTGAAAACTCTCTCAAAATCTGTGATGTTATGTCAAAGAAAATAACAACACCCTCATAAAAATTTATTTATTGATTTCTTTTTGCCACATAAATTGTGTGGCAATCTTGTTGGCATATTTTACTATTTCAATTTGTTTGTTTTCAACTTTCTTTAAGCATAAAAGTTTTTATATCAGAGATAAAATATTCAAAGAAAGAACGATAAAACTAAAATTTTAAAAATAATGCCCATCCATTTCAGATATTTAACAATTAATGTTTTTTTTATGTTTAAAAAGGGATGAAAGTTCTTTTTACACATTAGCAAAACATTTTTTTTAATTTCATCATTTTTGAAATTCGAAAATATTATGTCTTGTTCACGCGTTTTTTCATAAAAGCATTCATTCACAATTCTTACAATTAAGTTTCGAATGAAAATATTTTTTGGATAATTTTCTTTTTTGCTCTTTTGAATATTTTAAAATTAAAAAATGATGACAAATCTCTGGTAAAAATTTAAATTGACTTTATTAATTTAATTTAAAAAATAAATGATCTCCGTTGCATTATCAATTCCATTGTTCATTGCAGTAAAAAATGAAACAAAATCATAAAAAAATCTAATTCTAATGAAAATTTTGTTGTTTTATTCCAGTCTTTTGTTTTCATGAAATGGAATGAAAGTATCACTTTTCGATTTAAGAAACTGATTAATTAATGTCCATCCATTTTAGACATTAAAAGATCAAAATGTCTTGAAATTTTTTGGAAAAGTGATGAAAGTTTTTTTTTTATTACATAGTGACACAGAACATGTCATTTTTTATTCATTGTTATATTTCGCAATTTTTATTTACAAAAACCGAAAATATTATATCTCTATGGGTTGATTTTGACAACAAACTTTAATTTTTTAATATTTAATGATATGGAATAAAATTTGATATTGTGAACATTTATTTTCGGGTTTTTTCATGCTCTCTTTTAACAAACATTTTACTTTTTGTAAATTTATTGAACATTGAATGAAAAAATAAAATATTCAAAAAAATTAGACGTGCTGCTTACTGGCAGAAAGACAAAACCATAAAAATGAAGAAGAAATGAAAAAAAGTAGAAAAAGTGGTGTTGCAAAAAATCTGTCGTTGATTTATGACAACCAAAAACACAATGTCGGAAAAAGGGTCAAATAAGAAATAAACTAATAAACACTTGAAACATAGACGCTCAAAATAAGGAGTGAAAACGTTTAGTTTTTACCCTTAAACCAGTTATACGTATTTTTTTGATATATATGCACTAAAAAATGCTGCTTTGGACGATTTTTGGTTTTATTAATTACTGTAATCTTCGTATTACGCAATGTGTTCAATTAATTTTTCTGACACATTTTATTCGTTAATAAAATCATTATTTTGCGAGAAATTTGTTATTTTCATTTCGATTTAAAATATTCAAAGCAACAATATTAACATAATATTCAAAAAAGAATAAAAAACGGTTGTTGTGAAAAGGTGCAAAAAGAGACATAATATTGCTAATGTGTAAAAAATAATTTTGTAAACAAAAGTTGCGAAATATTTCAGTGATTGTACATCAAAAAACCCTGGCAAAAAACAATTTCGTCACTTTTGGGAAAATATTAGAAAAAGATCGTTAAACGTCTGAAATGAATGGGCTCAATTTCTTTTTGGTGTCAGTTTTTTCGTTTTCTCTTTGAATATTTTATTGCTGTCTAAAAAAACTTTTTTTGCTTAATAAAAGTTAAAACTAAAATTAGAAATTGTGTCAAATAAGTCAACTTCTGAACAAATTATCAAATAAAAAATTTCAATTGATTATGCATTAAGTCGGTTTTTATATCTAATCATACTCGACAATAACAATTTCATTTCGATTTTGAATAAAAAATTATTCCTGCATGTGAACAAATTCTAAAATAAATAAATTTTGAACTGATTGTCGTTTTTTTCACTGTGAAATTATCACCGGTATCATTTAAAAAAGGTTTTGATCGATTTATCCATTAATTGAAATAACAAAAATGAGATTAAGACGCACTCTGGCTGAAACTCAAAAACGGGCGGCACAGGCCAAAAATAGATTTGCCCCAAATTTTGCCCATAGGTAAAACAAGCATGGAGAAGACGATCCTGCCTTCTGTTTTTGTTCAAAAAAATTTCTTACGGTAGTTACAGTACACCAAAGGTTAAAGCCGACGAATTTTCAAGCTGATGCGAAAAATCAGCAAATTGATTTTTTGCCATTATTTTACCCCTGTATAGGTTTTCGACCATGGGGAATTCGAAAAAGAGGCTTTTGGAAGCATCAGAATATCTGGAATACCGATTTTTTTATACCCTGTCTTATTTGAGCCAAAGAAACATGACTTTAAATTCCCGTGCGGGGTGAAAGACTATGTTATTATAAAACTAAAACCTCTTTTACATATAAAAATAAAAATAAGATAAAAAATTACGGTAAGTAACATCGTTTAAAATATTAATAAACATGCGCAATCGTGATTTTTCCCTTGTAAAACACGAGAAGAAAGAAAAATTTATTGCTTTGGCAAAATGTCGCACAACAAAACTGTTGCTTTTTCTTTTCGCAAAAATTTTTACAAAGGAAAAATCACGATCACGCATGTTTATTAATTTTTTAAACGATGTTTGCTACCACCATTTGTAATTATTTTTATATTTTTAAATGTACAAGATGTTGAAGTTTATTAATATTAAGGTTTTTCACCCCTGTCGGAAAACTGAAGGCATGCTAATTAGGTGACTAAAATAGACGCCTGAATTCTATTTGGGACAATAGCCCCAAAGGAGCAGGAATTCCCATTTATTATAATTTGTATTAAGGAACAACCCACATTTTTTAAAACTTAATTCTGACAATAAATTTTAAATTGTTAAATATTTAATGGGTTGAGAACAAACATTATCTTGCATTTCGTATTGGTTTTTCATACTTTGTTTCGACATAAACTTTATATTTACGAAATTGAGTGAAAAACTAATGTGTTTACAAAGTTTAAATATTTAAAAACAAATTGAATGTTTAACACTTAAAGACACAACTAAAAAACGAAGAAGAGCACCTGCAAAATCGTAAATTTTGCTACGCTATTATTTTTTTCTAAGACTTCGAAACATAAAAGTGCAATAAAAAACATTGCAAAAATATTCTTTTCTAAAGAAAATGTGCCAGTGTTATTTCATTTATTTTTTCTTTTTCTGAATGGTTGAATGTGAAAACTTATGAAAGTAGAATTAAGCAAAGATGGCAGAAAGACAAAACTAAAAAATGAAGAAAAAATTAAAATAATTAAAAAAATGGTGCTGCTAAAATTCTGTCAATGATTTATGACAGCAAAAAACAAAAGCAATTAATTTAGAAAACAACCAATCACCAGAAACGCTCAAAAAAGAAGTGAACATACTTAGTTATAACAATAAAAAATGTTGATTTATATTTTTGTCGAAATATCTAAAATGAGTAATATTAAAATTCAAAAAAACTCTGCATTGTTAATTAAAAAAATTATAAAAAGTGTTAATTTTCAATAATAAAAAAACCAATCACTTCCATATTTATTTACTGAGGTTTTCCCTGGATCATAATAGTTTCTGCTGCTTAATATTCAAATATTAACACAGTTTTTTTTTAAAAAAACAGAGTTTTATATCTACAAACAGTAATAAAATATTCAAAGAAAGAATTGCATTACATCTCCTTTTAATTTTCAGATTGACAAAGAAAATGCAAGTTTTTTCCACTAACACGAACAAATTTTGGTGTTGTTTGTTTAGTTGCGAAAAATGACTATTTGTGGGCATCGAAAAGATCACTTTTTAACAACCCCATAATTTTTAGATTCATCTGACAGCAATATTTTTCCATTTTTTTGAGCGTTTTTTTACAAAATTTTTCATCCAAATATTTTTGTTTTTAGCACACATTGGTGATTAATTAAATTCAAGATTTCCAAAAATTCGGATGCTTTTTTTAACGGTTTGAATATTTCATTTCAAAAATTTTATTAGATGGATGCTGACAAAAAGTTTAACAAAGTGTAGACTTTTCAAAACTTTTAAAAAACAAATAGTAATTAAAACCCTACTCAATTACAATGGGTTTCGAAAACTTCAACTAATTTTTGTCATTTTTTGTCATGAATCGTCACGATTCGTCACGATTGAGCACGATTTGTAATTAAACGATTTTTAGAGCATATAAAGTCATGAAACCTTTTAGAATTAATCCATATGGATGTTGGGAAGAGATAGGTAGGGTTTTTATCCCACCTTGACCCTTTAGTCCCCCAGGGCGACCCCGTTTGTCCCCGTCATTTTAAAAAAACAGGAAAAACAGGTTTTAAAAAATTGTAAAAAATCAGAAAAAAATATTTATGTTAATTTTTTTAATGATTTATAGGTAATCAACCATCGGGAATCCATTTTTGATGGTTTCAGGTGTCCCCTGTCCCTCCATCGTCCCCCACATGTCCCCCAACATGTCCCCACATACATAAATTATTCAAAATAACATTTTTTATCAAAATTTTTGAGGGTTTAGGGATTCTTGGCCATGGGGAGTTCGAATATGATCTCCATTTTTGTCCCATGTCCCTCTGTTGTCCCCCACATGTCCCCACATACATAAATTATTCAAAATAACATTTTTTATCAAAATTTTTGAGGGTTTAGGGATTCTTGGCCATGGGGAGTTCGAATATGATCTCCATTTTTGTCCCATGTCCCTCTGTTGTCCCCCACATGTCCCCCAACATGTCCCCACATACATAAATTATTCAAAATAACATTTTTTATTGAAATTTTCAAGGGTTTAGGGGTTTTTGACCATGAGGAATCCATTTTTAGGATCTGTTTTGGCCCCCCGTCCCTCCTTTGTCCCTCACATGTCCCCTAATATAACCCCACCTATATTAAATGTTTAAAAAAACATTTTTGATCAAAATTTTCGAGGGTTTAGGGGTTTTTGACCAAGGGGAATCCATTTTTAGGATCTGTTTTTGTCCCTCGTCCCCCAAATTTTCTTTGTTTCGCAAATTTATATCAATGAGGTTTTTAAAGTTTTTGTAAAGCTCATAATTTGGTGAATAAAATATACAAGATATTTAGGTTTTTGTTGGTTTTTTTTATGTTTTTTCTGATTGCCGAGTTTTATTATAATACGGTTTTGGTTATCAAATAAGTTTCAACATGTACTTGATAATTACCAGTCTATAAATTAACAAGTTCTAATAAATATAATTATGTTTTTAACAGGAAACCCGAAAAGAAACAATTCCTTTGCTTTGATTGCATGCTTTTTCTTTTTCAATGAGTTTTGCCGGTATTAGTAGTTTTATCGAAAAGATATTTAACATACAAGAAAATTGCAATGGAAAAAAATGAACGTGTAAAAACGGCTTTGTTCATTAAAAATTTCCTAAGTACAAAAAAGAATAGCGGCATTTACAAAAAAACGAAAAACTGGTTTGCCGATCAATGAAACATCTGGCACAAAAAAACGGCCAATAAAAGTTTCAAAAGAGATATCGTTTACAGCATTGGCAACTTTCCAACTTCATTTGCCGGAAGATAAATACAAAGAGTACAAAAATATCTGCTTATTGCTCTTAAATGGTGTTACTGATGCTTCACAAAAGCTTGTTTTGGATGCAATTGACAGCGAATGGAAAACTCGAAGAATGATTCTACGTAACAGAATCACTGCATCCAAAGCAGTTGCAGTAGCTTTTGTTGATAAAGCTGTTCCCCTCAGGCTTGATGGAAGAGTTTTTGTTCCTATGGATGATACACATTTTGATCGCGTTGCTGGTCAAAGCGTCCAATCCTGGCCACTTTTGATGAAAGAAGGAGAAAAGGTTGACACGATGTTTGCTTATCGCCCTGAAGAGGAAGATAAGGCACGGTGGGAATACTTCATCATTACTCGGGATGGTGTAAAAGTTTCATGCACTCAATCTTTTTAAGATTTTAATAAAACAATTATTATTTGTTTATATTTTTATTGAACATATTGCTTAATAGCTTTTTACTTATGCCATATCTTTATTATCTGTCACAAAATTATTTAAACTTTGATACCCATAGATACAGAATAAAAAATTTCGCCAATAAAAAAATGCGTGAAACACTTTACAAAAACTTTAAAAACCTCATTGATATAAATTTGCGAAACAAAGAAATTTTGGGGGACGAGGGACAAAAACAGATCCTAAAAATGGATTCCTCATGGTCAAAAACCCCTAAACCCTTGAAAATTTCAATAAAAAATGTTATTTTGAATAATTTATGTATGTGGGGACATGTTGGGGGACATGTGGGGGACAACAGAGGGACATGGGACAAAAATGGAGATCATATTCGAACTCCCCATGGCCAAGAATCCCTAAACCCTCAAAAATTTTGATAAAAAATGTTATTTTGAATAATTTATGTATGTGGGGACATGTGGGGGACAACAGAGGGACATGGGACAAAAATGGAGATCATATTCGAACTCCCCATGGCCAAGAATCCCTAAACCCTCAAAAATTTTGATAAAAAATGTTATTTTGAATAATTTATGTATGTGGGGACATGTTGGGGGACATGTGGGGGACGATGGAGGGACAGGGGACACCTGAAACCATCAAAAATGGATTCCCGATGGTTGATTACCTATAAATCATTAAAAAAATTAACATAAATATTTTTTTCTGATTTTTTACAATTTTTTAAAACCTGTTTTTCCTGTTTTTTTAAAATGACGGGGACAAACGGGGTCGCCCTGGGGGACTAAAGGGTCAAGGTGGGATAAAAACCCTACCTATCTCTTCCCAACATCCATATGGATTAATTCTAAAAGGTTTCATGACTTTATATGCTCTAAAAATCGTTTAATTACAAATCGTGCTCAATCGTGACGAATCGTGACGATTCATGACAAAAAATGACAAAAATTAGTTGAAGTTTTCGAAACCCATTGTAATATTTATAAAAATTACAAAAATCACAAAACAGAAAATTTTTAACTTAAATTTTTGATTATTCACAACATCAAGAAAAATTTATTTAAAAAAGGGGCAAAAAATATTTTCACAATTGTTTTTAAAAATTGGTCCAAACCGCAAAATAAATGTCAAGGATTTTGTTAGAACGGAAAATAAAATAACAAATTTTTTCATCTTTCGTAACAAAAATTTAAGCAGGAGCATTTATTAAATTGATCACAAAATTCTAATTTTTATCAAATTTTTATTCTTCTTTTTATATTTTCTTTAAAATGTAGCTTTTTTCAGTTTTTTAAAATTTTATATTGTTTTTTTTTCAGTTTTATAGAATTTGTATCAATTCAATGTAGATAATGTTTAATGTTAAAACGTATTTTTAAATTACTATGGGATGCATAGTATATTACATCACTATAAAAAGACTTAATTATTAAAAAAGGATGAAATTATAACACTAATAGAAATATGCAAAAGGAGATATTTGTGTCGTCGACAAAATAAAGATGATTGTAGATTTCGTCATCTTTGTTTCACAATTCAATTTAAATTAAAATTTAATTCACATTTAATAAGCGACAAATTGAATTATGTTTTGTTGGTGAAAAAAGAATTTGTTTTTGCATAGATTTGTTTTTGTAAGCTCTTATTTTTATTATAATAAAATAAATGGTAACTTAATGGATAATAAACTTTCTAAAAACGTTATCAATGCCGGTGATGTCTTTTTCGATGAAAACAATAAAACTCTCTTCAAAATTTATTTATTGAATCCTTTTGTTCACATGATCGGAATTAATTTTTTGCATAATTTCTGATTTGAAACAATATGCTTAAAAAGGTTGTATTTTTCTAGACAGCAATAAAATATTCAAAGAGAAAACAAAAAACTGACACAAAAAGAAATTGTGCTCATTCATTTCAAATGTTTTACGCTCAATGTATTTTTATAGTTTTCAAAAGTGATTCAAATTTTTATTTGCACTCTGTTTTTTAATGTATAATCACTGAAATATTTCGCAACTTTAGTTTGCAAAGTATTTTTCGACACAAAAACATTCTCTTTCAGCACCTTTTCATTATATGTCGTTGCAACAGCATATGTGCGCATAAAATCGCACTTTTTCATTTTTAACGAAAAAGCGTTATTTTTTATTGTTACTTTGAATATTTTTATATATCTTTTTTAATTATAACCATTTTCTGCTAAGAAACTGATTTGGTTAACGAATTCAATATTTTTTTCGTATACTCTTAGCATGGAGTGACAACTATGCAGTAAAAAATTAAGCCAAACATTTTTCGAAACTGAATTTTTTTAGAAATTAGAAAAAATTTAAATCCCATTTTTTGTTGTTTAGTCGTTTTTTCTCAATGGAATAATAAAAACCTCTTTTGTTTAATCAGATGCGTTATAACTGTTTTGATGTTCAGCTCTTCCAAAAAAATGCAAATAAATTTAACCCTTATCTGCAAAAACAAATTTTAAAGCTCATCTTTTGTGCGCAAAAACTTAAAGACGTGACCTCTTCGAAAAGATCAAAGCACCCAGCACTTTCGATTCAGCAAATTCATGCCATAGTACTTTTTGATTACTAACATTATTTACTGGCCAATTTCGATGTGTCATACAAAAGTGGATTAAAAATGCAAATCCGATTTCTTCACAACTTTAACAAATTTTTCAATACTTTTATTGCTTTCTGCTTTAAATATTCAACACAAAACAATCAATAACGACAGTCTGTCGTCGACAAAACATTTTCTTATAAAAAAGTTTTTTTTGCAATCTTTTTGTGTCGTATTATACGACTCGTATAATTTATGTTGCGAAATTTTGTAAAAAATATTAGAGTCGCAAACTTTTTTTAACTGTGGTTTTTCCACTTTTTAAATTTTTTTTATTTTTAATTGTGTTTTTCTGCTGTAAAAACGCACATTTGATTTTTTTGAATATTTAATTTTTGCACATTAACTTTAAAATCAATATTAATAAAATATTCGGTAGTATAATATAATAAAATAATTTAGTATTTGTGGCATCTTAAAATATTTTTACACTCTTTGTCCTTGAGCATGTTTTTTTAATAATCATAAAACAGTCGAAAATATTGATAAACATTTTTCACTAAAAAAAGATGTTCTACTGTTCTATTTGTTGTTTTTTCAAGGTTGGTATGTCTACGTTCAGAAAAAAACTAAATATCTTATGTTTTTCCTTTTTTTGTTAAAATAGGCTGAACTAAGATTTCTATAAAATTTTTAAAAATTAGATTTTAAATATTTAAAAACGGTATTAAATTTTATCAAAATGTTAAAAAAAATCTTAGATTGATGATGAGAAGTTTCAGTACATTCGTAAACAACCGAGGAGTTCTAAAAAAACTATAAAGCAGCGGTTACTAAAAACATTATAAATTATTTTAATACATTCGTCTATTCATGGAATGAATGCACTTTGTTAAATGTTTACAGTAACTAAATTTTTAAGCAACAAAAGTGTTAAATGGCCAAAGTTTTTGTCTTTTTTGCGTTAAAATGAAAAGGTATTTATTTAATTATTTATTATTAATGGACAATATTCTTTGGAATCAGTTGCTTACTTATCAAAGGTTTTCTTAACGATGTTTAATTCATAAAAACATCTTTTGCTATTGCATTTAAAATTTTCAAAATATTTGTGGAGAAGAATTGCTCTTCAACCACAGATGAGTATGTTTGTATGTTTGAGAGAGAGAGATAAAAGTGTGTGTGTTTATTACAATAAAAGTATAAAAAAATGCACAAAAAGAAAGACAAAAAGGGTTTTTATAGACATTCAAGAAGAATGTAAATGATGTTTTGTATGTTATGCAAATTATTCTGATTGTGGACTTTCTCCACAACACTCCCGGCCTCACAGATTTGTTGAAGGTGTTAATGTTTTGGCTTCCCAAAAACATTCTGGAGGTTTATCCTTCCAGGATTTGATTTCTTTGCTCGAAGGAATGTTTGAGAATTTTACATGTTGAATTTGAGATTCATTTGTTGCAAGACCAAAAAGTTTATCGATTTTCTCGACAAATGTTTCACCATGTGCTGGAAGCCACTCCCGGCCCCACTGAGTTGTTGAAGAATGTCCAGCCACAGTATTAGAAAGTTCCAAGACTGCTCTTGAACTAAGAGTATCAATTTTATTCAAAAATTTTGGTTTTACAAGTTTTCCACTTGATTGTTTATCAAGATTTGTTGTTTGTTGTTGAAATTTTGAAGATGGTGGTCGATCATATTTATTCTGACGTTGAAATTCAGCAACAGTTGTTGAAGCTTGTCTTGCTTCATTTCCAACGATAGTTTGAACTGATGCAACTTTCTTGCAATCAGCTTTTTCAACCATTAAAGTGGCATTTGATTTCTCAATTGCTTTTGTTCCCTTGGAAGTTTTCTGTTTTCCAGAAGCACGTGGAGAAGCATCAAGTACAATGGTAATATTCGTTGTTGAACTATTAGAACTTCTTTCTTGAATCATAGGATTCATAGTTTCCATCCATGATGGTTTTAATGTTTTTGTATTTGGCACTTGGATTTTCTCCTTGTGTACCGTATTCACATTTTTTGTTTGTGTAGTATCTTTTTCGGGTGGAGCAAGTTTAAGTCCAAATGTTGAAGGTTCAATTGATAATGAAGTTACGGTACTTGAATGTTGCTTTGGAATACTGTTACATAACATTTTACCAACAATTGAATGAACAATAACCATGTTATCATTTGACTTCTCAAATGAATAAATAAAATCAAAGAAGTAATCCATTCCAATGATAATATCAGGTGTTTTGTGAACTGTTTTAATATCAAAGGATTCAAAGGATTCACTTTGAATTACTGGAACAGTTGTCGCAATCATTTTTGATGAATTTGCATAAATTTCTTTAAAATTAACCATTGTTTTTACTTCAAATTTCACCACTGATGACGTGTAAGATGATACCTTTGCGCCAAAGCCGGTAACATGGAGTTTCTCCTCTTCAACCTTTTCAAGCTTTAGCTGATCAATGATTTTATTTGAAATATAAGATTTCTGTGATCCAGAATCAAATATTACAACTGCTTCAGTTGTTTGTTTCGTTGTAGGATTTGCGATCAATACTTCTTTTGTCATTAGCATATCTTGTTTCTTTTCGACAGTAATAAAAGCAGAAGATTGAGTACTGTTTGAATCTGTTTTTGTTTTGCACAAAAATGAATAATGTTGTCCATTGCAGCGTGTACATTTAACTTTTGAGATGCAACTTCTTGCATCATGATTATTCCTTGTACATTTGGTGCAAGAATTTGTTGCATTCAATCGTTCCAACTTGTCATCCACAGTTGGATAATTTTGGCATTGTGAAGATAAGTGATCTTCATTGCAAAGATTACACTTGGAAGTTTTATCAGAATTGAATTCGTTGAAGTTTTGTTTGATTTGTGTAGTATGTTTGAGTGTGTTTGGTGTAAAATTGTTTTCTTTTGTTTCCACAAAAGATTTCCTTTTATTTTCAGAAGACAATTCAGCCTTTAATGCCATATCTTTCATGCGCTTCATTAGTTTTTCAATGGTTGCTTCTTGTGGTGAAGAAATCATTAACCATTTCAATTCATCTTTTTCACGATTTGGTAGCTTTTCGATGATATCCAATTTCATCGAATCATTGTTAACATCAACACCAAGATTTTGCAGTTGTCGACACATGTTGCAGATAATATTTACTGTACTTCTGAGGCTTTCAGGATTTGGTTTTGCAGTTTCGATTGCTCGAAGTTTACTTTGCAATTCCATAATAATTAAAGGTTTCTTTCCAAATCGGTCAGTAAGAACATCAACGATTGTATCGTAATTTTCTTCAGAAACTTGAAATCCTTCAACTTCTTCCAAAGCTCGTCCTTCAAGAAGTCCAAGTAACATAATCAATTTCTCGATTTTTGGAATTGAACGATTATGTACTGCATGTTCGAATCTTTGCCAGAAAGTATTCCACTTTAAATATTCTCCATTAAATCTTGGTATATTTGCAGTTGGTAAAGTAAAAAATGTTTGGTTATTGCTTTTATCTGAAGGAACTTCTCCCTGAGCAAATGTTTGTGTTGGAACAGGAGTTGGTGAAATAAATTCAATGTTAACTTGGATTTCGTTTACAGCATCACCCAAGTCATAAATCATATCATCGTATTCAGGTTTTTCTTTCCATTCAATCAAAGCTTGGTCTTCATTTTTTCTTTCATCTTCATTATCGATTTCATCAATCAAAGTTTGCCATGCGCGATAGCATTGCTCGAATTTCTCGAGAATCTTGTTCATGGCCATTCTTATTGGTTGGAACTTCTTTTTTGCTTCATCATCCCATGGTAATGGAAATCGAATAAGTAGTTCGTTATATTTTTGAAGTTGACGTGTACCATGGCCTCGATTTCTTCCAAGGTCAGAACGAATTTGACCAGACATTGGTAAATCGACAAAAAATAATAGTCAAAAATGATAAACCCACGGTTTTGTAACTGTATTTCACCGTTACTGCAACTTCTTTATTGTTTTAAAAGAATGAAGGTTGAAAGGGACTGTATGAAGTTGATTGAATAACAAACTTTCTTTGTTTTCACGATCGTTGTTGATGGCTAGCAAAATTTCTTTGCTGCCAAATATAATGAGCAAACTCCTTTGCTATCAGTTGTTGTCGAAGGACAGTAAAGTTTCTTTACTGCCAGAATGATCAGCAAACCTTCTTTGCTATCACAGTTATGTTGAACAAATTCTTTTGTTATGAGAGATTGAAGGCCACCAGCTTGTGGAGAAGAATTGCTCTTCAACCACAGATGAGTATGTTTGTATGTTTGAGAGAGAGAGATAAAAGTGTGTGTGTTTATTACAATAAAAGTATAAAAAAATGCACAAAAAGAAAGACAAAAAGGGTTTTTATAGACATTCAAGAAGAATGTAAATGATGTTTTGTATGTTATGCAAATTATTCTGATTGTGGACTTTCTCCACAACAATATTCAAAAAATGATTTAATTTTTTCTTTTCTAAAAAAATGCTAAAAAAATGCAATTCAGCATATTTTTTGATGATTCTTTTCCGTTTTTGGACCACATTTTTCGAAACCTTTTAAGTGTAACAAAATAAAGTCTGGTTCTTTTTCGTTGAAACAAAACGAAATTTCTTTGCCTTTTTTGAACATTTAGTTTTTCAAAAAACGTTGAACATCCGATGCTTTTTGTGTTTCATTTTTGTTTTGTTTTTTTTTCAAAAAAAACAGCTATTAATTCTGTGTTTGCTTCTTTTTCAATTATTTTCAATGTATTTGAATATTTAAGTTATTTAAATACATTTCCTTAGCTAAAATTCTTACACAAAAAAACAAATTTTATCTTATTAAAAATTTGATGACGGTGAAAATACATGGATTCCGTTAAAATACATTAGTTAAAAAGAAGCTTACAACATCGAAAATTTGAATACAATTCCTTTTTTTGTTCATTGAGAAGCGGCTTTTTCAGAAAAATTCCTCTTTTTTTCTCGTGAGTGCGGGTGAATTTTTTTTTTTGCTCTTCATTTTTTTTGATCATTACTTTTATTTATTTATTGCTCAAACAAATTCATTTTATTAATTTCTTCTGCTTTAATTATTCCATGACAATGGTAAATCAATTATGTTATCACGTTTTCACATTCGTCAATCCATGGGGTTAATGCACTTTGTTAAATGTTTACACTAACCTATATTTTAAGCAACAAAAGTGTCTAAAAACTTTTGTCTTTTAGGCATTAAGAGACGGTCTACGAGAGAATTTGAATCGAGCGGAACCGAGAATTTTTAAATGAATTTTTTTGTGGTCCATTTGATAAAACTAGGTGAAAAAACATTATTCTGAAAGTTTTGGCTCAATTTATCTCGTACTTTTGATTTAAGAGTAAAGTAAAGTTACTGTACAGCCAAAAATGGAAAAATTCAGGAAAAATCCAAAAGTGAATTAATCAAAAAGTTATTTTCCATGATTGTACACATAAGTAAGGGCTAATAATTGCACTATACAAAAAAATTTTATCTGACCCTCAATGTCGAAATTTCGGCTATTGTAATTTTTTTTTTATTGGACGCTATCGGTAAAAAGTTAAAGCGATTGATAAAAACATTTTAATCAAATGACACAATCTCTTCCAAATTTATTTATTGATTCCATCTCTTGATGATAAATTTTTGTCATAATTTCTGCTGCTTTATAATCATATATTTTTATCATTTATTTAAAACTGCAGAGTTTTTATATGTACTAAGCAGTCATAAAATATTCAAAGAAAAAACAAAAAAACAAAAATTTAAAAATAATTCCCATCCATTTTTTTCAGATATTTTACGAATAATGTTTTTTTATGTTTAAAAAAATGATGAAAGTTGTTAGACATTAGAAAAACATTTTTTTCAATGTGATTATTTTTGAAATTCGTAAATATTATGTCTCCTTTGCGCGTATTTTCATAAAAGCATTCATTCGCATTTTTTCGTTATATAATATTTTTGTTCCTGAATATTTTAAAGTAAAAAAATGATGACAAATCTCTGCTAAAAAATTGTATTTATTTTCAAATAATTCTGTTTGTAAAACCTAAATAAGCTCTATTACCGCTGCCAATGTCATTCATCAGTAAAAAAGAAACAAAATCTTACAAAAATCAAACTTTAAAAGCATGTTTAAAAAAATTGTTGGCATTAATTTTGTTCTTCTTCAATCCAACAAAAAATCAAACACTTTTTTTTTGATCTTTTGAATATTTTATAGCAAAAAATACAGGGTGTATCAAGAAAAAGTGCCGATATGATTTGGCTCGCAAATTAATTCTATTGAAGTTATAAAAAAACTGATGGTACTGTTGTAATCAGCTCTGAAAAGGGTTTTGTTTTTTACAAGAAAAGTTTTAAAACAAAAAAAATTTTTTTGAGTTTCACGTGGTCTGCCCTTTGGGAAAAAATTCTTTTTTAGAAAAAAGTGGAGTTCAATGTATTGAGTCATTATCAACATTTTAAGATGCCCAGGACTTCTATATCTACAACATCTCCGTGCATTATGTATCCGTTTTTCATGCTGTATTTTAACAACCTTATTAATATTATAAAATTTATTGATTTCTGAATGTGCTTAAATATTCAAAAAAAACTTGAATATGCTTCTTTAATGCCAAAACACAGAACTAGAAAATGAAAAAAAGGTAGAAAAGAATGGTGCTGCAAATTTTTTTTGTGATTGTATAAACAAGATAACAAAAGACAAAAAATGTTAAAGCCAAAACGTCAAGAAATAAGGGAACAATGAAGTAAAATAGAAAAATAAATCTTTTGTGAAAGAAAGAACATAATATTTATCCTCTCAAAAATGAATAAAAACGAAATAGAACAGACACAAAGGATGTTTCTTGAAAATCATAAAAGAACACCAAATTTTTTTAAATTTCGTTTTGAAATAGAAATTTAACTTTTTTGAAATATTTAATAGGAAACCACATTCAATGCATTCACCAGTACCGTTTTGATTCGTTTTAATATTCTTTTCTTTTAACGAATATTTTATTATTGATTGAAAAGTGAATGTGAAAAAATCAAATATTCAAAAAAAATGAATGTGTGCCTTTCTGGCCGAAACATCAAACAAAGAAAGGACCAAGTAATGAAAAAAACAGAAAAGATTTGTGCTGCGAAAAATCGTTTTTGTCATCGTGTAATGAAGGCAACAAGTTTGTATGTCCCCGTAGTCCCACACGAGTTGCGGACGTTCTGGTATAGATTTTCCAAAAGACGAATCTTTTTTTTTCAACATTTCGCAACAAAAAATCATCGCAAAAAATATATTTTTAAAAGAAAAAATGTGTCGGATTTTTTTATTTTTTTCTTCGTTGTCTGAAATGCACATCTGTGTTTAAAATTTTTTAAATAAAGTTTTTATTAGCAGCAATGAAATGACTTTTTCTCGTTTTTTTTTCTTCTTTTTGATTTTAAAAAAAAGTCTTCTGATTTTCGATTAAAAATGGCTGAAAGCATTAATTATCATTTTTCTTTTTGTTTGAATATTTTGTTGTTCAAAATTATATAATGTAAAATCTGGTTACGTAATTTTTTTTATAGAAGCATTGATTTTAAAAAGAAAATTTAGCTGTATCAAATTTCGAACCCATTTTTAATTTAACCGAAAGAATTATTTATACAAACACATTTTTGAAATTAAAAATTAAAAATTTTTTATTTTATATATGAAAATTGCGCTTTGTAGCTTACATTTAAATTTAAAAAATTAATTTTTTTGACAAAAAGATTTCGTCATCTTTGGTTAACACTACCGCAAATAAAATAATATGTTCAACAAATCTAGGTGACGACAAATTTTATTTAACTGAAACTTATTTCTGTTACGCCTTGGTTTTATTTTCTTGGTGATTTTACGAATGATTTTTTTGAATACTTATTTGAGAAAAGTGTAATTAATCGGGAGGAAATATTTTCACATTAATTTTAAATGGTTTTCAAAAATCTTTAGTAAAAGTAACAGCTTGCAAAATTATGATATCAATTTTCATAAGAAAACATAAATAATTATAAATTAAATTGAAGAAGAATTATTCGAAGAAAAAGAAAAAGAAGCGAAAAAACTGATAGAAAAATTGTAACGAAAAACATTTTAGTGGCAAAAAAATATTGCGAAAGTCTTTAAAACCATAAAGAACTATTGTTTTAGAATTTGCTTTTATATCATCTGTCAAGGGAAGTTTTTTTGAATTCTTTGCCTTTCTTTTTTTCATGAGCACTGTACGAAAAAAGATGTTTGTCACAATTCGGCCGAACCCCGAGTGATCGATTATTTCATCACCTTTATTTCACAATGCCATAAGATAAATAAAAAACCTAATCATTTCCAATCCACACAAATTAAATTATTTAAAAATGGCTTGTCTTTAAAGTTTTTTTTAAAAAAAATTTAGAAAAATCAAATTACACAATAACTTTTAGTTTATTGATTCTTAAAAACAGTATTGTTAATTTTAAAAGCTTTCTTAAAAACATGTTACAACATTAAACAACTTTAGATTTATTTGGATTCATTCGACTCATTCGACCAAGTACTTTGGTAAGTTGAAAATGAGACCGCAAATAAACTTATCCCGAATAAGATAACTAATTATGTACAATCAACCCCGTCCATGGGGCAATGAAATGAGATACCCTTGAAAAGATTGATTGATGTAACAAAAGCCCAAATTCCAATCCTATATAAAACTGTCTAAATAAATTAGAGTTCAAAAAATATACATAAAACAAAATTTTACCAAAATTATAAAAACATATATTGCCACTAAAAAAACCTGTGAAGTTTTATGAAAGAAAATAACAAAAAAAAAGTTTTGAGCGTTTTTTCTATGGCAGAACACTTTGCCAACTGCAAAAAACGCTCAAAACTTTTGGAACTACCTGATATAATGTCCATGACTGTATTATATTTGGTTCAAAGTTATTTTATTCGCCGTATTTCGTGCGTTGCTTTAACAAGCAATTTTATTTTTTTTAAATCAATTGATTGATTTGTGAATGTTCTTAAATATACAAAAATATTGAACGTGCGCCTTTGCGGCTGAAAGACACAACTAAAAAATGAAGAAGAAATAAAAAAAGCAGAAAAAGTGTTGATGCGAAATATTGTTTCCGCCATTTTTTGAAAAAGAAGGCAAAAGACAAAAAAATCTTTTTTAAAGCAGAAATGAAAACAAACAAAAAACATAAAACCACTTGGTTAAAAAAATATAAACGTTAAAAAGAAAATGAGCTCCAAATATTTATGAAAAAAATCAGGCAAAATAAATCTTTTGTAAAAAGAACAAAAAAATTTAAAAAAAAACAGTAACATTACGTTTTACAATATATCGAGCTTTTATTGGACATTTAATTTCATTAGTGAATGATGAAAAAATCAGGTCTTACATTCTTTGAAAGTAATCGGATTTCTTATAAGAAAAAATTACCTACAAATATTTTCAAGTAATTTTGATGAACATTTATTTTCAAGAAAAAGTGTTTTCTATTTTTTGAGTAATCATGGAAATTCGAAAATATTCAATATCTAAAATATATCAAATTAAATCGTGTTTTGTCGATGACAGATGAATTGTGTCGCCTTGATTTTTTTATCTAATTTTTATTATGTTGAAGAAACGGATATATCGATTAATAAGTTTTCTAAAAAAGATATTAATACCTATAATGTTTTATCAAAGTTGAAAATTACATCCTCATAAAAATTTATTTATTGTTCTTTTGGGTAAAAATTATACTGACATAATTTCATATTTCAATTCGTGTGTTTTCAACTTTCTTTAAGCATAGAAGTTTTTCAAGCAGCAATAAAATATTCAAAAAAAAACCAAAAAACTCCCAGTAATAAATAATGCCTATTCATTTTAGGCATTAAAAGATCAACAATGTCTTTTTCTTTTTTTTGAAAAACGAAGAAAGCTTTTTTTATTACACAGTGAGACAGAACTTTTTTGTTTTCGTTTGCTCAAATATTTCGCAACTTTTATTTCTAAAAAATCGCCAATTTTTGTCTTTTCGTTCGTCTTCTACAAAAGCGTTCAATTGGAAGTTTTCAATTTCAGTGAAAAATTACACTTTTTATTTATCTTTTTAATATTTTATAGCAAATAATACAAATTTTAATTGATTTTCTTTATTTACAACATTATAAAAGTACATTTAAAACAATTAATAATTTTTTGAAGGTTGTTTATGTTAGTATTATAATTCAGTAAATAAATAACAAAATAATTTAAAAATCTACTTTGATGAATTTACCTCATGAGGAAGGTTTACTTCAAATTTACAGGCTTTAGTATATTTGTAACAATGAAGCATTTATTTAGGTTGTGCATCATTGTGTTTTTTTGATCACTGATTTTATAAATTTATGTTACTTTTTTTTACCAAATTTCAAACGAATACAGTCGAACCTAATTTGAAGTTATTTAATTGACAATAAATTTTGAATTTTTACAACTATTTAATAAGTTCATTTAAGACATGCAGTGTGGTTTGTTAAACATGCTCTGTTTTGTTAAATGTTTTATTTAATAAAGATTAATTTAAAAATGTATTTAAAAGGTTTAAATTTTCAAAAAAATTGAATGCGCTCTTTTTCAGCAAAAACAAACACCTAATTTGCAACTAAAAAATGGATAAGATTAAAAAAATTAGAAAAAACACAAGTGCAAAGTCGAAAATTTGTGCCAATTAAATTTTTTACACGATTTCGTATAGTTAATGCAGTTGAAAATCAACGAAAAGAACATTCTTTTATTTTTATGAAAATGTGTCGTTGATATCGAACGTTTTCTTTAGTTTTTTGAATAATTCAATTTAAAAAACTGATAAAATTGTGACATTTTAACCCAAAAATCAGTAATTACTTATGTAAAGCATGCATCTGTGGCACAGCGAAACGAAAGTTGATTTTTTAAAAAACGCCAAAAACTGTTTTTTGCAAAAAAAGAGATGTTTTTGTTTTTATTCTAATTTTATTTCTATCAACTCAAATTATATTTTTATTGTTCTTAGGGTAAAAAACAGTGACAAATCTGATTTTTCCATCCATAATATACCTAAAAATATGATATATACCGGTTTTTTGAGCGTGTTGAAAAATAGGGTAATTTTGCAAGGTTAAAATCTCAAAACTGTACATTTCTTTCTCTTCGCCAGTCATCTTACCATGTTCAGCAGGTTCAGTTCTATGATTGGAGAGGTCAGAATTTTGATTTTTCTATACAAAAAAATTTGGCATCAACTTGAAGTTATACACTTTACCCCAAGTACCCCAACATCATTTTTCCGTGATATTTTCATCAATCAATGCTTGAATCAGCTATATTTTATGTTAACATGATGAACTAAATGTATTACACTCAACAGAAACAACAGTGAACTCAAAATCTTAGCTGCAAAACGAATCAAAAGTCATCTATACCTCCAACATCAAAATTTCAGTAAAAATCAATCAAATTTATTAAACAATGCTATCTGAAATGTTCTAATGGATTATTTATGGTATTTTAAGATTGAAGTAAGTATTAGATATATAGTTTATACTAACTTTGTACTTTTAGATTACTTTTTGATACTCATCAATATCGTATATATACTGTACATGTTTTACACAAGAATTCTGCCGACAAACTTCTTACATGAATAGAAAAAGTTGTTATCAATCAAAACAACTGTGGTTCGTCAACATAATAGCTTTAATAGCCCCATAGACCACAAATAATTGCCAAAAAAAATTGTTCAACATGTATAGTATATATACGATATTGATGAGTATCAAAAAGCAATCTAAAAGTACAAAGTTAGTATAAACTATATATCTAATACTTACTTCAATCTTAAAATACCATAAATAATCCATTAGAACATTTCAGATAGCATTGTTTAATAAATTTGATTGATTTTTACTGAAATTTTGATGTTGGAGGTATAGATGACTTTTGATTCGTTTTGCAGCTAAGATTTTGAGTTCACTGTTGTTTCTGTTGAGTGTAATACATTTAGTTCATCATGTTAACATAAAATATAGCTGATTCAAGCATTGATTGATGAAAATATCACGGAAAAATGATGTTGGGGTACTTGGGGTAAAGTGTATAACTTCAAGTTGATGCCAAATTTTTTTGTATAGAAAAATCAAAATTCTGACCTCTCCAATCATAGAACTGAACCTGCTGAACATGGTAAGATGACTGGCGAAGAGAAAGAAATGTACAGTTTTGAGATTTTAACCTTGCAAAATTACCCTATTTTTCAACACGCTCAAAAAACCGGTATATATCATATTTTTAGGTATATTATGGATGGAAAAATCAGATTTGTCACTGTTTTTTACCCTAAGAACAATCCTCCCTCCTAACGGAGACTGTAAGTTTTTCGTTGCATAAAGCTTTTATGTGGCTGTGTTTGGTATTAAAATAAAGATAAAATTATGGCAATAACGAAAATAACAGTGGCTAAGTCCGGAGGTAGGCATCCAGGAAAGTTACGGACCCTTAAAGGTCCAAAAAATAGGAGAATGGAAAAAACAATGCAAATTAAGCGGGGAATAAAAAATGTAATTGGAAATGAATAAAAACGAATGTGAAAGGGAATGCATGCACAAAATGATATAAAAGGAATGATGACATGAGGAATCGGTTCATTTGGATAACAAGCAAGGGATTTGAGGAAGGTTGTATTTTGGAATAGCGAAGAGTTTTATAAGCAAATTAAGTTGTGATCCAAACAAATGAAAATAGCTAATGCAAATTAATCAAGAATGAATAATAGTTGACTTAATGTAAAATGAATAGATGGGAATGCATTGTTACAATAGGAATGAAGACAGTAGAAATTGGTACATTTGGGGTATAATACGCTAAAAGCAAGCAAAGAGAACATATAAAATGATAGTTGGGCAAAATTTACATGATAATAAGAATAAGTAAAATAGTCATCATTCTAAGATCTTAGAAAGCCTGTTTTGATCTGGGAAGCAGATTTTGGGTACGGAAGACCGTTATTTACTTTTGATAATAGGTGGTTTACGTAAAAATGAAGAACTGTGCATCCGACAAAAACTACAATGGGGAATGAACGATATCATGATTTGTTAGACAAGTTAGGGATACGTTTAGGTAATCAGGTATTAGACCATGCAATATTAATATTAAAAGTCTTTCTGTCATTAATTCGGTATTTTGTATGGTTAAAATGGCACATGTGTCTCATTTGAAAACATGATTGTGAAGTAGCTTTTGTTGCATTTTCTGCTCTTTCAGTATTAAAAATTAATAATGTTGAGTATTATTCGCATGCATAATGGAAAGCGCCCGAAATAGGAAATATGTCATGTTTACATCGATTAGAAATCGGTTGTTAGCTATTGCTTTGCTTTGTTTCTCTGATTAATTCCATTTGCGCAGCTCAAGGGAAAGACTCAAAACGGAAAATATATTTTACGTTTATAAGACTAATCATGCAATTAAAATATGGGCTACATAAAAAGAACTATAATTTGAAGTTAGCGGCCCGAAGGGCCGCCCGAGGCCTAGTAAAAATATAATTTGAGTTGATAGAAATAAAATTAGAATAAAAACAAAAACATCTCTTTTTTTGCAAAAAACAGTTTTTGGCGTTTTTTAAAAAATCAACAAAAAGCAGTTTTTCGTTTCGCTGTGCTGTGGTTAAGAAAAGGTTTAAAAAAGTTACAACTCCAGAGCATCTTCTGTTACTTAATTTAATAAAAATATTAGGGTGAAGAACCAAAAATATCTTCAAAACTAATTTTTGATAACAAAGCTTTTTTTTATATTTACTGGAACATTCGGAAACAAAGTTTATTTCACACTCCTTTTTTCTTTCTATTATCAAATATTTTATTATTAAATTACAGGAATGATTAAAAAGTGTTGAATGTGATAAAATATACAAAAAATGAACGTACACATTTTTGGCAGAAACAAAAAAACCAAAAAATGAAAAAAAGCGGAAAAGGCAGTTTTGCGAAAAAAATTTTTGTCATCGTTCAACAGAATGCAAAAAGTCATTTAAATTAGATAGGTCAACAAATCGAAAAACCAATAAACATGATTTTGTTCCTTTTTCATTTATTAAAACATTACACTCTTTGTTTCATTGCTTTTTTGTAAGCCATAAAACTTATATTTTCGTAGTAAATTTTGACGAAAAATTTCTATTTCTTAATATTTTACGAAAAGAAGGGTCACGATGATCTTGTATTTTTGGTTTATTAATGCTTTCTTTTAACAAAACTTTTACATTTTCTAAATTTATTGAACACTAAATGTAAAAAATCAAAAATTCAAAACAAAATTAGTCGTGCGGCTTTCTCCAGCAGAAAGACAAAACCAAAAATAAAGAAGAGAAGAAAAAAAAGCAGAAAAAGTGGTGCTGCAAAAATATTAGTATGGATTTGAAAGGACAACCAATACAAAATGTTTTTTAAAGGGACTGTCGCAGTCATTGCAAAAAATAGCAAACGATGATGGAAAATAAATGGTGTGTTTTTTTGACAACAACAAATGATGCATTCTCCATCATTGCTTTCTTTAACCACTTTTGGCTAAATCAGGCAATATTTTTTTTATATTTACTGTGACCTTTAAAGAAAAAAGGTCATGTTTTGCAATTTTTTTTTGTAAACCATAAAACTTCATTTTAAAGTTTCGAGTTCTTTTTAAACGATGTAAATTGTGCAACGACATTTTACTTGTTTCTTTTTCATTTACGATAAAAAAAATAAGCAGATCCGCTATTATCGAACATTATTAAGTCATTAATGAAAAACATAAGATTTTACATCTTTGGATTTTGGAAAAAAAATTTCTCGTGTGAAAAAAAACATCGAGTTGACAGCTAACAAATCTCTTCAAAGTAAATTTTGACAGCAATCTTTAAATTTTTTAATAATTAATGTTATGGAAGAGCGTTCGCTATTGTGAAACATTTGTTTTGGATTTTTCATGCTTTGTTTTTTTAAGATTTTGCTTTTTCAAAATTGTTTGAACATTGAATGTAAAAAATAAAAAAATCAAAACAAAATTAGACTTGCAGCTTTCTCCGGCAGAAAGACAAAACCAAAAAATGAAGAAGAAACGAAAAAAAGTATAAAAAGTGGTGCTGCAAAAAATCTGTCATTTATGACAACCAAAAACACAATGTCGGAAAAAGGGTCAAATAAGAAAAAAAATAATGAACACTTGAATTATAGACGCTCAAAATATGGGGTAAAAACGTTTAGTTTTTACCCTTAAACCAGTGATATGTATTTTTTTGATATATATGCACTAAAAATGTTGATTTATTACTGTCATCTTCATATTACGCAATATGTTCATTTATTTTTTTAGAAACACTTTACTCGTTAATAAAATCAGTAGTTTGAGAGAAATTTGTTATTTTCTTTTCGGTTCAAAATATTCAAAGAAACAATATTACAATTATATTTAAAAAAGAATGAAAAACGGCTGTTGTGAAAAGGTGCAAAAAGAGACATAATATTGCTAATGTGTAAAAAATAATTTTGTAAACAAAAGTTGCGAAATATTTCAGTGATTGTACATCAAAAACACTGGCAATAAACAGTTTCATCACTTTTGAAAAATACTAAAAAAATCGTTAAACATCTGAAATGAATGGGCACATTTTTTGTGTCAGTTTTTTGTTTTTTCTTTAAATATTTTATTGCTGTCTAAAAAAACCTTTTTTGCTTAATAAAAGATAAAACTGAAATTAGAAATTGTGCCAAACAAGTCAACTTCTGAACAAATTATCAGACAAAAAATTTAACAGCTACTTATCAGTTTTTATATCTAATCATACTCGGCAATAACAATTTCATTTCGATTTTGAATAAAAAATTATTTCAGTATGTGAACAAATTAATAAATAAATTTTGAACAGATTGTCGTTTTTTTCATTGTGAAATTATCACCGGTATCATTTAAAAAAAATTTTGATCGATTTATTCATTAATTGAAATAACAAAAATGAGATTAAACAGGAAAATAATCTTAAGCTATCGACATGTTCTTTTGTTTTACAAATTTCTTTGTTAATTTCTTATTTTCATTCACCAAGTTTTCTTTTTTCCATAACATTCAGCATTTTAAAGGATTCTTTTCATAAAAATTGTACACTTTAAAATGAATCAGTAGTGTTTTCTTTTAATCGAAAAAAACAAAAGAAAAGAGACTTTCGAAATCTATCTTTTTTCATATTTCACAACAACAAAATTCGAAACACACGGGAGATTGCTTCGCAAAAATCGCAAAAACTTTTTCAAAACAAATTTTATTCTCCCTTTTTATTGTTCTTTCGAAAAACAACTCTTTGAATTTTTTATTGCATTCATTAATTCTTAAAATATTATGAAGCTTGTAACAATTTAAACTTTCTTTCGCAAATGAGGATTTCAAAAAGAACAAATACAAATCAATATTAATTAATGTCAAAAAAATTAAAAATTACTAAGTTTAAACAAAATTTCTAAAAACACCGTACGAAAAAGAGACGTTTTTGAAAATTAAGATGATTGAGGATGTCATCATTTTCATTAGTCGATAAGAATAAATGATTTCATTTCACATGAAGCTTTCTTACATTTACTGTATTTATTGTACAATGAGTCAGAATCAAGTTACAGTACTTAGAACAACTACAAAGAATATTCATTTGAACAAAGTTCAGTACTCAATGTCAATTATGCAAATTTATAAAAGCTTTCAGATCTGTTAAATTAATAATACCCAATTTTAGTTACATGATATATTTATAAAAATGTATTTCTGCAACAATGTTCCTCAAAAAGGCATGACAAATACAGGGTGTCACAAAAAAAAGTATAATTTGTTTTTTAAACAATGAAGAGGGGCTGCCAAGACCTATGGTTGGTGCCAACAGGGACTTGGTAGGAAGAGGTACTTGACCCTACAGTATCATGGTTACGGTACTTTCGCTTCGAGAGTTTCAGAAATTCAAAGTTAAAAAAACACCCATTTTTGGGGTGTTTTTTGAATCCCTTTTCCCAAAGCCCCAGGGCAGCTGAAGACTTGTGGTTTTGGGGTTTGGTAGACCTTGACTAACTCTCGTTGTTCCCCATTAGTATGACTTTGGGGGACTTTCGCTTCGAGAAATCCAGCGCGTTAAAAAATCTTTTGCAGATTTTTATACGTTTTCGACTAACTTTGACGTATTGGTGTAGTTCAGAGAGGTGGAGTTCGGAGCTAATATTTGTTGCCAATAAACTTCAGACCTATTGTGGTCGATCTCATTCCAAAATATTGAAATCTGGAAAAATGACTTTTTAGCAGCCATAATTTTCGTATATTAGTAAGTATATTTTACACATAATGAAATTCAATTCAATGTCAAAGTATCCAAATTGGGCAAAAACGCTTAAAATGTATTTTACAGTATTTCTTTGACTAATTTTCATGGATTTATTGCATAAAACGGCATTTTAAATCTTTTTTATATACATACTTACTGGTTATTTATTAGTATACGCGTTTAAACAACCGTTTTTGAACATTTTTGGGTATCGAAAAAAATCAATTCTTTCAGATTTCAATATTTTGGAATGAGATCGACCACAATAGGTCTGAAGTTTATTGGCAACAAATATTAGCTCCGAACTCCACCTCTCTGAACTACACCAATACGTCAAAGTTAGTCGAAAACGTATAAAAATCTGCAAAAGATTTTTTAACGCGCTGGATTTCTCGAAGCGAAAGTCCCCCAAAGTCATACTAATGGGGAACAACGAGAGTTAGTCAAGGTCTACCAAACCCCAAAACCACAAGTCTTCAGCTGCCCTGGGGCTTTGGGAAAAGGGATTCAAAAAACACCCCAAAAATGGGTGTTTTTTTAACTTTGAATTTCTGAAACTCTCGAAGCGAAAGTACCGTAACCATGATACTGTAGGGTCAAGTACCTCTTCCTACCAAGTCCCTGTTGGCACCAACCATAGGTCTTGGCAGCCCCTCTTCATTGTTTAAAAAACAAATTATACTTTTTTTTGTGACACCCTGTAATTGCTACTTTTATCTATCTGTAGTAATAACAAAAAGTGCAAAAGTTAGAGGTCAACCCTGTTTAACAAAAACGCTTCACTTTTAACCTTTACGTAAAATGTAAAATAATTAGTTAAACATAGCACTTTCAAGAAGTCATTCACTTTGAAACAGGTAATAATAATTTTTATTGAGTGACAAAGTTCTTAACCAGAAATGTTTTTTACTAACTTCAAATTAAAAAACACGTTTTAGTCAATTCAGTGTTTAAACCATTTTTAGACAAATTTGAATAATCCTTGATATGGATCCATATCCATTTAATGTTCTTTTTCATCACATTTTGGGAATAATTTTAGCAGTATTTTGTATTAAATTTTCAACACTTGTAATTTTTTACAGAAATTTAACAAAACATAAAATTTCTCCAATTTTATTATACTTTTTTATTTTTGCAATTATTTGGAATATTTCTTTATTGATTCATAAAATTTATTCTGTTATTTTTTGGAGACCAATTGTTAATGAGTATTGTAAGGCAATCCGATCCGATCCGACGGATTGATCCGTTAATCCGATCCGTAAATCCGATCCGTGATCCGATCCGTAGGATTTCCCAATCCGTTTCAATCGGTCAATCCGATCCGTGAAAATTCCGGATCCGTTATGCAAAAGTAACGTTGAAAGATTTTCATTTCGTTTTTCATTTTCTTTTTAAAAATGAGAAGTTTGTATCAATTAATTAATATTTCTCATTAATTACCATTGAATAACTCCGCAAAAACGTTTTTGGTCAAATTTTACATTTTTTTACTATTGATCCGACGGATCAATCCGTAATCCGATCCGACGGATTGATCCGTTAATCCGATCCGTGTGATTTTCCAATCCGTTTCCAATCCGTCAATTCATTATATGTCGGATTGATCCGTGATCCGATATTTTGAGTTTCGGATCAGATTAATAATGAGTACCATGCCCTGATACTGTATTGGACAGGCTTCTTTCCACAAGTTTTAATTTTTATTGGAATTTTTTTGGAAACATTTCTTTGTAATTGTTGTTTTCCGATTTTATTTTTATTCAAATATTCTCTAAAATATCAAAAATATTACAGTATTTTGACAATTATTTGTTTGATAATTTACAGTGCAGCATTTTTGTTGATCAATAATTTATTTGATAATATCCCAACTTCAAATGTCTCAAAATGTATAATTTTTGGATGTTTTTTAATTAAAGTTCCAAATATATCTTCAACAAAATATGTTGTTGCTTCTTTCAATATTTTTTGTGGATGCGTTTTATTTTTGTTAATAAAATGTAAATTAAAATCCAGTAATCAACAAAATAAACGGTTAAGTTATACTGTTCTAATTCTGATAGCAACTTCTTCATTTACTGATATTTTTCCAACAATTTTATCAAATTATTTTGGAAAAGTAAGTCTTAACCATGCATGAGCGCGGTGATCCATGGATCTCTAATTTAAGTAAAAGATTTATGCAAATTTGAGAAACACACTATTTGTCAAAAAAAACGAATAATGACTAATACGTGTTCATATTTGAAGTCAGTATTCAGAAAAGCAATTCTGGTAAAAAAACTTTGTCACCTAATAAAAATTATTATTACCAGCTGCAATGAATAATGACTTCTTGAAATTGCTACTTTAAACTATTAATTTTAAATTTTACGTAAAGGTAAAATATGAAGCATTTTTTCAGAAAAAGGCTATTGAAGACTAATAACTCAAAAAAAATCAACATCTCAAACTTCACGCAAAAGAAACACTTCAAGCAATTTTTAATGAATACCGAAATCGATCATTATTATTCTTAAATTTTTGTTTTTTTATTGTATATACTTTTCCATGTAAATTTTTCTATGTTCTCAATTTGTAAATATTTATCTGTTTGCCTCGTTCCACTGCTTCGGTAGTCGGAGCGTATAAATAAAACTAAAAAAACTAAAAAACTCATGCACTTTTCATAATTACTACAGATAGTCTTAATAGTGTAAATTTGTTTTAAATAAGAAATGTCAGCGCATGCACGTTTTAATAAATAAGCATCTTTAAGTTTATTCATTCAAAGGTATTCATTTTTCTCCATCCTTTTTAGGTTCATAATATCCGAATAAATGACGTTATTGGCCCTTTTGCACCAACCTTCACATCCATAAATGTTACAGTATCAACAAGTGTTATGCTTTTGTTTTTTTTCCGCGGGCGCCCGCGCCCGCGCCCGCCCGCCGCCCGCGTACTTTTAAAAAACCGCCCGCGCCCGCCCGCCGCCCGCAAATGTTATATTTGAGTTTTTATTGAACATTTTAAAAGTTTATTCATTATTTATTAACAAAAAGATTATTGATAATTTATATTAAGAAAAGAATCATATTCCCATATTCTTCGTTTGTTGAAACAATATCATTAAACCGCACATCAATTTTTTCAATCAATTTATCAATAACTTGTTCAAAATCAGATTTTCTAACTTGAAGATTTATCTTAACATTGTGAAGTCCAGGATATAATAATGAAATTGTTGGAATAGAATCACTTTGAATTGTTGTTGTGAAATTTGTAAGATCTTGCATCAAAAGTACTTGATGAGAGTGAGCAAATGAATTTATTGTTTTAAATACTTTTTTTCTGATGACTGTAAATTCCGGAGTGTCAAAAACATCTTTGATTATTGTCAGAATTATTATCTTACTTGTAAATGATCGTTTTCGATAACATTCAGTGCAATTGGTGCAGAAGAAAAAAGATTCACTAATTCACCAGTAACAACATGACTTCGATCAATGTGATTTGTAATTAGAGGTTTAGCAGACGCTGCTGTTTTCATTGCATGTTCAACAAGCAGTTTTTGAACAATATCAGGATGTCGAGTCTCAAAGTGTCTTTTAATATTATTTTGTAACCAAAGATTGATTGCATTCTTTACATTTTTTATCGTTGATATCCAAAAACGGAAGAAATTCTTCTCTTCCAAGTAAAATTGTGTCTGTAAAATGAGCTGGTGATCATCTATAATGTCAATATAAAGTTTACCTGATAAAGTTTCATTTGTTTTATCGGGAGTTGCAGAAGTATTGTCTAAACCTTGATGCCATGGTTTAGACAATACAAATTCACTTTGATTTAGAAATAAGTAATGTCAAAATCAGTAAAAATCAAATGCAATAAAATCGGTTGAAATCCAGGTGAAGTTAATAACGATGTAAAATTTTTCATAGCAGTTTATTCTTTCATTTTCGGCAAAAAGATTGACACCACTGTGAAAGCAAATTTTCTCATAGGGCATTTAGGTCGTTGCGGTGATAAACTTTTTTCTTTCTTCATTAGATGATTTGTCCTTCCGTGTCACTATGGTATTTTTCCGAGAAAAATCCGTCATACACTAAGAAGACATTTTCGTGTCGAAACATTTTAATGCGTTTTTTTCTGCATTTTTTCCAGCTTGTTTATTATTTTGGCTATTCTTAATTATTTAAAATAAGAATAATGCTTTTTAAATGATAAAAATTGGTCTAGTAGTTGCTGAAATCTGCAAAAATCGAATAGAACAAAAAATTTTTGTTGTAGAAAAAAATTCATCAAAAGATTTCGACGCGAAAATGTCTTCTTAGTGTATGACGGATTTTTCTCGGAAAAGGAAGAAAAAATTCCATAGTGGTGTGATTTTTATGGCAAAAAAATATTCTTTCGTAGATTTTCGTTGAGAAATATTGTCAAAAAAGCATTGAAAAAAAAAACAAAATGCCTTTGCTTTTTTACTCGCGGGCGCCCGCGCCCGCTTATTTAGAAAAAATCCGCCCGCGCCCGCTAACTTTTGAAAAAACTGCCCGCGGGCGGGCGCGGGCGAAGCATAACACTGGTATCAACATGGCTTTATTCAAAAGCTTTTCGAGAAATGTTCAAAGTTTCTACAATTAATGAAGTCAAAATCGGGCCTGCATCAAATACAATGTCGTCGACAAAATAAAGATGATTGTAGATGTCGTCATCTTTGTTTCACAATTCAATTTAAATTAAAATTTAATCACATTTAATAAGCGACGAATTGAATCATGTTTTGTTGGTGAAAAAAGGATTTGTTTTTGCATAGATTTGTTTGTCTAAGCTCTCATTTTTATCATAATAAAATAAATGGTAACTTAATGGATAATAAACTTTCTGATAACGCTATCAATGCCGTTGATGTCTTTTTCGATGAAAACAATAAAACTCTCTTCAAAATTTATTTATTGAATCCTTTTGTTCACAAGATCGAAATTAATTTTTTGCAAAGTTTTTGTTTCGAACCAATATGCTTAATAAGGTTGTATTTATCTAGACAGCAATAAAATATTCAAAGAGAAAACAAAAAACTGACACAAAAAGAAATTGTGTCCATTCATTTCAGATCTTTTACGCTAAATGTATTGTTATAGTTTTCAAAAGTGATTCAAATTTTTATTTGCACTCTGTTATTTGATGCATAATCACTGAAATATTTCGCAACTTTAGTTTGCAAAATTATTTTCGACACAAAAACATTCTCTTTCAACACCTTTTCATTAAATGTCGTTGCAACAGCATATATGCGCATAAAATCGCAATTTTTCATTTTTAACGAAAAGGGTTATTTTTTATTGTTACTTTGAATATTTTTATATATCTTTTTTAATTATGACCATTTTCTGCTAAGAAACTGATTTGGTTAACGAATTCAATATTTTTTTCGTATACTATTAGCATGGAGTGACGGCTATGCAGTAAAAAATTAAAATTAAGCCAAACATCATTCGAAACTGAATTTTTTTAGAAATTAGAAAAAATTTAAATTCCATTTTTTGTTGTTTAGTTGTTTTTTCTCAATGGAATAATAAAAACCTCTTTTGTTTAATCAGATGCGTTATATCTGTTTTGATGTTCAGCTCTTCCAAAAAAATGCAAATTAATTTAACCCTTATCTGCAAAAACAAATTTTAAAGCTCATCTTTTGTGCGCAAAAACTTAAAAACGTGACCTCTTCGAAAAGATCAAAGCACCCAGCACTTTTAATTCAGCAAATTCATGCCAATGTACTTTTTGATCACTAACATTATTTACTGCATAAATTAGATGAGTCATACTATATTGGATTAAAAATGCAAATCCGATTTTTACACAACTTCATCCAACTTTTCAATACTTTTATTAGTTTGTCCTTCAAAATATTCAAAACAAAACGATCAATAACGACGACACATTGTCTTATAGAAAAGAATAGTCTCTATGATGTTTTTTTTGCTGCAAATTTGTGTGTTGCGAAATGTTGTATAAATATTAGCGTCGCAAATTTTACAATTTTGCAGCTTTAGTTTTTTCACTTTTTTCATTTTTTGTTCATTTTTAATTGCGTTTTTCTGCTGTAAAAACGCACATTTGATTTTTTTGAATATTTAATTTTTGCTCATTAATCTTAAAATCAAAATTAATAAAATATTTGTAAATAGAAAGCAAGAAAAAACGAATACAAAATATATAAGGACATATATGTCAAAGAGATCATTAAATTATTTAAAAAAAATTTGAACTTTGATATCAAAAATTACTATTTATAAGACCACAATTATTTTAGTTGTTTATGAAAAAAAAATGGGTTCAAGTATTTAAATGAATTTGATAACATTTTAATTGCTAGGATTTACCCTTTCTTTGATCAATTTTTCAAGGGACGGTTTATCCATTTTTGCTCCATTGTCATTAAAAACTGAAAACCTTTTAAGAGTAATATATTTGAGGCGATTAAATACAATAATCATAAAAGTTGTAAACTAAAATTAGAAAATCCTAAAAACTGCTCCCATAATTTATAGGACCACAATTATTTTAGCTGTTTTGGAAAAATGGGATATCTGGTCAAAAAGATAGTGTTACCGTCTTATTCAGCACCCTCGACAACCCATGAGTGCCAAAAATAACCTTCAGAAACTTTCAAGTTTTCGTTCCTGGACCAAAAATCGAAAGGTAAAATAAATCTTTTGTAAAAAACATAAAAAATTTAAGAAAAAAACAAAAAAACATTAACATTACGTTTTACAATATATTGAGCTTTTAATGGGCATTTAATATCATTCAAGGCCATAGGGAGAAAAAAATTTCGAAATGGCCATTTTTGTTTTGGAGGGGACACGCCTTTGATCTTTTGTCGCCTTAACACGCAAAAAATCAAAGGATTTTCCCAGTTTTCAGCGGGCACGTGCCCCAATCTTCTCTACGGCCTTGATTGATAATGATAAATGATCTTATATGTTTTGTTAAAAACATCGAATTTTTCAGAAGAAAATAAGCGAGTTAACAACTACAGACGTTTTCATTTAATTTTTAATGAACATTTATTTTCAAGAAAAAATGTTTTCTTTTTTTTCAGTACTCATGGAAATTCTAAAACAATCAACAGCTAAAATATCTTAAAATAAATCGTGTTTTGTTGATGACAGATGAATTTTGTTGCCTTTTTGTTTTTGATTTCATTTTTATTATGTTGAGTGAATGGATAAATCACTAAATAACTTTTCTGAAAAAGCTATTAGTACCTGTAATATTTTATCAAAGAAAACACTAACATCTTAATCTAAATTTATTTATTGTGTTGTTTTATTAATTTTATTAGATAATTTCTGATTTCAATTTCTATGCATTCAACTTTCATAAAGGATAGAAGCTTTTTAAAAAGTAATAAAATATTCAAAGACAAAACAAAAAACTTCCGCGAAAAAATATTGTTAATCCATTTTAGACATTAAAAAATCAACAGTGTCTTCATATTTCTTTGAAAAATGATGAAAGTTTTTTTGTTATTACACAAAGCTGTTCAGTTTTCAATGATTGAAATGATTCGCAATTTTTATTCACAAAGTTTGCCAATTTTTGTCTCTTTAGTTGTCTTTTACAAAAAGCATTCAACAGCATGTTTTTAATTTCAATAAAAAATTCTACTTTTTATTGATCTTTTGAATATTTTATAGCAAATAATATAATTTCTGCCATAAAATTAATTTAATTTATTTACAACATTATAACAGTATATTTAAAACAAATGGTAATTTTTTGGAACTCTTTTTATATTAATATTAAAATGCAGTAAATAAATAACAAAATATGCAATTTAAAAATCAACTTTTATGAATTTACCTCAAAAAGAAGGTTAACTTCAAATTTAAAGGCTTAATTATTTTAATAAATAATAAAGCATTTATTTAGACTATGCATTATTGTGTTGTTTTTATCATTGCTTTTATAAATTTTTGTTGCTTTTTTTACCAAATGTCATTTGAATACAGTCGAACCTTGTAATAACATTTTTCAAGGGACTGTTAAAAAATGACTTCATAACTAGGCATGGACGTGGGACCATTTTTCAGTCATGATCCCGTCCCGATCTCGTCTCGTCAAGATAATTCCCGCCCGGTCCCTTTTTGTTAAAAATTTTCAAGTATTGTAAAATGTTGATTTTTCCAAGCATACTGTAAAATAGTTACGGTTTTTAGGTGTATATATGACGAATCAAAAAATATAAATATTTACTGGAGCATTTGGACAAAAACAATGTTCATTTTACACTCGCTTTTTCTTCCTATTATCAAATATTTTATTATTGCATTACAGAAATGATTAAAAAGTGTTGAATGTGATAAAATATACAAAAAAATGAACGTACACATTCTTGGCAGAAACAAAACCAAAAAATAAAAAAAAAACGGAAAAGGCAGTTTTGCGGAAAAAAATTTTTGTCATCGTTCAACAGAATGCAAAAAGTAATTTAAATTAGATTAGTCAACAAATCGAAAAAATAGTAAGCATGATTTTGTTCCTTTTTCACATTACACTCTTTGTTCATTGCTTTTTTGTAAGCCATAAAACTTATATTTTCCAATTAAATTTTGACGAAAAATTTCTATTTCTAAATATTTAACGATACGAAGAGTCATGATGACCTTGTATTTTTGGTTTTTTATGCTTTCTTTTAACAAAACTTTTACTTTACCTAAATTTATTGAACACTGAATGTAAAAAAAAAATTCAAAACAAAATTAGTCGTGCGGCTTTCTCCGGCAGAAAGACAAAACCAAAAATAAAGAAGAAAAGAAAAAAAAGTAGAAAAAGTGGTGCTGCAAAAATATTAGGATGGATTTGTAAAGACAACCAAAAACAAAAATGTTTCTTAAAAAACTGTCGCAGTCAGTGCAAAAAAAAGCAGACGATGATGGGGAATGAATGTTTTCCATAATTGCTTTCTTTCGTGTTAAAACCATTTTTGACTAAATCAGGCAACATTTTTTTACGCTGACTGCGACCGTGAATTTAAGGAAAATAGGTCAACATAGAACAAAACCAATAAACTCTGGTTTGCAATTATTTCTTGTAAGTCATAAAACTTCATTTCAAAGTTTCTGGTTGTTTTTTAAATGATTTAAATTGTGCAACGACATTTTACTTGTTTCTATTTCATTTAAGAAATATTTGCGTTTAAGCAGATCCGCTATTATCGAACATTATTAAAACTCATTTTCTATAAAAATCGAGCAAAACAAAAAATTGGCGAATCTCAAAAATTTCAAAATGCTTTTTTCGAGCTGAAACTTTCCATATAAAACGATAAAATATAAAATTTTTCAGAAGTTGACAAAAAAAAGCAAAAAACGTTTTATTTTGCACATTAAGATTTTTTTCCGAAACCTTTTGGAAAATTGCACTTTAAAAGGTGTTTCAAAGAAACCTTCCAAATTGCAAGAATTTCTTGCAATTTTAGGGGTTTTTCAATGGACCTTTTTTGTCTGGAAAATTTTTCCGATATTTTTGAATGTTTAATCATTTTTTGGAAATTATGCTGGGCAAGGATAAAGATTGCAAACTTTTTTTTAAGATGTCACAAATATTAAATATGATTCCTACGAGAATGGCTGACATTTTTTAAAATAAAATGTTAAAGTACTTAAAAAATAACAATTTCATTTTTCTGATAAAATAAAAAATTCTTTTTATCATTCTTTTTAAAAAAATTTGTTTCTTCCTCAAAGTTTATATTTATTGTGCCACGTCAGTTTTCAAAGTCCACTTTGAAGCTCCGCCAAAAAAAATTAAAAAACCTGCACCTTATCAAAATTTATTCTGACTTTTTTTTTCTCTGTGATACAAAACAATAATAATTTTTTGTCTGTTTAAACATTCTTTTTTGTACTGGGTTCAACTATATCATCTTTCATTGTCAATTAATTGCAACTTCACACAATTTATTTAAAAACGAAATCATTCAGGTTTCATCGAATGTATGACTTTTCACCGAAATCTTTTTCACCGAAAAGCTTTTCACCAAAAGGCTTTTCACCGAAAAGGTTTTTTCACCGAAAACTTTTTCACCGAATTTTTTTTCACCGAAAAGGATTTTTCACCGAAAAGGTCTTTTCACCGAAAACTTTTTCACCGAAATTTTTTTCACCGAAAAGGATATTTCACCGAAAGTTTTTTCACCGAAAAGGATATTTCACCGAAATGTTTTTTTTACTAAAATTTTTTTTATTTTTTTAACGTTGTACTCAGCTACAAACATGGCTTCTATATTGTTTTTATTTCTGCTTCAAGCGTCGGGATCACGACAAAAATGCAAACCATGTTTTTTTGTTTTTGGGAAGTAAAAGAATTAAAATCTCAGGTGATTAAAAAAGAGTATTCAAAAAAATTCTTGGGCTTTTACAAATTGCGTAACCATCGCGGTAAAAGATTAATGTTGTCTAAGATAAAGTCTTAGGTCTAAAATAATGTCTGAGATAAAGTCTTGGGTCTAAGATAATGTCTGAGATAAAGTCTTAGGTCTAAGATAAGCTCATAAAGCCGCGTAATGGGAGACAACTATTGTCTAAGTGGAAAAATAATTTAATGTGTTGCAGCATAAAGTGGTAAGAATTCAAGTAAGTAAATCTTAAAAAAACTAAAAGAAATAAAAAAACTCGCAGAAGATTGAACTTAATTAATATTGATTATTAAAATTATTTTGTCGGCAGCCTGTTTTTTTAATCAAGAAAAAAATATCAAAAAGCAAAAACCAACAACATTTCATAAGCAACTTTATGTATTCATAAAAGATTTCATAAGCAACATAAATATTATTCTTTTGTAAGAGATTGTCCTTGAGCTTGAATCATTTGATGCTGTTGAAAACGAAGTGATACGCGTGCATTATCTGTAGCTTGGCGCAGACTTGAACAACGTCGAGTTCAACTCACTGATACTTTTGATGAATCAAATCCTCTTGAATATCTTAAAAATATGGCTCGGACATTGGCAGCTCTTTAAATAATTAATTTTATACAAATAAATCTTTTCGATCTTTTTTGAAATATGAGGCCTTTTTATTTTTTTTCCGGGTTTTTCAAATTATTCAAATTACAAAATTTTTTCAAACTTTTTTAATCATCTAAAATTTTAATTCTTTTGCCTCCAAAAAAAACAAAAATAATGCTTTACATCGTTGTCGCGTCCCCGTCGCGTAAAGCGGAAATAAAGATGGTCGAAGCTTAAACCCTTTCTTTAGCTGAGTACAACGTTAAAAAAATAAAAAAAATTTTAGTAAAAAAAACATTTCGGTGAAATATCCTTTTCGGTGAAAAAACTTTCGGTGAAATATCCTTTTCGGTGAAAAAAATTTCGGTGAAAAAGTTTTCGGTGAAAAGACCTTTTCGGTGAAAAACCCTTTTCGGTGAAAAAGATTTCGGTGAAAAATCCCCAAACCGTTTCATCAACTGTAATCAAAAATGAAAGAAGCAGCAATTGATTGAATATATTTATTTTAAAATTGATATAAAAATGAAGACAAAATATTCAAAAAGCTTAATAAACCATCGACAGAAAAAATTAAAGCAAATTCTAAAGGCAACTGTTCCTTATGTTTTTAAAGACGCTCACTTTCGAAATCTTTTTTGGTAGACATTATGTTTATTTTGCTCCTTTTCTTTTTCTTTAAATTGTTCGTGAATTTGATAATTATTTTTTTTCTTTTTTTTTATTCCTTGAAAATAGAATAAGAAATATTTTAATATTTGATAATTTTCTTCTCCGTTTAGTAAAGTTAAAAGCAAATAAACGTATTTGTAGAATTTATCGGAACAAAATCAAAAGTTAACAAATGACCTTAAAAGAGCAGGATACAATAAATAATATAAAATTTTTATTAAATGTACGACTTTGACATTTTATTATTTTTTTGGTGATGTTCTCTTTTTAATAAATTTTTTACCGTGTAAAAACTTCATTGATGGAGTACATCAAACAAATTTTTGATTTTTTACAAATGCATTATTCGATAAAAAAAATCTACATCAAAGCAGAAATTTGTCAATATATTTAACTTAAAAATATTCAAAGAGACAAAAGGAAACAACATTTTCGGTAGAAAAAGCAGGGATTAAAGCGCGCCTTAAAGAGACAAAATATTTTTCGTATTTTGAAATTGGTGACATCAAAAACCAAAAAAAATGTTTTGCTAAAGACTTTTATTATTTTTTAAAATCGCATAAAAACATTAATCGATTGATTAGCTTTATTTTTTTCGTGTCACATTTTTTGGCCTTTCTTTTGAATATTTTATTCCTGCTTGAAAAAAGCCATTTCTGTTTTCCAGCAATTTACACAACATAAGAAATAGCATGAAATAAGGATTTTTTTCAATAGGGTAACGCGCTTATCTATGCTACATTTCAAAGAAATGTAGAAAGAAAAATTATTAATCATTTCACAATCGTATTTAAAAGTGGATTTTTTTGTTACACTTAAAAATGTAGGATTTTGCTTGCATTGTTCTTTTTAAAATCAATGCTCCATCAAAATAAAAAAAATTAAATAACCAGATATTACATTTTCAAATGTGTCTTTTGTACAACAAAATATTCAAAAAGAACGAAAAAAGATAATTTAATATTTTCAGTCATTTTGAATCACTAGATTTGCAAGTTTTTGTAAACATTTTTAAAAAATGAGAAAAAAAGCAATTCTATGCTGAAAATAGAAAACTTTTTTTAAGACAGCTGTGAATCGAAGGAAATGACATTTCTAGACTATTTTATTGCTATTTAATGGATATAATTTTATGACTTCAAATAGGTGAATTGCAGATAATTTTTGAATCATTTTCTTTTTAATATTGGTGTAAAATAAAATGTGCCATTATTTTTTAATAATATATTTTGAGTTAGTGAATGTCTTTTTTCTAACATTTACAGGATAAAAAACAGTTTTTTTAACTTTTAGTTTTATTGTTTATAATTTGATACAGAATTTTAAAAAATGTCTTCTTCAAACATGTTTTTGTGGCTTTCTATTTAATTTCGAGATATCATGCTTTTTACAAAAAAATACAACAGAAACTTTTAATTTTACAAAGTTATTAAAATTTTTAAAATATTCAAAAAAAATAAAATGGTTTTGAGTTTTTTTGTGCAAAAAAAAACAGTTGAGCAAGTGGAGCGGCATAATAAATACAAATTTTTACACTTAAAACTGCAAAAACTAAACAAAAGTTGTAAAATAAATTGACAAAGATTTTTGTTTAATCTGTTTAATATTTTGTTTGTCTTTCCGTTTGCGACAAACTGACATTATTTCTTGAAAATAAATTTATTTCGATGCTCTGCGAAATGTTGTTAAAAATATTAGCATCGATTTTGCAGCTGTGGTTTTTCAACTTTTTTCATTACTTTCTCATTTTTTGTTTTCAAAATTTTTTCGGCCTTAAAAAACACATTCAAATTTTTTGAATATTTGAACTTTGCAAATTTCTTTTTAAATCAGGTTTATATTTATACTTTAAGCACAACAAAAGTAAAATATGACTTCATCAAATAAAACCGAATCCTCCCAATGCATTAAATATTTAAAAAATTCAAAGTTCGTTTTCAGAATTAAATTTTAAAATGTTTGGTTATTCGTTACAGAAACTTTTTTACAAAAGAAAGCTTTTTTTTACCAAAAATGTGTTCAGTATAATTTTTATATTTAAAATATATGCCTTTTTACTTACATGTTCTGCATCGTTTTTACAATGTGATAAAAATATTGTTGTAAAATCAATACTGTTTAAAATCTTGCTTTTTACAGTATTTGAAATAATGTATTCACCAAAAAATTTTTTTGTGATTTTATTCTTAGTTTTTGATTTAACTTCGAGAATTGATGTTTTTTAAAAGAATATACAAAAAAAATTTCATTGATAATTTTTTAAAACTTTTAAAATATATAAACAAATAAAAGAGGGGTATGCTTTTAAATGTTTCGAAATAGAATCATTTAATTTCGTTAAGAACATGGAACGGCAAAAAAATAAAAAAATTAGCGCTTTAAAACTGCGAAAATTAGAGAAAGTGTATTGGTTGATCTGAATGGAAGAACGTAGGTATAATTTACTTAAAAACTTAATTTCCATTTATCCAGGGCTGGAAAGTATGATCCATCTATCCGGTCTGGAAAATACAGGGTGATTCAAGAAAAAGTCCGAATAAAGAATCATTATAACTTTTTTAATTTTTAAATTAAGAAAAAATTATTAGTACCATTGGACAGTATTGGTTGCCATTTTTAATTATCTAAAAAAATTAAAAATTAAAAAAATTTTTTTCGAATTTCAAGTAGTGTGGAAAAAAATTATTTTTTAGTTTGTTTTACTTTTTTTCACATTTTTTCATTCACTTTCTTTTTTTTTTACCACAAATAAAATATTCCAACTTTTTTTAAATTGAAATTTGGAGAATACGGTATTTTGCACATTATTCATCGCGAGGAGAAAAAATTCAATGTCAAATAAAAGCTCGATATATTGTGAATAGTTTAATCTTAAAAATAAATGACAGAATGTTTTTAAAAACTTAAAACGTAAATATTTTTTCAATTTTATTTGGCTATTTGGATCTACTATACGTTGACAGCTTTCAGCTCATTAATTAAAAACATGATAAAATAATATGAACGATTTGCCAAAATAAAAAAATTAAACACTAACTGAAAAAACATGATAAACAACGATGTTAAAGATTACGCAATTCAGCACGTGGCATAAAAAAGGGTGGTATCTGTTTTTTAAGTATTATTGTTTATGCATTTTTGCACCACTGATAACAACTTTCTAAAGTAAAATTGTTATCAGTGAAAATTTTTTGAAAAATATTCTTTTCATTTTTGTTCCAGTTTAGCGTAAATTCCGGTTGTTTTTGTAGCACTTTTTAAAAAAATATGCAATTTAAGTTTATTTTTTATCCGTTTTCTCTTAATTTATTCCAAAAGAAATCTCTTCTAATTTTATATACTTTGTTTTGGCTTTTTATTGTTTTTCCTGGTTTCATCGTTGGATATTGGTTTCTTTTGTATAAAACTACATGGATTCATGGAATTGCAATTTTTTCAATTCTTTACTTTGGCATAATAGTTATTTCTAATTCTATTATTGGTTTTATTTATCTTCTTGCACTTTGTCAAAATGTTCCTAAAGAATTTACATTATGTGGTATGTCGGGTCCTGCAGTGGCAATATATGTTTTTACAATTTGGGTATAATTTTTGTTTTATGTATATTTTTTGAGCTCAAATTCTTTAAGACAGTTTCATATGGCATTGGAATTTGGGCTTTTGTTACATCAATCAATCTTTTCAAGGCAAACTCACTTCAATGCCCCATGGATGGGGTTGATTGTACATTAATAGTTATCTTATTCGGGATAAGTTTATTTGTCGTCTCATTTTCAACTTACAAAAGTACTTGGTCGAATGAGTCGAATGAATCCAAATAAATCTAAAGTCAAATTCGGATTCCCCATCGTCGAAAACCCCTAGAGGCAAAGAATCATGAAAAAACAAGGATATCGAAAACATTGTGCCAGTGTTTGCAAAATTCAGAAAATGGCTTTTAAACTTTTACCCATTCATTTTTAAACTAGTTTTGAAAAGAAAAAATGAAGCATTTATTATATTTAGAGAAAGCAAGATAAACATGTAAAACGCATTAAATATGTAAAAATGTAAATCTTGATGTCAAAAACTAGTGTTAAAAAATATTTAATATTCGTTTCTGGAATTTTCCGGCAAAAAATCTTATGTTTGCATTAAATATATGCAATAACTCATTCATGCAACAATGAAAATAAATTTTCATTAATATTTATATGCAATCCTTGTGTTTAGCTTGAATGAAATAAAATAAGCAAAATCTTGTTGTAGAATAAATGTCATTTGACAAAAGATTACAAATTTCCAATGAACTATGTTTTGTCCAATTCAAATTTTAAATGAAAAAAAATTAATCTATTTTTTTGGACTTGATAAAATATCAGTGACATTTTAGTCAATAATTTAACCAACATTTGCTAAATAAATAACCTATCTTTAAATATTTTTTATATGAATTTTCTGATGCCGTATTTTTAACTTTTTAACTTTCTTAAAATAAAATTTACCAAATTTCTGATGTTAAATCAATAAATAAACTATGAATGTATCGTAAAAAATAATCGAAATATTCAAAAAGAAAACCACACTAGTTTAAAAAAGATTTCAGATGCTAAAAGAAATGTATTCTTCTTTTAAAAATGCATCTTCTGTTTAGCGCAAACAAAAATACAGAAATTGATTTCTATTAAGAAGTATCAAAATGACACCTTTCATTCGAAATAATATAAAAACGCGTTAAATTAAACCACTAATTTCTGCGAAAACCAAAAACACTGAAAAAAAACATGGTACTTTAAAGTTCCAAATCCGGACTTTAAAGTACCGAAACATTCGGTTGTCGGTGATCCAAGCGGTTTTTAGGACTTTAATGTCCGAATAATATCAGGACATTAAAGGGACGGAAAACAGGACTTTAAAGTTACGATACATGGACGAAAACGTCTTTTATCAGGACGTTATAGTAACGATGAAAGGACGATTTTTAGACTTAATTTTCGGGACTTTAAAAAAAATTCCAACTGTTATCGTACATAATACGGGGTACCCCATAATTGTACCAAAATTTATTTGAAACCACCCATAAAGGGTGGCCCAAGGTTTGCACCGACGGTGGCACCTGCACCGGGGTGTGCACCATTACACTATAAGGTTTTTGTTTACTGCCACTTTGCCAAACACAAAAAACGAAAAAATTTAATAAAATTAATTCATCAAAGATTTTAGTATAAATGCTATTTATATAACTTTTTAATCATTTTTATTTTTTTGTTATTAAAAAGGGATAAATTCCTCATCGATTGATACCAAGATCATTGAAATTGGTCACGCTTACACTATTTTGCTTTGCTATAAGCGATGTTGCATGTTAAACATTAGATACAATTATCCCTACCCCTCAGCAATTCTACATTTTTAAATCATTTTTGCTATCGAAATAGATAATAAAACGTATTTAGAAAAAATGTAATTCAGCTTTTTTAGAATCTGAGTGAAATTTTCCATAAATTTTTGAAATGTTTTACACGAAATGTAGGAATTTCTTGTGATTCAATGTAAAACATTGCAAAAATTTATGGAAAATTTCACTCAGATTCTAAAAAAGCTGAATTACATTTTTTCTAAATACGTTTTATTATCTATTTCGATAGCAAAAATGATTTAAAAATGTAGAATTGCTGAGGGGTAGGGATAATTGTATCTAATGTTTAACATGCAACATCGCTTATAGCAAAGCAAAATAGTGTAAGCGTGACCAATTTCAATGATCTTGGTATCAATCGATGAGGAATTTATCCCTTTTTAATAACAAAAAAATAAAAATGATTAAAAAGTTATATAAATAACATTTATACTAAAATCTTTGATCCAATTAATGTTTAAAAAATCAAAAAATTAGCTATTTTTGTTCGTGTCAAGAATCGTCGCGACTTATAGTGCCATTACAGTGCAGCCTTTTATTCCTCCATTTCATTATACCTCAATTGGTATACCTTTAAAAAGGAACGGGAAAAAAAGCTTGATGGGTAAGAAACCGGTTCAGATATAAATAAACTTTGCGTTGGATAGCCATGACAAAGTCTCGGAGAAGTAAGAGAACACAAGAGACAATCTCTCTCTTCACAAAAAATAAAGTGCCGAACACAGGACACAAACATCCAGAATACTGAAGATTTTTGTGTCCAAAAAATGGATATTCAAATCCTTTTTCTATTTTCCGAAAAAGTCCGGCAAGGCTTTTGTACTTTAAAGTCCGGTTATCGTCCCATAAAAGTACTGTTTTGCCTATTGTCCACAGTACTTTAAAGTCCTAATTCAGAACTTTTCCAGAGAATCCAGATCACGAAAGTACTTGTTTTATTTTCAGTGAATATTCGATTGAAATCTTTTGTAAAAAATGCGCAAAATAGGAAAAATAATTTGATGTTTGATGAATTAAAAATTTTAGGGCGTTGAAAACTGACTTTCAATTTTTTCTTTCTCCAGGAAAGGCGCACATATGATGTTTTTTGAATAATTAAGATTTACACATTCAATTTTCTTTCAATTTTGTAAATCTAAAATAAGTTTGTGTTTGAAAAAGCATAAAAAAGAGGAACTTCTGAAAAGCAAGTTGTTCCTTTTTAAATAGAGAAAAAATGTATGAATCATGAATTCCGAAAGTTGTGCGTCTTTCGTTTATTTTCGTAAAACAAATATTTTTAAAAATTAGCTTTTGACATCATCAAATCATTTTTTCAAATATTTAATGATCAACTAGCTCAAAAACTAACATTTCACATTTAGTTTTCAAGCAGTTTTTAAAAAAAAAATATATTTTAGATTCTCAAAATTTAAAAAAAAAAGAAAAAAAAACCCGCTAATTAGGTGACTAAAATATATTCTATTTGGGACAATAGCCCCAAAGGAGCAGGAATTCCCATTTATTACAATTTGTATTAAGTAACAAACCACATTTTTTAAATCTTAATTCTGACAATAAATTTTAAATTTTTTATATATTTAATGGAGGAATAAACATAATCTGGATTTCGTATTGGTTTTTCAAACTTTGTTTCGACATATTCTTCATATTTGCGAAATTGACTGAAAGACTAATGTGTTTACAAAGTTTAAATATTCAAAAATAAATCGAATGTCCGTTTTTAACACTCAAAGACACTACTAAAAAATGAAAAAGCACGTGCTCATCGCAATGGGGTAAATGTTCGGTAGAAACGGTTTTGGGCCCAAATCGTCCAAAATGTGTTAAAAATGCATAAAAAATAGTTTAAAATGTATTTTGGGCACTTTCGGCGAGGTGCACACGAAAAAACGAAAATGACCAAAAAGTGCCATTTTTGGCGGTTTTTTTGATGCCAAATCGAAACTAGGTCAATTATACCGATTCTGATCGGGGGGGGGAACTTTAGCTCTATTATTATATTAAGTAAAAATAGGAGTGAAATATTAATATTTGTAGAAACGACAAAAATCATCAAGGAGCAATTTTGTCCATTTTAGGGTAAAATGAGGGTCAAAAACAACATATTTGAGTTTCCTGAGCGAACCAGAGCAGTTATAACAAAAAGGAACGGGGGGATTTTTAGGTAAACTTGTTGTGTATTAAAATTTATCATGAGAATGGTGTTTCAGGCAGAAATGCAAAAAATCATCAAGGAGACATTTTGGGGCCACTTTTTGCCTATTTCTGTTGAAAATGATGGCATTTGCTAATCAAGGCTGTCCGGAACAAAAAATTTAGTCCGGAATCCGGAATCCGGAATTCCGGATTTATTTTTGTCCGGAATCCGGAATTTCCGGAATCCGGAACAATTATTAGAAAGAGCTATTATAGCATACAAAGATTTTTCAGGCTTATTTTTACAATCTCAAAATGTTAAAATTCTTCATATTTTTATCATTTCCTAAAAAAACAATCGAAAGAATGTAAAAATATAAAGCCAAAAATTTAATGTACTTATTTATTAGATCCACTTTAAATTTTAAAGTAATGAAACCAATGCTTAAAAAAACTAATGCCAAAAAATTTTTAACATTTGGTTAAAGTTTTACAAATTTTTCTGTGATTTTCACAAATATTTTGCATTTTTCTCTAAAATTTCGACTTTTTTAGTATTCCGGATTCCGGACCAAAAAATCCGGAATCCGGATCCGGAATCCGGAACGCAAAAATCGTCCGGAATCACGGAATCCGGAATCCGATCCGGAATTCCGGACAGCCTTGTTGCTAATGAAGCGAAAAATCAAAAATCGGATTCCTGAGAATTCTTCAAAATGTTGTTAGGAACACGTTAAAAACTACCAAATACATTAAAACACCCCCACTTCTTCAATTTTACACGCGGAAGTAGTAGCACTCGAAAATCGTCATCTTAGTAAATAATTCAAAAAAAATTTCAAAAATCTTAAATCCAAAATCGGATCCCTGAGGATTGTTCTAAATTTTATGGGAAATTTTTTAAGACTTTATATGTTCTCTAAAGTGCTCTGGGACCTTCAGAAATAGAAATTAGTATTATGCAATCTTATTATAGTCATGAAACCCCATAGAAAAGTATTTTTTCCATAAGGAAATGTTTCACATTACCCCCAACATCATTTTCAGCTTCCCATCACGAAAGATAATTTATCTTGAGGGATTTCAGTCTGGTGTTGTCAAAACGCAATACTGAATCATAAACAATCGATTTAGGTAGTGCATCCAGAGTTTCCTCCTCATTTTACTTTATTTTAACCCTAAGAAAAACAATTTATCTTGAGGGATTTCAGTCTGGTGTTGTCAAAACGCAATACTGAATCGTAAAAAATCGATTTAGGTAGTGCATCCAGAGTTTACTCCTCATTTTTAACAATTTTTTACCCTAAGAAAAATAATTTATCTTGAGGGATTTCAGTCTGGTGTTGTCAAAACGCAATACTGAATCATAAACAATCGATTTAGGTAGTGCATCCAGAGTTTCCTCCTCATTTTTCATTTTTTTTAACCCTAAGAAAGATAATTTATCTTGAGGGATTTCAGTCTGGTGTTGTCAAAACGCAATACTGAATCGTAAACAATCGATTTAGGTAGTGCAACCTGAGTTTACTCCTCGTTTTACTTTATTTTAACCCTAAGAAAAACAATTTATCTTGAGGGATTTCAGTCTGGTGTTGTCAAAACGCAATACTGAATCGTAAAAAATCGATTTAGGTAGTGCATCCAGAGTTTACTCCTCATTTTTAACAATTTTTTACCCTAAGAAAAATAATTTATCTTGAGGGATTTCAGTCTGGTGTTGTCAAAACGCAATACTGAATCATAAACAATCGATTTAGGTAGTGCATCCAGAGTTTCCTCCTCATTTTTCATTTTTTTTAACCCTAAGAAAGATAATTTATCTTGAGGGATTTCAGTCTGGTGTTGTCAAAACGCAATACTGAATCGTAAACAATCGATTTAGGTAGTGCAACCTGAGTTTACTCCTCGTTTTACTTTTTTTTAACCCTAAGAAAAATAACCTATCTTAAGGGATTTCATTCTGGTGCTGTCAAAACGCAATACTGAATCGTAAACAATCGATTTAGGTAGTGCATCCAGAGTTTACTCCTCGTTTTACTTTTTTTTAACCCTAAGAAAAATAACCTATCTTGAGGGATTTCAGTCTGGTGTTGTCAAAACGCAATACTGAATCGTAAAAAATCGATTTAGGTAGTGCATCCAGAGTTTACTCCTCGTTTTACTTTTTTTAACCCTAAGAAAAATAACCTATCTTGAGGGATTTCAGTCTGGTGTTGTCAAAACGCAATACTGAATCGTAAAAAATCGATTTAGGTAGTGCATCCAGAGTTTACTCCTCATTTTTAACAATTTTTTACCCTAAGAAAAATAATTTATCTTGAGGGATTTCAGTCTGGTGTTGTCAAAACGCAATACTGAATCATAAACAATCGATTTAGGTAGTGCATCCAGAGTTTCCTCCTCATTTTTCATTTTTTTTAACCCTAAGAAAGATAATTTATCTTGAGGGATTTCAGTCTGGTGTTGTCAAAACGCAATACTGAATCGTAAACAATCGATTTAGGTAGTGCAACCTGAGTTTACTCCTCGTTTTACTTTATTTTAACCCTAAGAAAGATAATTTATCTTGAGGGATTTCAGTCTGGTGTTGTCAAAACGCAATACTGAATCGTAAAAAATCGATTTAGGTAGTGCATCCAGAGTTTCCTCCTCATTTTTCATTTTTTTTAACCCTAAGAAAGATAATTTATCTTGAGGGATTTCAGTCTGGTGTTGTCAAAACGCAATACTGAATCGTAAACAATCGATTTAGGTAGTGCAACCTGAGTTTACTCCTCGTTTTACTTTATTTTAACCCTAAGAAAAACAATTTATCTTGAGGGATTTCAGTCTGGTGTTGTCAAAACGCAATACTGAATCGTAAAAAATCGATTTAGGTAGTGCATCCAGAGTTTACTCCTCATTTTTAACAATTTTTTACCCTAAGAAAAATAATTTATCTTGAGGGATTTCAGTCTGGTGTTGTCAAAACGCAATACTGAATCATAAACAATCGATTTAGGTAGTGCATCCAGAGTTTCCTCCTCATTTTTCATTTTTTTTAACCCTAAGAAAGATAATTTATCTTGAGGGATTTCAGTCTGGTGTTGTCAAAACGCAATACTGAATCGTAAACAATCGATTTAGGTAGTGCAACCTGAGTTTACTCCTCGTTTTACTTTTTTTTAACCCTAAGAAAAATAACCTATCTTAAGGGATTTCATTCTGGTGCTGTCAAAACGCAATACTGAATCGTAAACAATCGATTTAGGTAGTGCATCCAGAGTTTACTCCTCGTTTTACTTTTTTTTAACCCTAAGAAAAATAACCTATCTTGAGGGATTTCAGTCTGGTGTTGTCAAAACGCAATACTGAATCGTAAAAAATCGATTTAGGTAGTGCATCCAGAGTTTACTCCTCGTTTTACTTTTTTTAACCCTAAGAAAAATAACCTATCTTGAGGGATTTCAGTCTGGTGTTGTCAAAACGCAATACTGAATCATAAACAATCGATTTAGGTAGTGCATCCAGAGTTTCCTCCTCATTTTTCATTTTTTTTAACCCTAAGAAAGATAATTTATCTTGAGGGATTTCAGTCTGGTGTTGTCAAAACGCAATACTGAATCGTAAACAATCGATTTAGGTAGTGCAACCTGAGTTTACTCCTCGTTTTACTTTATTTTAACCCTAAGAAAAACAATTTATCTTGAGGGATTTCAGTCTGGTGTTGTCAAAACGCAATACTGAATCGTAAAAAATCGATTTAGGTAGTGCATCCAGAGTTTACTCCTCATTTTTAACAATTTTTTACCCTAAGAAAAATAATTTATCTTGAGGGATTTCAGTCTGGTGTTGTCAAAACGCAATACTGAATCATAAACAATCGATTTAGGTAGTGCATCCAGAGTTTCCTCCTCATTTTTCATTTTTTTTAACCCTAAGAAAGATAATTTATCTTGAGGGATTTCAGTCTGGTGTTGTCAAAACGCAATACTGAATCGTAAACAATCGATTTAGGTAGTGCAACCTGAGTTTACTCCTCGTTTTACTTTTTTTTAACCCTAAGAAAAATAACCTATCTTAAGGGATTTCATTCTGGTGCTGTCAAAACGCAATACTGAATCGTAAACAATCGATTTAGGTAGTGCATCCAGAGTTTACTCCTCGTTTTACTTTTTTTTAACCCTAAGAAAAATAACCTATCTTGAGGGATTTCAGTCTGGTGTTGTCCAAACGCCATACTGAATCGTAAACAATCGATTTAGGTAGTGCATCCAGAGTTTACTCCTCGTTTTACTTTTTTTAACCCTAAGAAAAATAACCTATCTTGAGGGATTTCATTCTGGTGCTGTCAAAACGCAATACCGAATCGTAAACAATCGATTTAGGTAGTGCAACCTGAGTTTACTCCTCGTTTTACTTTTTTTTAACCCTAAGAAAAACAATTTATCTTGAGGGATTTCAGTCTGGTGTTGTCAAAACGCAATACTGAATCGTAAACAATCGATTTAGGTAGTGCAACCTGAGTTTACTCCTCGTTTTACTTTTTTTTAACCCTAAGAAAAATAACCTATCTTAAGGGATTTCATTCTGGTGCTGTCAAAACGCAATACTGAATCGTAAACAATCGATTTAGGTAGTGCATCCAGAGTTTACTCCTCGTTTTACTTTTTTTTAACCCTAAGAAAAATAACCTATCTTGAGGGATTTCAGTCTGGTGTTGTCCAAACGCCATACTGAATCGTAAACAATCGATTTAGGTAGTGCATCCAGAGTTTACTCCTCGTTTTACTTTTTTTAACCCTAAGAAAAATAACCTATCTTGAGGGATTTCATTCTGGTGCTGTCAAAACGCAATACCGAATCGTAAACAATCGATTTAGGTAGTGCAACCTGAGTTTACTCCTCGTTTTACTTTTTTTTAACCCTAAGAAAAACAATTTATCTTGAGGGATTTCAGTCTGGTGTTGTCAAAACGCAATACTGAATCATAAACAATCGATTTAGGTAGTGCATCCAGAGTTTCCTCCTCATTTTACTTTATTTTAACCCTAAGAAAAACAATTTATCTTGAGGGATTTCAGTCTGGTGTTGTCAAAACGCAATACTGAATCATAAACAATCGATTTAGGTAGTGCATCCAGAGTTTCCTCCTCATTTTTCATTTTTTTTAACCCTAAGAAAGATAATTTATCTTGAGGGATTTCAGTCTGGTGTTGTCAAAACGCAATACTGAATCGTAAACAATCGATTTAGGTAGTGCAACCTGAGTTTACTCCTCGTTTTACTTTTTTTTAACCCTAAGAAAAATAACCTATCTTAAGGGATTTCATTCTGGTGCTGTCAAAACGCAATACTGAATCGTAAACAATCGATTTAGGTAGTGCATCCAGAGTTTACTCCTCGTTTTACTTTTTTTTAACCCTAAGAAAAATAACCTATCTTGAGGGATTTCAGTCTGGTGTTGTCCAAACGCCATACTGAATCGTAAACAATCGATTTAGGTAGTGCATCCAGAGTTTACTCCTCGTTTTACTTTTTTTAACCCTAAGAAAAATAACCTATCTTGAGGGATTTCATTCTGGTGCTGTCAAAACGCAATACCGAATCGTAAACAATCGATTTAGGTAGTGCAACCTGAGTTTACTCCTCGTTTTACTTTTTTTTAACCCTAAGAAAAACAATTTATCTTGAGGGATTTCAGTCTGGTGTTGTCAAAACGCAATACTGAATCGTAAAAAATCGATTTAGGTAGTGCATCCAGAGTTTACTCCTCATTTTTAACAATTTTTTACCCTAAGAAAAATAATTTATCTTGAGGGATTTCTGTCTGGTGTTGTCAAAACGCAATACTGAATCATAAACAATCGATTTAGGTAGTGCATCCAGAGTTTCCTCCTCATTTTTAACAATTTTTAACCCTAAGAAAAATAACCTATCTTGAGGGATTTCAGTCTGGTGTTGTCAAAACGCAATACTGAATCGTAAACAATCGATTTAGGTAGTGCATCCAGAGTTTACTCCTCGTTTTACTTTTTTTTAACCCTAAGAAAAATAATTTATCTTGAGGGATTTCAGTCTGGTAATGTCAAAACGCAATACTGAATCGTAAACAATCGATTTAGGTAGTGCAACCTGAGTTTACTCCTCGTTTTTCTTTTTTTTAACCCTAAGAAAAATAATTTATCTTGAGGGATTTCAGTCTGGTGTTGTCAAAACGCAATACTGAATCGTAAAAAAGTTATTTTTCTTAGGGTTAAAAAAAAGTAAAACAAGGAGTAAACTCTGGATGCACTACCTAAATCGATTGTTTACGATTCAGTATTGCGTTTTGACAACACCAGACTGAAATCCCTCAAGATAGGTTATTTTTCTTAGGGTAAAAAATTGGGATTTCAGTCTGGTGTTGTCAAAACGCAATACTGAATCGTAAAAAATCGATTTAGGTAGTGCAACCTGAGTTTACTCCTCGTTTTACTTTTTTTTAACCCTAAGAAAAATAACCTATCTTAAGGGATTTCAGTCTGGTGTTGTCAAAACGCAATACTGAATTGTAAAAAATCGATTTAGGTAGTGCATCCAGAGTTTACTCCTCGTTTTACTTTTTTTTAACCCTAAGAAAAATAACCTATCTTAAGGGATTTCAGTCTGGTGTTGTCAAAACGCAATACTGAATTGTAAAAAATCGATTTAGGTAGTGCAACCTGAGTTTACTCCTCGTGTTACTTTTTTTTAACCCGAAGAAAAATAACCTATCTTAAGGGATTTCATTCTGGTGCTGTCAAAACGCAATACTGAATCGTAAACAATCGATTTAGGTAGTGCATCCAGAGTTTACTCCTCGTTTTACTTTTTTTTAACCCTAAGAAAAATAACCTATCTTGAGGGATTTCAGTCTGGTGTTGTCCAAACGCCATACTGAATCGTAAACAATCGATTTAGGTAGTGCATCCAGAGTTTACTCCTCGTTTTACTTTTTTTAACCCTAAGAAAAATAACCTATCTTGAGGGATTTCATTCTGGTGCTGTCAAAACGCAATACCGAATCGTAAACAATCGATTTAGGTAGTGCAACCTGAGTTTACTCCTCGTTTTACTTTTTTTTAACCCTAAGAAAAACAATTTATCTTGAGGGATTTCAGTCTGGTGTTGTCAAAACGCAATACTGAATCGTAAAAAATCGATTTAGGTAGTGCATCCAGAGTTTACTCCTCATTTTTAACAATTTTTTACCCTAAGAAAAATAATTTATCTTGAGGGATTTCAGTCTGGTGTTGTCAAAACGCAATACTGAATCATAAACAATCGATTTAGGTAGTGCATCCAGAGTTTCCTCCTCATTTTTAACAATTTTTAACCCTAAGAAAAATAACCTATCTTGAGGGATTTCAGTCTGGTGTTGTCAAAACGCAATACTGAATCGTAAACAATCGATTTAGGTAGTGCATCCAGAGTTTACTCCTCGTTTTACTTTTTTTTTAACCCTAAGAAAAATAATTTATCTTGAGGGATTTCAGTCTGGTAATGTCAAAACGCAATACTGATTCGTAAACAATCGATTTAGGTAGTGCAACCTGAGTTTACTCCTCGTTTTTCTTTTTTTTAACCCTAAGAAAAATAATTTATCTTGAGGGATTTCAGTCTGGTGTTGTCAAAACGCAATACTGAATCGTAAAAAAGTTATTTTTCTTAGGGTTAAAAAAAAGTAAAACAAGGAGTAAACTCTGGATGCACTACCCTAAATCGATTGTTTACGATTCAGTATTGCGTTTTGACAACACCAGACTGAAATCCCTCAAGATAGGTTATTTTTCTTAGGGTAAAGATTGGGATTTCAGTCTGGTGTTGTCAAAACGCAATACTGAATCGTAAAAAATCGATTTAGGTAGTGCAACCTGAGTATACTCCTCGTTTTACTTTTTTTTAACCCTAAGAAAAATAACCTATCTTAAGGGATTTCAGTCTGGTGTTGTCAAAACGCAATACTGAATTGTAAAAAATCGATTTAGGTAGTGCATCCAGAGTTTACTCCTCGTTTTACTTTTTTTTAACCCTAAGAAAAATAACCTATCTTAAGGGATTTCAGTCTGGTGTTGTCAAAACGCAATACTGAATTGTAAAAAATCGATTTAGGTAGTGCATCCAGAGTTTACTCCTCGTTTTACTTTTTTTTAACCCTAAGAAAAATAACCTATCTTGAGGGATTTCAGTCTGGTGTTGTCAAAACGCAATACTGAATCGTAAAAAATCGATTTAGGTAGTGCAACCTGAGTTTACTCCCCGTTTTACTTTTTTTTAACCCTAAGAAAAACAATTTATCTTGAGGGATTTCAGTCTGGTGTTGTCAAAACGCAATACTGAATCGTAAAAAATCGATTTAGGTAGTGCATCCAGAGTTTACTCCTCGTTTTACTTTTTTTTAACCCTAAGAAAAATAATTTATCTTGAGGGATTTCAGTCTGGTGTTGTCAAAACGCCATACTGAATCGTAAACAATCGATTTAGGTAGTGCATCCAGAGTTTACTCCTCGTTTTACTTTTTTTTACCCTAAGAAAAATAATTTATCTTGAGGGATTTCAGGCTGGTGTTGTCAAAACGCAATACTGAATCGTAAAAAATCGATTTAGGTAGTGCATCCAGAGTTTACTCCTCATTTTTAACAATTTTTTACCCTAAGAAAAATAATTTATCTTGAGGGATTTCAGTCTGGTGTTGTCAAAACGCAATACTGAATCATAAACAATCGATTTAGGTAGTGCATCCAGAGTTTCCTCCTCATTTTTAACAATTTTTAACCCTAAGAAAAATAACCTATCTTGAGGGATTTCAGTCTGGTGTTGTCAAAACGCAATACTGAATCGTAAACAATCGATTTAGGTAGTGCATCCAGAGTTTACTCCTCGTTTTACTTTTTTTTAACCCTAAGAAAAATAATTTATCTTGAGGGATTTCAGTCTGGTAATGTCAAAACGCAATACTGAATCGTAAACAATCGATTTAGGTAGTGCAACCTGAGTTTACTCCTCGTTTTTCTTTTTTTTAACCCTAAGAAAAATAATTTATCTTGAGGGATTTCAGTCTGGTGTTGTCAAAACGCAATACTGAATCGTAAAAAAGTTATTTTTCTTAGGGTTAAAAAAAAGTAAAACAAGGAGTAAACTCTGGATGCACTACCTAAATCGATTGTTTACGATTCAGTATTGCGTTTTGACAACACCAGACTGAAATCCCTCAAGATAGGTTATTTTTCTTAGGGTAAAAAATTGGGATTTCAGTCTGGTGTTGTCAAAACGCAATACTGAATCGTAAAAAATCGATTTAGGTAGTGCAACCTGAGTTTACTCCTCGTTTTACTTTTTTTTAACCCTAAGAAAAATAACCTATCTTAAGGGATTTCAGTCTGGTGTTGTCAAAACGCAATACTGAATTGTAAAAAATCGATTTAGGTAGTGCATCCAGAGTTTACTCCTCGTTTTACTTTTTTTTAACCCTAAGAAAAATAATTTATCTTGAGGGATTTCAGTCTGGTGTTGTCAAAACGCCATACTGAATCGTAAACAATCGATTTAGGTAGTGCATCCAGAGTTTACTCCTCGTTTTACTTTTTTTTACCCTAAGAAAAATAATTTATCTTGAGGGATTTCAGGCTGGTGTTGTCAAAACGCAATACTGAATCGTAAAAAATCGATTTAGGTAGTGCATCCAGAGTTTACTCCTCATTTTTAACAATTTTTTACCCTAAGAAAAATAATTTATCTTGAGGGATTTCAGTCTGGTGTTGTCAAAACGCAATACTGAATCATAAACAATCGATTTAGGTAGTGCATCCAGAGTTTCCTCCTCATTTTTAACAATTTTTAACCCTAAGAAAAATAACCTATCTTGAGGGATTTCAGTCTGGTGTTGTCAAAACGCAATACTGAATCGTAAACAATCGATTTAGGTAGTGCATCCAGAGTTTACTCCTCGTTTTACTTTTTTTTAACCCTAAGAAAAATAATTTATCTTGAGGGATTTCAGTCTGGTGTTGTCAAAACGCAATACTGAATCGTAAAAAAGTTATTTTTCTTAGGGTTAAAAAAAAGTAAAACAAGGAGTAAACTCTGGATGCACTACCTAAATCGATTGTTTACGATTCAGTATTGCGTTTTGACAACACCAGACTGAAATCCCTCAAGATAGGTTATTTTTCTTAGGGTAAAAAATTGGGATTTCAGTCTGGTGTTGTCAAAACGCAATACTGAATCGTAAAAAATCGATTTAGGTAGTGCAACCTGAGTTTACTCCTCGTTTTACTTTTTTTTAACCCTAAGAAAAATAACCTATCTTAAGGGATTTCAGTCTGGTGTTGTCAAAACGCAATACTGAATCGTAAACAATCGATTTAGGTAGTGCATCCAGAGTTTACTTCTCGTTTTACTTTTTTTTAACCCTAAGAAAAATAATTTATCTTGAAGGATTTCAGTCTGGTGATGTCAAAAAGCAATTCTGAATCGGAAAAAATCGATTTAGGTAGTGCATCCAGAGTTTACTCCTCGTTTTACTTTTTTTTAACCCGAAGAAAAATAACCTATCTTAAGGGATTTCAGTCTGGTGTTGTCAAAACGCAATACTGAATCGTAAACAATCGATTTAGGTAGTGCAACCTGAGTTTACTCCTCGTTTTACTTTTTTTTAACCCTAAGAAAAATAATTTATCATGAGGGATTTCAGTCTGGTGTTGTCAAAACGCAATACTGAATTGTAAAAAATCGATTTAGGTAGTGCAACCTGAGTTTACTCCCCGTTTTACTTTTTTTTAACCTTAAGAAAAACAATTTATCTTGAGAGATTTCAGTCTGGTGTTGTCAAAACGCAATACTGAATCGTAAACAATCGATTTAGGTAGTGCATCCAGAGTTTACTTCTCGTTTTACTTTTTTTTAACCCTAAGAAAAATAATTTATCTTGAGGGATTTCAGTCTGGTGTTGTCAAAACGCAATACTGAATCGTAAACAATCGATTTAGGTAGTGCATCCAGAGTTTACTCCTCGTTTTACTTTTTATTAACCCTAAGAAAAATAACCTATCTTGAGGGATTTCAGTCTGGTGTTGTCAAAACGCAATACTGAATCGTAAAAAATCGATTTAGGTAGTGCAACCTGAGTTTACTCCTCGTGTTACTTTTTTTTAACCCTAAGAAAAATAACCTATCTTGAGGGATTTCAGTCTGGTGTTGTCAAAACGCAATACTGAATCGTAAACAATCGATTTAGGTAGTGCAACCTGAGTTTACTCCTCGTGTTACTTTTTTTTAACCCTAAGAAAAATAATTTATCTTGAGGGATTTCAGTCTGGTGATGTCAAAACGCAATACTGAATCGTAAACAATCGATTTAGGTAGTGCATCCAGAGTTTACTCCTCGTTTTACTTTTTATTAACCCTAAGAAAAATAACCTATCTTGAGGGATTTCAGTCTGGTGTTGTCAAAACGCAATACTGAATCGTAAAAAATCGATTTAGGTAGTGCAACCTGAGTTTACTCCTCGTGTTACTTTTTTTTAACCCTAAGAAAAATAATTTATCTTGAGGGATTTCAGTCTGGTGTTGTCAAAACGCAATACTGAATCGTAAAAAATCGATTTAGGTAGTGCATCCAGAGTTTACTCCTCATTTTTAACAATTTTTTACCCTAAGAAAAATAACCTATATTAAGGGATTTCAGTCTGGTGTTGTCAAAACGCAATACTGAATTGTAAAAAATCGATTAAGGTAGTGCAACCTGAGTTTACTCCCCGTTTTACTTTTTTTTAACCGTAAGAAAAACAATTTATCTTGAGGGATTTCAGTCTGGTGTTGTCAAAACGCAATACTGAATCGTAAACAATCGATTTAGGTAGTGCATCCAGAGTTTACTTCTCGTTTTACTTTTTTTTAACCCTAAGAAAAATAATTTATCTTGAGGGATTTCAGTCTGGTGTTGTCAAAACGCAATACTGAATCGTAAACAATCGATTTAGGTAGTGCATCCAGAGTTTACTTCTCGTTTTACTTTTTTTTAACCCTAAGAAAAATAATTTATCTTGAAGGATTTCAGTCTGGTGATGTCAAAAAGCAATTCTGAATCGGAAAAAATCGATTTAGGTAGTGCATCCAGAGTTTACTCCTCGTTTTACTTTTTTTTAACCCGAAGAAAAATAACCTATCTTAAGGGATTTCAGTCTGGTGTTGTCAAAACGCAATACTGAATCGTAAACAATCGATTTAGGTAGTGCAACCTGAGTTTACTCCTCGTTTTACTTTTTTTTAACCCTAAGAAAAATAACCTATCTTGAGGGATTTCAGTCTGGTGTTGTCAAAACGCAGTACTGAATCGTAAACAATCGATTTAGGTAGTGCATCCAGAGTTTACTCCTCATTTTTAACAATTTTTTACCCTATGGAAAATAACCTATTTTGAGGGATTTCAGTCTGGTGATGTCAAAACGCAATACTGAATCGTAAACAATCGATTTAGGTAGTGCATCCAGAGTTTACTCCTCGTTTTACTTTTTTTTAACCCTAAGAAAAATAACCTATCTTGAGGGATTTCAGTCTGGTGTTGTCAAAACGCAGTACTGAATCGTAAACAATCGATTTAGGTAGTGCATCCAGAGTTTACTCCTCGATTTACTTTTTTTTAACCCTAAGAAAAATAACCGATCTTAAGGGATTTCAGTCTGGTGTTGTCAAAACGCAATACTGAATCGTAAACAATCGATTTAGGTAGTGCATCCAGAGTTTACTCCTCGTTTTACTTTTTTTTAACCCTAAGAAAAATTATTTATCTTGAGGGATTTCAGTCTGGTGTTGTCAAAACGCAGTACTGAATCGTAAACAATCGATTTAGGTAGTGCATCCAGAGTTTACTCCTCATTTTTAACAATTTTTTACCCTAAGAAAAATAACCTATTTTGAGGGATTTCAGTCTGGTGTTGTCAAAACGCAATACTGAGTCGTAAACAATCGATTTAGGTAGTGCATCCAGAGTTTACTTCTCATTTTTAACAATTTTTTACCCTAAGAAAAATAACCGATCTTAAGGGATTTCAGTCTGGTGTTGTCAAAACGCAATACTGAATCGTAAACAATCGATTTAGGTAGTGCATCCAGAGTTTACTCCTCGTTTTACTTTTTTTTAACCCTAAAAAAAATAACCTATCTTGAGGGATTTCAGTCTGGTGTTGTCAAAACGCAGTACTGAATCGTAAACAATCGATTTAGGTAGTGCATCCAGAGTTTACTCCTCGTTTTACTTTTTTTTAACCCTAAGAAAAATAACCTATCTTGAGGGATTTCAGTCTGGTGTTGTCAAAACGCAGTACTGAATCGTAAACAATCGATTTAGGTAGTGCATCCAGAGTTTACTCCTCATTTTTAACAATTTTTTACCCTATGGAAAATAACCTATTTTGAGGGATTTCAGTCTGGTGATGTCAAAACGCAATACTGAATCGTAAACAATCGATTTAGGTAGTGCATCCAGAGTTTACTCCTCGTTTTACTTTTTTTTAACCCTAAGAAAAATAATTTATCTTGAGGGATTTCAGTCTGGTGTTGTCAAAACGCAATACTGAATCGTAAACAATCGATTTAGGTAGTGCATCCAGAGTTTACTCCTCGATTTACTTTTTTTTAACCCTAAGAAAAATAACCGATCTTAAGGGATTTCAGTCTGGTGTTGTCAAAACGCAATACTGAATCGTAAACAATCGATTTAGGTAGTGCATCCAGAGTTTACTCCTCGTTTTACTTTTTTTTAACCCTAAGAAAAATAACCTATCTTAAGGGATTTCAGTCTGGTGTTGTCAAAACGCAATACTGAATCGTAAACAATCGATTTAGGTAGTGCATCCAGAGTTTACTCCTCGTTTTACTTTTTTTTAACCCTAAGAAAAATAATTTATCTTGAGGGATTTCAGTCTGGTGTTGTCAAAACGCAATACTGAATCGTAAACAATCGATTTAGGTAGTGCATCCAGAGTTTACTCCTCGTTTTACTTTTTTTTAACCCTAAGAAAAATAATTTATCTTGAGGGATTTCAGTCTGGTGTTGTCAAAACGCAATACTGAGTCGTAAACAATCGATTTAGGTAGTGCATCCAGAGTTTACTTCTCATTTTTAACAATTTTTTACCCTAAGAAAAATAACCGATCTTAAGGGATTTCAGTCTGGTGTTGTCAAAACGCAATACTGAATCGTAAACAATCGATTTAGGTAGTGCATCCAGAGTTTACTCCTCGTTTTACTTTTTTTTAACCCTAAAAAAAATAACCTATCTTGAGGGATTTCAGTCTGGTGTTGTCAAAACGCAGTACTGAATCGTAAACAATCGATTTAGGTAGTGCATCCAGAGTTTACTCCTCGTTTTACTTTTTTTTAACCCTAAGAAAAATAACCTATCTTGAGGGATTTCAGTCTGGTGTTGTCAAAACGCAGTACTGAATCGTAAACAATCGATTTAGGTAGTGCATCCAGAGTTTACTCCTCATTTTTAACAATTTTTTACCCTATGGAAAATAACCTATTTTGAGGGATTTCAGTCTGGTGATGTCAAAACGCAATACTGAATCGTAAACAATCGATTTAGGTAGTGCATCCAGAGTTTACTCCTCGTTTTACTTTTTTTTAACCCTAAGAAAAATAATTTATCTTGAGGGATTTCAGTCTGGTGTTGTCAAAACGCAATACTGAATCGTAAACAATCGATTTAGGTAGTGCATCCAGAGTTTACTCCTCGATTTACTTTTTTTTAACCCTAAGAAAAATAACCGATCTTAAGGGATTTCAGTCTGGTGTTGTCAAAACGCAATACTGAATCGTAAACAATCGATTTAGGTAGTGCATCCAGAGTTTACTCCTCGTTTTACTTTTTTTTAACCCTAAGAAAAATAACCTATCTTAAGGGATTTCAGTCTGGTGTTGTCAAAACGCAATACTGAATCGTAAACAATCGATTTAGGTAGTGCATCCAGAGTTTACTCCTCGTTTTACTTTTTTTTAACCCTAAGAAAAATAATTTATCTTGAGGGATTTCAGTCTGGTGTTGTCAAAACGCAATACTGAATCGTAAACAATCGATTTAGGTAGTGCATCCAGAGTTTACTCCTCGTTTTACTTTTTTTTAACCCTAAGAAAAATAATTTATCTTGAGGGATTTCAGTCTGGTGTTGTCAAAACGCAATACTGAATCGTAAACAATCGATTTAGGTAGTGCATCCAGAGTTTACTCCTCGTTTTACTTTTTTTTAACCCTAAGAAAAATTATTTATCTTGAGGGATTTCAGTCTGGTGTTGTCAAAACGCAATACTGAATCGTAAACAATCGATTTAGGTAGTGCATCCAGAGTTTACTCCTCGTTTTACTTTTTTTTAACCCTAAAAAAAATAACCTATCTTGAGGGATTTCAGTCTGGTGTTGTCAAAACGCAGTACTGAATCGTAAACAATCGATTTAGGTAGTGCATCCAGAGTTTACTCCTCGTTTTACTTTTTTTTAACCCTAAGAAAAATAACCTATCTTGAGGGATTTCAGTCTGGTGTTGTCAAAACGCAGTACTGAATCGTAAACAATCGATTTAGGTAGTGCATCCAGAGTTTACTCCTCATTTTTAACAATTTTTTACCCTATGGAAAATAACCTATTTTGAGGGATTTCAGTCTGGTGATGTCAAAACGCAATACTGAATCGTAAACAATCGATTTAGGTAGTGCATCCAGAGTTTACTCCTCGTTTTACTTTTTTTTAACCCTAAGAAAAATAATTTATCTTGAGGGATTTCAGTCTGGTGTTGTCAAAACGCAATACTGAATCGTAAACAATCGATTTAGGTAGTGCATCCAGAGTTTACTCCTCGATTTACTTTTTTTTAACCCTAAGAAAAATAACCGATCTTAAGGGATTTCAGTCTGGTGTTGTCAAAACGCAATACTGAATCGTAAACAATCGATTTAGGTAGTGCATCCAGAGTTTACTCCTCGTTTTACTTTTTTTTAACCCTAAGAAAAATAACCTATCTTAAGGGATTTCAGTCTGGTGTTGTCAAAACGCAATACTGAATCGTAAACAATCGATTTAGGTAGTGCATCCAGAGTTTACTTCTCGTTTTACTTTTTTTTAACCCTAAGAAAAATAATTTATCTTGAGGGATTTCAGTCTGGTGTTGTCAAAACGCAATACTGAATCGTAAACAATCGATTTAGGTAGTGCATCCAGAGTTTACTCCTCGTTTTACTTTTTTTTAACCCTAAGAAAAATAATTTATCTTGAGGGATTTCAGTCTGGTGTTGTCAAAACGCAATACTGAATCGTAAACAATCGATTTAGGTAGTGCATCCAGAGTTTACTCCTCGTTTTACTTTTTTTTAACCCTAAGAAAAATTATTTATCTTGAGGGATTTCAGTCTGGTGTTGTCAAAACGCAATACTGAATCGTAAACAATCGATTTAGGTAGTGCATCCAGAGTTTACTCCTCGTTTTACTTTTTTTTAACCCTAAAAAAAATAACCTATCTTGAGGGATTTCAGTCTGGTGTTGTCAAAACGCAGTACTGAATCGTAAACAATCGATTTAGGTAGTGCATCCAGAGTTTACTCCTCGTTTTACTTTTTTTTAACCCTAAGAAAAATAACCTATCTTGAGGGATTTCAGTCTGGTGTTGTCAAAACGCAGTACTGAATCGTAAACAATCGATTTAGGTAGTGCATCCAGAGTTTACTCCTCATTTTTAACAATTTTTTACCCTATGGAAAATAACCTATTTTGAGGGATTTCAGTCTGGTGATGTCAAAACGCAATACTGAATCGTAAACAATCGATTTAGGTAGTGCATCCAGAGTTTACTCCTCGTTTTACTTTTTTTTAACCCTAAGAAAAATAATTTATCTTGAGGGATTTCAGTCTGGTGTTGTCAAAACGCAATACTGAATCGTAAACAATCGATTTAGGTAGTGCATCCAGAGTTTACTCCTCGTTTTACTTTTTTTTAACCCTAAGAAAAATAATTTATCTTGAGGGATTTCAGTCTGGTGTTGTCAAAACGCAATACTGAATCGTAAAAAATCGATTTAAGTAGTGCATCCAGAGTTTACTCCTCATTTTTAACAATTTTTTACCCTAAGAAAAATAACCTATTTTGAGGGATTTCAGTCTGGTGTTGTCAAAACGCAATACTGAGTCGTAAACAATCGATTTAGGTAGTGCATCCAGAGTTTACTCCTCGTTTTACTTTTTTTTAACCCTAAGAAAAATAACCTATCTTGAGGGATTTCAGTCTGGTGTTGTCAAAACGCAGTACTGAATCGTAAACAATCGATTTAGGTAGTGCATCCAGAGTTTACTCCTCATTTTTAACAATTTTTTACCCTATGGAAAATAACCTATTTTGAGGGATTTCAGTCTGGTGATGTCAAAACGCAATACTGAATCGTAAACAATCGATTTAGGTAGTGCATCCAGAGTTTACTCCTCGTTTTACTTTTTTTTAACCCTAAGAAAAATAATTTATCTTGAGGGATTTCAGTCTGGTGTTGTCAAAACGCAATACTGAATCGTAAACAATCGATTTAGGTAGTGCATCCAGAGTTTACTCCTCGTTTTACTTTTTTTTAACCCTAAGAAAAATAATTTATCTTGAGGGATTTCAGTCTGGTGTTGTCAAAACGCAATACTGAATCGTAAAAAATCGATTTAAGTAGTGCATCCAGAGTTTACTCCTCATTTTTAACAATTTTTTACCCTAAGAAAAATAACCTATTTTGAGGGATTTCAGTCTGGTGTTGTCAAAACGCAATACTGAGTCGTAAACAATCGATTTAGGTAGTGCATCCAGAGTTTACTTCTCATTTTTAACAATTTTTTACCCTAAGAAAAATAACCGATCTTAAGGGATTTCAGTCTGGTGTTGTCAAAACGCAATACTGAATCGTAAACAATCGATTTAGGTAGTGCATCCAGAGTTTACTCCTCGTTTTACTTTTTTTTAACCCTAAGAAAAATTATTTATCTTGAGGGATTTCAGTCTGGTGTTGTCAAAACGCAATACTGAATCGTAAACAATCGATTTAGGTAGTGCATCCAGAGTTTACTCCTCGTTTTACTTTTTTTTAACCCTAAAAAAAATAACCTATCTTGAGGGATTTCAGTCTGGTGTTGTCAAAACGCAGTACTGAATCGTAAACAATCGATTTAGGTAGTGCATCCAGAGTTTACTCCTCGTTTTACTTTTTTTTAACCCTAAGAAAAATAATTTATCTTGAGGGATTTCAGTCTGGTGTTGTCAAAACGCAATACTGAATCGTAAAAAATCGATTTAAGTAGTGCATCCAGAGTTTACTCCTCATTTTTAACAATTTTTTACCCTAAGAAAAATAACCTATTTTGAGGGATTTCAGTCTGGTGTTGTCAAAACGCAATACTGAGTCGTAAACAATCGATTTAGGTAGTGCATCCAGAGTTTACTTCTCATTTTTAACAATTTTTTACCCTAAGAAAAATAACCGATCTTAAGGGATTTCAGTCTGGTGTTGTCAAAACGCAATACTGAATCGTAAACAATCGATTTAGGTAGTGCATCCAGAGTTTACTCCTCGTTTTACTTTTTTTTAACCCTAAGAAAAATTATTTATCTTGAGGGATTTCAGTCTGGTGTTGTCAAAACGCAATACTGAATCGTAAACAATCGATTTAGGTAGTGCATCCAGAGTTTACTCCTCGTTTTACTTTTTTTTAACCCTAAAAAAAATAACCTATCTTGAGGGATTTCAGTCTGGTGTTGTCAAAACGCAGTACTGAATCGTAAACAATCGATTTAGGTAGTGCATCCAGAGTTTACTCCTCGTTTTACTTTTTTTTAACCCTAAGAAAAATAACCTATCTTGAGGGATTTCAGTCTGGTGTTGTCAAAACGCAGTACTGAATCGTAAACAATCGATTTAGGTAGTGCATCCAGAGTTTACTCCTCATTTTTAACAATTTTTTACCCTATGGAAAATAACCTATTTTGAGGGATTTCAGTCTGGTGATGTCAAAACGCAATACTGAATCGTAAACAATCGATTTAGGTAGTGCATCCAGAGTTTACTCCTCGTTTTACTTTTTTTTAACCCTAAGAAAAATAATTTATCTTGAGGGATTTCAGTCTGGTGTTGTCAAAACGCAATACTGAATCGTAAACAATCGATTTAGGTAGTGCATCCAGAGTTTACTCCTCGATTTACTTTTTTTTAACCCTAAGAAAAATAACCGATCTTAAGGGATTTCAGTCTGGTGTTGTCAAAACGCAATACTGAATCGTAAACAATCGATTTAGGTAGTGCATCCAGAGTTTACTCCTCGTTTTACTTTTTTTTAACCCTAAAATATTAACCTATCTTAAGGGATTTCAGTCTGGTGTTGTCAAAACGCAATACTGAATCGTAAACAATCGATTTAGGTAGTGCATCCAGAGTTTACTCCTCGTTTTACTTTTTTTTAACCCTAAGAAAAATAATTTATCTTGAGGGATTTCAGTCTGGTGTTGTCAAAACGCAATACTGAATCGTAAACAATCGATTTAGGTAGTGCATCCAGAGTTTACTCCTCGTTTTACTTTTTTTTAACCCTAAGAAAAATAATTTATCTTGAGGGATTTCAGTCTGGTGTTGTCAAAACGCAGTACTGAATCGTAAACAATCGATTTAGGTAGTGCATCCAGAGTTTACTCCTCGTTTTACTTTTTTTTAACCCTAAGAAAAATAACCTATCTTGAGGGATTTCAGTCTGGTGTTGTCAAAACGCAGTACTGAATCGTAAACAATCGATTTAGGTAGTGCATCCAGAGTTTACTCCTCATTTTTAACAATTTTTTACCCTATGGAAAATAACCTATTTTGAGGGATTTCAGTCTGGTGATGTCAAAACGCAATACTGAATCGTAAACAATCGATTTAGGTAGTGCATCCAGAGTTTACTCCTCGTTTTACTTTTTTTTAACCCTAAGAAAAATAATTTATCTTGAGGGATTTCAGTCTGGTGTTGTCAAAACGCAATACTGAATCGTAAACAATCGATTTAGGTAGTGCATCCAGAGTTTACTCCTCGATTTACTTTTTTTTAACCCTAAGAAAAATAACCGATCTTAAGGGATTTCAGTCTGGTGTTGTCAAAACGCAATACTGAATCGTAAACAATCGATTTAGGTAGTGCATCCAGAGTTTACTCCTCGTTTTACTTTTTTTTAACCCTAAGAAAAATAATTTATCTTGAGGGATTTCAGTCTGGTGTTGTCAAAACGCAATACTGAATCGTAAAAAATCGATTTAAGTAGTGCATCCAGAGTTTACTCCTCATTTTTAACAATTTTTTACCCTAAGAAAAATAACCTATTTTGAGGGATTTCAGTCTGGTGTTGTCAAAACGCAATACTGAGTCGTAAACAATCGATTTAGGTAGTGCATCCAGAGTTTACTTCTCATTTTTAACAATTTTTTACCCTAAGAAAAATAACCGATCTTAAGGGATTTCAGTCTGGTGTTGTCAAAACGCAATACTGAATCGTAAACAATCGATTTAGGTAGTGCATCCAGAGTTTACTCCTCGTTTTACTTTTTTTTAACCCTAAGAAAAATTATTTATCTTGAGGGATTTCAGTCTGGTGTTGTCAAAACGCAATACTGAATCGTAAACAATCGATTTAGGTAGTGCATCCAGAGTTTACTCCTCGTTTTACTTTTTTTTAACCCTAAAAAAAATAACCTATCTTGAGGGATTTCAGTCTGGTGTTGTCAAAACGCAGTACTGAATCGTAAACAATCGATTTAGGTAGTGCATCCAGAGTTTACTCCTCGTTTTACTTTTTTTTAACCCTAAGAAAAATAACCTATCTTGAGGGATTTCAGTCTGGTGTTGTCAAAACGCAGTACTGAATCGTAAACAATCGATTTAGGTAGTGCATCCAGAGTTTACTCCTCATTTTTAACAATTTTTTACCCTATGGAAAATAACCTATTTTGAGGGATTTCAGTCTGGTGATGTCAAAACGCAATACTGAATCGTAAACAATCGATTTAGGTAGTGCATCCAGAGTTTACTCCTCGTTTTACTTTTTTTTAACCCTAAGAAAAATAATTTATCTTGAGGGATTTCAGTCTGGTGTTGTCAAAACGCAATACTGAATCGTAAACAATCGATTTAGGTAGTGCATCCAGAGTTTACTCTTCGATTTACTTTTTTTTAACCCTAAGAAAAATAACCGATCTTAAGGGATTTCAGTCTGGTGTTGTCAAAACGCAATACTGAATCGTAAACAATCGATTTAGGTAGTGCATCCAGAGTTTACTCCTCGTTTTACTTTTTTTTAACCCTAAGAAAAATAACCTATCTTAAGGGATTTCAGTCTGGTGTTGTCAAAACGCAATACTGAATCGTAAACAATCGATTTAGGTAGTGCATCCAGAGTTTACTCCTCGTTTTACTTTTTTTTAACCCTAAGAAAAATAATTTATCTTGAGGGATTTCAGTCTGGTGTTGTCAAAACGCAATACTGAATCGTAAACAATCGATTTAGGTAGTGCATCCAGAGTTTACTCCTCGATTTACTTTTTTTTAACCCTAAGAAAAATAACCGATCTTAAGGGATTTCAGTCTGGTGTTGTCAAAACGCAATACTGAATCGTAAACAATCGATTTAGGTAGTGCATCCAGAGTTTACTCCTCGTTTTACTTTTTTTTAACCCTAAGAAAAATAACCTATCTTAAGGGATTTCAGTCTGGTGTTGTCAAAACGCAATACTGAATCGTAAACAATCGATTTAGGTAGTGCATCCAGAGTTTACTCCTCGTTTTACTTTTTTTTAACCCTAAGAAAAATAACCGATCTTAAGGGATTTCAGTCTGGTGTTGTCAAAACGCAATACTGAATCGTAAACAATCGATTTAGGTAGTGCATCCAGAGTTTACTCCTCGTTTTACTTTTTTTTAACCCTAAGAAAAATAATTTATCTTGAGGGATTTCAGTCTGGTGTTGTCAAAACGCAATACTGAATTGTCGATTTTTTTACAAGATCGGTTATTTTTCTAAGGGTTAAAAAAAAGTAAAACGAGGAGTAAACTCAGGTTGCACTACCTAAATCGATTGTTTACGATTCAGTATTGCGTTTTGACAACACCAGACTGAAATCCCTCAAAATGGGTTATTTTCCTTAGGGTAAAAAATTGTTAAAAATGAGGAGTAAACTCTGGATGCACTACATAAATCGATTTTTTACAATTCAGTATTGCGTTTTGACAACACCAGACTGAAATCCCTTAAGATAGGTTATTTTTCTTAGGGTAAAAAATTGTTAAAAATGAAGAGTAAACTCTGGATGCACTACCTAAATCGATTTTTTCCGATTCAGTATTGCGTTTTGACAACACCAGACTGAAATCCCTTAAGATAGGTTATTTTTCTTAGGGTAAAAAATTGTTAAAAATGAGGAGTAAACTCTGGATGCACTACCTAAATCGATTTTTTCCGATTCAGTATTGCGTTTTGACATCACCAGACTGAAATCCTTCAAGATAAATTATTTTTCTTAGGGTTAAAAAAAAGTAAAACGAGGAGTAAACTCTGGATGCACTACCTAAATCGATTGTTTACGATTCAGTATTGCGTTTTGACAACACCAGACTGAAATCCCTCAAGATAAATAATTTTTCTTAGGGTTAAAAAATTGTTAAAAATGAGGAGTAAACTCTGGATGCACTACCTAAATCGATTGTTTACGATTCAGTATTGCGTTTTGACAACACCAGACTGAAATCCCTTAAGATAAATTATTTTTCTTAGGGTTAAAAAAAAGTAAAACGAGGAGTAAACTCAGGTTGCACTACCTAAATCGATTGTTTACGATTCAGTATTGCGTTTTGACAACACCAGACTGAAATCCCTCAAAATGGGTTATTTTCCTTAGGGTAAAAAATTGTTAAAAATGAGGAGTAAACTCTGGATGCACTACATAAATCGATTTTTTACAATTCAGTATTGCGTTTTGACAACACCAGACTGAAATCCCTTAAGATAGGTTATTTTTCTTAGGGTTAAAAAAAAGTAAAACGAGGAGTAAACTCTGGATGCACTACCTAAATCGATTTTTTCCGATTCAGTATTGCGTTTTGACAACACCAGACTGAAATCCCTTAAGATAGGTTATTTTTCTTAGGGTAAAAAATTGTTAAAAATGAGGAGTAAACTCTGGATGCACTACCTAAATCGATTTTTTCCGATTCAGTATTGCGTTTTGACATCACCAGACTGAAATCCTTCAAGATAAATTATTTTTCTTAGGGTTAAAAAAAAGTAAAACGAGGAGTAAACTCTGGATGCACTACCTAAATCGATTGTTTACGATTCAGTATTGCGTTTTGACAACACCAGACTGAAATCCCTCAAGATAAATAATTTTTCTTAGGGTTAAAAAAAAGTAAAACGAGGAGTAAACTCTGGATGCACTACCTAAATCGATTGTTTACGATTCAGTATTGCGTTTTGACAACACCAGACTGAAATCCCTCAAGATAGGTTATTTTTCTTAGGGTTAAAATAAAGTAAAACGAGGAGTAAACTCTGGATGCACTACCTAAATCGATTGTTTACGATTCAGTATTGCGTTTTGACAACACCAGACTGAAATCCCTCAAGATAAATAATTTTTCTTAGGGTTAAAAAAAAGTAAAACGAGGAGTAAACTCTGGATGCACTACCTAAATCGATTGTTTACGATTCAGTATTGCGTTTTGACAACACCAGAATGAAATCCCTCAAGATAGGTTATTTTTCTTAGGGTTAAAATAAAGTAAAACGAGGAGTAAACTCTGGATGCACTACCTAAATCGATTGTTTACGATTCAGTATTGCGTTTTGACAACACCAGACTGAAATCCCTCAAGATAAATAATTTTTCTTAGGGTTAAAAAAAAGTAAAACGAGGAGTAAACTCAGGTTGCACTACCTAAATCGATTTTTTACAATTCAGTATTGCGTTTTGACAACACCAGACTGAAATCCCTCAAGATAAATTATTTTTCTTAGGGTTAAAAAAAAGTAAAACGAGGAGTAAACTCTGGATGCACTACCTAAATCGTTTTATTACGATTCAGTATTGCGTTTTGACATCACCAGACTGAAATCCCTCAAGATAAATTATTTTTCTTAGGGTTAAAAAAAAGTAAAAAGAGGAGTAAACTCTGGATGCACTACCTAAATCGTTTTATTACGATTCAGTATTGCGTTTTGACAGCACCAGAATGAAATCCCTCAAGATAAATAATTTTTCTTAGGGTTAAAAAAAAGTAAAACGAGGAGTAAACTCTGGATGCACTACCTAAATCGATTGTTTACGATTCAGTATTGCGTTTTGACAACACCAGACTGAAATCCCTCAAGATAAATAATTTTTCTTAGGGTTAAAAAATTGTTAAAAATGAGGAGTAAACTCTGGATGCACTACCTAAATCGATTGTTTACGATTCAGTATTGCGTTTTGACAACACCAGACTGAAATCCCTCAAAATGGGTTATTTTCCTTAGGGTAAAAAATTGTTAAAAATGAGGAGTAAACTCTGGATGCACTACATAAATCGATTTTTTACAATTCAGTATTGCGTTTTGACAACACCAGACTGAAATCCCTCAAGATAAATTATTTTTCTTAGGGTTAAAAAAAAGTAAAACGAGGAGTAAACTCTGGATGCACTACCTAAATCGTTTTATTACGATTCAGTATTGCGTTTTGACATCACCAGACTGAAATCCCTCAAGATAAATTATTTTTCTTAGGGTTAAAAAAAAGTAAAAAGAGGAGTAAACTCTGGATGCACTACCTAAATCGTTTTATTACGATTCAGTATTGCGTTTTGACAGCACCAGAATGAAATCCCTCAAGATAAATAATTTTTCTTAGGGTTAAAAAAAAGTAAAACGAGGAGTAAACTCTGGATGCACTACCTAAATCGATTGTTTACGATTCAGTATTGCGTTTTGACAACACCAGACTGAAATCCCTCAAGATAAATAATTTTTCTTAGGGTTAAAAAAAAGTAAAACGAGGAGTAAACTCTGGATGCACTACCTAAATCGATTGTTTACGATTCAGTATTGCGTTTTGACAACACCAGACTGAAATCCCTCAAGATAAATAATTTTTCTTAGGGTTAAAAAATTGTTAAAAACGAGGAGTAAACTCTGGATGCACTACCTAAATCGATTGTTTACGATTCAGTATTGCGTTTTGACAACACCAGAATGAAATCCCTCAAGATAGGTTATTTTTCTTAGGGTTAAAATAAAGTAAAACGAGGAGTAAACTCTGGATGCACTACCTAAATCGATTGTTTACGATTCAGTATTGCGTTTTGACAACACCAGACTGAAATCCCTCAAGATAAATAATTTTTCTTAGGGTTAAAAAAAAGTAAAACGAGGAGTAAACTCAGGTTGCACTACCTAAATCGATTTTTTACAATTCAGTATTGCGTTTTGACAACACCAGACTGAAATCCCTCAAGATAAATTATTTTTCTTAGGGTTAAAAAAAAGTAAAACGAGGAGTAAACTCTGGATGCACTACCTAAATCGTTTTATTACGATTCAGTATTGCGTTTTGACATCACCAGACTGAAATCCCTCAAGATAAATTATTTTTCTTAGGGTTAAAAAAAAGTAAAAAGAGGAGTAAACTCTGGATGCACTACCTAAATCGTTTTATTACGATTCAGTATTGCGTTTTGACAGCACCAGAATGAAATCCCTCAAGATAAATAATTTTTCTTAGGGTTAAAAAAAAGTAAAACGAGGAGTAAACTCTGGATGCACTACCTAAATCGATTGTTTACGATTCAGTATTGCGTTTTGACAACACCAGACTGAAATCCCTCAAGATAAATAATTTTTCTTAGGGTTAAAAAATTGTTAAAAATGAGGAGTAAACTCTGGATGCACTACCTAAATCGATTGTTTACGATTCAGTATTGCGTTTTGACAACACCAGACTGAAATCCCTCAAAATGGGTTATTTTCCTTAGGGTAAAAAATTGTTAAAAATGAGGAGTAAACTCTGGATGCACTACATAAATCGATTTTTTACAATTCAGTATTGCGTTTTGACAACACCAGACTGAAATCCCTTAAGATAGGTTATTTTTCTTAGGGTAAAAAATTGTTAAAAATGAGGAGTAAACTCTGGATGCACTACCTAAATCGATTTTTTCCGATTCAGTATTGCGTTTTGACAACACCAGACTGAAATCCCTTAAGATAGGTTATTTTTCTTAGGGTAAAAAATTGTTAAAAATGAGGAGTAAACTCTGGATGCACTACCTAAATCGATTTTTTCCGATTCAGTATTGCGTTTTGACATCACCAGACTGAAATCCTTCAAGATAAATTATTTTTCTTAGGGTTAAAAAATTGTTAAAAACGAGGAGTAAACTCTGGATGCACTACCTAAATCGATTGTTTACGATTCAGTATTGCGTTTTGACAACACCAGACTGAAATCCCTCAAGATAAATAATTTTTCTTAGGGTTAAAAAATTGTTAAAAACGAGGAGTAAACTCTGGATGCACTACCTAAATCGATTGTTTACGATTCAGTATTGCGTTTTGACAACACCAGAATGAAATCCCTCAAGATAGGTTATTTTTCTTAGGGTTAAAATAAAGTAAAACGAGGAGTAAACTCTGGATGCACTACCTAAATCGATTGTTTACGATTCAGTATTGCGTTTTGACAACACCAGACTGAAATCCCTCAAGATAAATAATTTTTCTTAGGGTTAAAAAAAAGTAAAACGAGGAGTAAACTCAGGTTGCACTACCTAAATCGATTTTTTACAATTCAGTATTGCGTTTTGACAACACCAGACTGAAATCCCTCAAGATAAATTATTTTTCTTAGGGTTAAAAAAAAGTAAAACGAGGAGTAAACTCTGGATGCACTACCTAAATCGTTTTATTACGATTCAGTATTGCGTTTTGACATCACCAGACTGAAATCCCTCAAGATAAATTATTTTTCTTAGGGTTAAAAAAAAGTAAAAAGAGGAGTAAACTCTGGATGCACTACCTAAATCGTTTTATTACGATTCAGTATTGCGTTTTGACAGCACCAGAATGAAATCCCTCAAGATAAATAATTTTTCTTAGGGTTAAAAAAAAGTAAAACGAGGAGTAAACTCTGGATGCACTACCTAAATCGATTGTTTACGATTCAGTATTGCGTTTTGACAACACCAGACTGAAATCCCTCAAGATAAATAATTTTTCTTAGGGTTAAAAAATTGTTAAAAATGAGGAGTAAACTCTGGATGCACTACCTAAATCGATTGTTTACGATTCAGTATTGCGTTTTGACAACACCAGACTGAAATCCCTCAAAATGGGTTATTTTCCTTAGGGTAAAAAATTGTTAAAAATGAGGAGTAAACTCTGGATGCACTACATAAATCGATTTTTTACAATTCAGTATTGCGTTTTGACAACACCAGACTGAAATCCCTTAAGATAGGTTATTTTTCTTAGGGTAAAAAATTGTTAAAAATGAGGAGTAAACTCTGGATGCACTACCTAAATCGATTTTTTCCGATTCAGTATTGCGTTTTGACAACACCAGACTGAAATCCCTTAAGATAGGTTATTTTTCTTAGGGTAAAAAATTGTTAAAAATGAGGAGTAAACTCTGGATGCACTACCTAAATCGATTTTTTCCGATTCAGTATTGCGTTTTGACATCACCAGACTGAAATCCTTCAAGATAAATTATTTTTCTTAGGGTTAAAAAAAAGTAAAACGAGGAGTAAACTCTGGATGCACTACCTAAATCGATTGTTTACGATTCAGTATTGCGTTTTGACAACACCAGACTGAAATCCCTCAAGATAAATAATTTTTCTTAGGGTTAAAAAAAAGTAAAACGAGGAGTAAACTCTGGATGCACTACCTAAATCGATTGTTTACGATTCAGTATTGCGTTTTGACAACACCAGACTGAAATCCCTCAAGATAAATAATTTTTCTTAGGGTTAAAAAAAAGTAAAACGAGGAGTAAACTCTGGATGCACTACCTAAATCGATTGTTTACGATTCAGTATTGCGTTTTGACAACACCAGACTGAAATCCCTCAAGATAGGTTATTTTTCTTAGGGTTAAAATAAAGTAAAACGAGGAGTAAACTCTGGATGCACTACCTAAATCGATTGTTTACGATTCAGTATTGCGTTTTGACAACACCAGACTGAAATCCCTCAAGATAAATAATTTTTCTTAGGGTTAAAAAAAAGTAAAACGAGGAGTAAACTCTGGATGCACTACCTAAATCGATTGTTTACGATTCAGTATTGCGTTTTGACAACACCAGACTGAAATCCCTCAAGATAAATAATTTTTCTTAGGGTTAAAAAAAAGTAAAACGAGGAGTAAACTCAGGTTGCACTACCTAAATCGATTTTTTACAATTCAGTATTGCGTTTTGACAACACCAGACTGAAATCCCTCAAGATAAATTATTTTTCTTAGGGTTAAAAAAAAGTAAAACGAGGAGTAAACTCTGGATGCACTACCTAAATCGTTTTATTACGATTCAGTATTGCGTTTTGACATCACCAGACTGAAATCCCTCAAGATAAATTATTTTTCTTAGGGTTAAAAAAAAGTAAAAAGAGGAGTAAACTCTGGATGCACTACCTAAATCGTTTTATTACGATTCAGTATTGCGTTTTGACAGCACCAGAATGAAATCCCTCAAGATAAATAATTTTTCTTAGGGTTAAAAAAAAGTAAAACGAGGAGTAAACTCTGGATGCACTACCTAAATCGATTTTTTCCGATTCAGTATTGCGTTTTGACAACACCAGACTGAAATCCCTCAAGATAAATTATTTTTCTTAGGGTTAAAAAAAAGTAAAACGAGGAGTAAACTCTGGATGCACTACCAAAATCGATTGTTTACGATTCAGTATTGCGTTTTGACAACACCAGACTGAAATCCCTCAAGATAAATAATTTTTCTTAGGGTTAAAAAATTGTTAAAAATGAGGAGTAAACTCTGGATGCACTACCTAAATCGATTGTTTACGATTCAGTATTGCGTTTTGACAACACCAGACTGAAATCCCTTAAGATAAATTATTTTTCTTAGGGTTAAAAAAAAGTAAAACGAGGAGTAAACTCAGGTTGCACTACCTAAATCGATTGTTTACGATTCAGTATTGCGTTTTGACAACACCAGACTGAAATCCCTCAAAATGGGTTATTTTCCTTAGGGTAAAAAATTGTTAAAAATGAGGAGTAAACTCTGGATGCACTACATAAATCGATTTTTTACAATTCAGTATTGCGTTTTGACAACACCAGACTGAAATCCCTTAAGATAGGTTATTTTTCTTAGGGTTAAAAAAAAGTAAAACGAGGAGTAAACTCTGGATGCACTACCTAAATCGATTTTTTCCGATTCAGTATTGCGTTTTGACAACACCAGACTGAAATCCCTTAAGATAGGTTATTTTTCTTAGGGTAAAAAATTGTTAAAAATGAGGAGTAAACTCTGGATGCACTACATAAATCGATTGTTTACGATTCAGTATTGCGTTTTGACAACACCAGACTGAAATCCCTCAAAATGGGTTATTTTCCTTAGGGTAAAAAATTGTTAAAAATGAGGAGTAAACTCTGGATGCACTACATAAATCGATTTTTTACAATTCAGTATTGCGTTTTGACAACACCAGACTGAAATCCCTTAAGATAGGTTATTTTTCTTAGGGTTAAAAAAAAGTAAAACGAGGAGTAAACTCTGGATGCACTACCTAAATCGATTTTTTCCGATTCAGTATTGCGTTTTGACAACACCAGACTGAAATCCCTTAAGATAGGTTATTTTTCTTAGGGTAAAAAATTGTTAAAAATGAGGAGTAAACTCTGGATGCACTACCTAAATCGATTTTTTCCGATTCAGTATTGCGTTTTGACATCACCAGACTGAAATCCTTCAAGATAAATTATTTTTCTTAGGGTTAAAAAAAAGTAAAACGAGGAGTAAACTCTGGATGCACTACCTAAATCGATTGTTTACGATTCAGTATTGCGTTTTGACAACACCAGACTGAAATCCCTCAAGATAAATAATTTTTCTTAGGGTTAAAAAAAAGTAAAACGAGGAGTAAACTCTGGATGCACTACCTAAATCGATTGTTTACGATTCAGTATTGCGTTTTGACAACACCAGACTGAAATCCCTCAAGATAGGTTATTTTTCTTAGGGTTAAAATAAAGTAAAACGAGGAGTAAACTCTGGATGCACTACCTAAATCGATTGTTTACGATTCAGTATTGCGTTTTGACAACACCAGACTGAAATCCCTCAAGATAAATAATTTTTCTTAGGGTTAAAAAAAAGTAAAACGAGGAGTAAACTCTGGATGCACTACCTAAATCGATTGTTTACGATTCAGTATTGCGTTTTGACAACACCAGAATGAAATCCCTCAAGATAGGTTATTTTTCTTAGGGTTAAAATAAAGTAAAACGAGGAGTAAACTCTGGATGCACTACCTAAATCGATTGTTTACGATTCAGTATTGCGTTTTGACAACACCAGACTGAAATCCCTCAAGATAAATAATTTTTCTTAGGGTTAAAAAAAAGTAAAACGAGGAGTAAACTCAGGTTGCACTACCTAAATCGATTTTTTACAATTCAGTATTGCGTTTTGACAACACCAGACTGAAATCCCTCAAGATAAATTATTTTTCTTAGGGTTAAAAAAAAGTAAAACGAGGAGTAAACTCTGGATGCACTACCTAAATCGTTTTATTACGATTCAGTATTGCGTTTTGACATCACCAGACTGAAATCCCTCAAGATAAATTATTTTTCTTAGGGTTAAAAAAAAGTAAAAAGAGGAGTAAACTCTGGATGCACTACCTAAATCGTTTTATTACGATTCAGTATTGCGTTTTGACAGCACCAGAATGAAATCCCTCAAGATAAATAATTTTTCTTAGGGTTAAAAAAAAGTAAAACGAGGAGTAAACTCTGGATGCACTACCTAAATCGATTGTTTACGATTCAGTATTGCGTTTTGACAACACCAGACTGAAATCCCTCAAGATAAATAATTTTTCTTAGGGTTAAAAAATTGTTAAAAATGAGGAGTAAACTCTGGATGCACTACCTAAATCGATTGTTTACGATTCAGTATTGCGTTTTGACAACACCAGACTGAAATCCCTCAAAATGGGTTATTTTCCTTAGGGTAAAAAATTGTTAAAAATGAGGAGTAAACTCTGGATGCACTACATAAATCGATTTTTTACAATTCAGTATTGCGTTTTGACAACACCAGACTGAAATCCCTCAAGATAAATTATTTTTCTTAGGGTTAAAAAAAAGTAAAACGAGGAGTAAACTCTGGATGCACTACCTAAATCGTTTTATTACGATTCAGTATTGCGTTTTGACATCACCAGACTGAAATCCCTCAAGATAAATTATTTTTCTTAGGGTTAAAAAAAAGTAAAAAGAGGAGTAAACTCTGGATGCACTACCTAAATCGTTTTATTACGATTCAGTATTGCGTTTTGACAGCACCAGAATGAAATCCCTCAAGATAAATAATTTTTCTTAGGGTTAAAAAAAAGTAAAACGAGGAGTAAACTCTGGATGCACTACCTAAATCGATTGTTTACGATTCAGTATTGCGTTTTGACAACACCAGACTGAAATCCCTCAAGATAAATAATTTTTCTTAGGGTTAAAAAAAAGTAAAACGAGGAGTAAACTCTGGATGCACTACCTAAATCGATTGTTTACGATTCAGTATTGCGTTTTGACAACACCAGACTGAAATCCCTCAAGATAAATAATTTTTCTTAGGGTTAAAAAATTGTTAAAAACGAGGAGTAAACTCTGGATGCACTACCTAAATCGATTGTTTACGATTCAGTATTGCGTTTTGACAACACCAGAATGAAATCCCTCAAGATAGGTTATTTTTCTTAGGGTTAAAATAAAGTAAAACGAGGAGTAAACTCTGGATGCACTACCTAAATCGATTGTTTACGATTCAGTATTGCGTTTTGACAACACCAGACTGAAATCCCTCAAGATAAATAATTTTTCTTAGGGTTAAAAAAAAGTAAAACGAGGAGTAAACTCAGGTTGCACTACCTAAATCGATTTTTTACAATTCAGTATTGCGTTTTGACAACACCAGACTGAAATCCCTCAAGATAAATTATTTTTCTTAGGGTTAAAAAAAAGTAAAACGAGGAGTAAACTCTGGATGCACTACCTAAATCGTTTTATTACGATTCAGTATTGCGTTTTGACATCACCAGACTGAAATCCCTCAAGATAAATTATTTTTCTTAGGGTTAAAAAAAAGTAAAAAGAGGAGTAAACTCTGGATGCACTACCTAAATCGTTTTATTACGATTCAGTATTGCGTTTTGACAGCACCAGAATGAAATCCCTCAAGATAAATAATTTTTCTTAGGGTTAAAAAAAAGTAAAACGAGGAGTAAACTCTGGATGCACTACCTAAATCGATTGTTTACGATTCAGTATTGCGTTTTGACAACACCAGACTGAAATCCCTCAAGATAAATAATTTTTCTTAGGGTTAAAAAATTGTTAAAAATGAGGAGTAAACTCTGGATGCACTACCTAAATCGATTGTTTACGATTCAGTATTGCGTTTTGACAACACCAGACTGAAATCCCTCAAAATGGGTTATTTTCCTTAGGGTAAAAAATTGTTAAAAATGAGGAGTAAACTCTGGATGCACTACATAAATCGATTTTTTACAATTCAGTATTGCGTTTTGACAACACCAGACTGAAATCCCTTAAGATAGGTTATTTTTCTTAGGGTAAAAAATTGTTAAAAATGAGGAGTAAACTCTGGATGCACTACCTAAATCGATTTTTTCCGATTCAGTATTGCGTTTTGACAACACCAGACTGAAATCCCTTAAGATAGGTTATTTTTCTTAGGGTAAAAAATTGTTAAAAATGAGGAGTAAACTCTGGATGCACTACCTAAATCGATTTTTTCCGATTCAGTATTGCGTTTTGACATCACCAGACTGAAATCCTTCAAGATAAATTATTTTTCTTAGGGTTAAAAAAAAGTAAAACGAGGAGTAAACTCTGGATGCACTACCTAAATCGATTGTTTACGATTCAGTATTGCGTTTTGACAACACCAGACTGAAATCCCTCAAGATAAATAATTTTTCTTAGGGTTAAAAAAAAGTAAAACGAGGAGTAAACTCTGGATGCACTACCTAAATCGATTGTTTACGATTCAGTATTGCGTTTTGACAACACCAGACTGAAATCCCTCAAGATAAATAATTTTTCTTAGGGTTAAAAAAAAGTAAAACGAGGAGTAAACTCTGGATGCACTACCTAAATCGATTGTTTACGATTCAGTATTGCGTTTTGACAACACCAGACTGAAATCCCTCAAGATAGGTTATTTTTCTTAGGGTTAAAATAAAGTAAAACGAGGAGTAAACTCTGGATGCACTACCTAAATCGATTGTTTACGATTCAGTATTGCGTTTTGACAACACCAGACTGAAATCCCTCAAGATAAATAATTTTTCTTAGGGTTAAAAAAAAGTAAAACGAGGAGTAAACTCTGGATGCACTACCTAAATCGATTGTTTACGATTCAGTATTGCGTTTTGACAACACCAGACTGAAATCCCTCAAGATAAATAATTTTTCTTAGGGTTAAAAAAAAGTAAAACGAGGAGTAAACTCAGGTTGCACTACCTAAATCGATTTTTTACAATTCAGTATTGCGTTTTGACAACACCAGACTGAAATCCCTCAAGATAAATTATTTTTCTTAGGGTTAAAAAAAAGTAAAACGAGGAGTAAACTCTGGATGCACTACCTAAATCGTTTTATTACGATTCAGTATTGCGTTTTGACATCACCAGACTGAAATCCCTCAAGATAAATTATTTTTCTTAGGGTTAAAAAAAAGTAAAAAGAGGAGTAAACTCTGGATGCACTACCTAAATCGTTTTATTACGATTCAGTATTGCGTTTTGACAGCACCAGAATGAAATCCCTCAAGATAAATAATTTTTCTTAGGGTTAAAAAAAAGTAAAACGAGGAGTAAACTCTGGATGCACTACCTAAATCGATTTTTTCCGATTCAGTATTGCGTTTTGACAACACCAGACTGAAATCCCTCAAGATAAATTATTTTTCTTAGGGTTAAAAAAAAGTAAAACGAGGAGTAAACTCTGGATGCACTACCAAAATCGATTGTTTACGATTCAGTATTGCGTTTTGACAACACCAGACTGAAATCCCTCAAGATAAATAATTTTTCTTAGGGTTAAAAAATTGTTAAAAATGAGGAGTAAACTCTGGATGCACTACCTAAATCGATTGTTTACGATTCAGTATTGCGTTTTGACAACACCAGACTGAAATCCCTTAAGATAAATTATTTTTCTTAGGGTTAAAAAAAAGTAAAACGAGGAGTAAACTCAGGTTGCACTACCTAAATCGATTGTTTACGATTCAGTATTGCGTTTTGACAACACCAGACTGAAATCCCTCAAAATGGGTTATTTTCCTTAGGGTAAAAAATTGTTAAAAATGAGGAGTAAACTCTGGATGCACTACATAAATCGATTGTTTACGATTCAGTATTGCGTTTTGACAACACCAGACTGAAATCCCTCAAAATGGGTTATTTTCCTTAGGGTAAAAAATTGTTAAAAATGAGGAGTAAACTCTGGATGCACTACCTAAATCGATTTTTTCCGATTCAGTATTGCGTTTTGACAACACCAGACTGAAATCCCTTAAGATAGGTTATTTTTCTTAGGGTAAAAAATTGTTAAAAATGAGGAGTAAACTCTGGATGCACTACCTAAATCGATTTTTTCCGATTCAGTATTGCGTTTTGACATCACCAGACTGAAATCCTTCAAGATAAATAATTTTTCTTAGGGTTAAAAAAAAGTAAAACGAGGAGTAAACTCTGGATGCACTACCTAAATCGATTGTTTACGATTCAGTATTGCGTTTTGACAACACCAGACTGAAATCCCTCAAGATAAATAATTTTTCTTAGGGTTAAAAAAAAGTAAAACGAGGAGTAAACTCTGGATGCACTACCTAAATCGATTGTTTACGATTCAGTATTGCGTTTTGACAACACCAGAATGAAATCCCTCAAGATAGGTTATTTTTCTTAGGGTTAAAATAAAGTAAAACGAGGAGTAAACTCTGGATGCACTACCTAAATCGATTGTTTACGATTCAGTATTGCGTTTTGACAACACCAGACTGAAATCCCTCAAGATAAATAATTTTTCTTAGGGTTAAAAAAAAGTAAAACGAGGAGTAAACTCAGGTTGCACTACCTAAATCGATTTTTTACAATTCAGTATTGCGTTTTGACAACACCAGACTGAAATCCCTCAAGATAAATTATTTTTCTTAGGGTTAAAAAAAAGTAAAACGAGGAGTAAACTCTGGATGCACTACCTAAATCGTTTTATTACGATTCAGTATTGCGTTTTGACATCACCAGACTGAAATCCCTCAAGATAAATTATTTTTCTTAGGGTTAAAAAAAAGTAAAAAGAGGAGTAAACTCTGGATGCACTACCTAAATCGTTTTATTACGATTCAGTATTGCGTTTTGACAGCACCAGAATGAAATCCCTCAAGATAAATAATTTTTCTTAGGGTTAAAAAAAAGTAAAACGAGGAGTAAACTCTGGATGCACTACCTAAATCGATTTTTTCCGATTCAGTATTGCGTTTTGACAACACCAGACTGAAATCCCTCAAGATAAATTATTTTTCTTAGGGTTAAAAAAAAGTAAAACGAGGAGTAAACTCTGGATGCACTACCTAAATCGATTGTTTACGATTCAGTATTGCGTTTTGACAACACCAGACTAAAATCCCTCAAGATAAATTATTTTTCTTAGGGTTAAAAAAAAGTAAAACGAGGAGTAAACTCTGGATGCACTTCCAAAATCGATTGTTTACGATTCAGTATTTCGTTTTGACAGCACAAGAATGAAATCCCTCAAGATAGGTTATTTTTCTTAGGGTAAAAAATTGTTAAAAATGAGGAGTAAACTCTGGATGCACTACCTAAATCGATTTTTTCCGATTCAGTATTGCGTTTTGACATCACCAGACTGAAATCCCTCAAGATAAATTATTTTTCTTAGGGTTAAAAAAAAGTAAAAAGAGGAGTAAACTCTGGATGCACTACCTAAATCGTATTATTACGATTCAGTATTGCGTTTTGACATCACCAGACTGAAATCCTTCAAGATAAATTATTTTTCTTAGGGTTAAAAAAAAGTAAAACGAGGAGTAAACTCTGGATGCACTACCTAAATCGATTTTTTACAATTCAGTATTGCGTTTTGACAACACCAGACTGAAATCCCTTAAGATAGGTTATTTTTCTTAGGGTTAAAAAAAAGTAAAACGAGGAGTAAACTCTGGATGCACTACCTAAATCGATTGTTTACGATTCAGTATTGCGTTTTGACAACACCAGACTGAAATCCCTTAAGATCGGTTATTTTTCTTAGGGTTAAAAAAAAGTAAAACGAGGAGTAAACTCTGGATGCACTACCTAAATCGATTGTTTACGATTCAGTATTGCGTTTTGACAGCACCAGAATGAAATCCCTCAAGATAGGTTATTTTTCTTAGGGTTAAAAAAAAGTAAAACGAGGAGTAAACTCTGGATGCACTACCTAAATCGATATTTAACGATTCAGTATTGCGTTTTGACAACACCAGACTGAAATCCCTCAAGATAAATAATTTTTCTTAGGGTTAAAAAAAAGTAAAACGAGGAGTAAACTCTGGATTCACAGTTTATTGATTTAAAAAAAATAAACGACATCAGAAAATGATCAAATTTTAAGAATTGTACAGTTTTTTTTTAATTAATGAGTTTTTTAAATTAATGTCAAACACGACAATATCGAAAATTGTCATTTCCATTAATTTTATTTTATCCTTTCTTTGTTTCTCTCACTAATTTCTTTTTTGCCATTCTCTCGTTGGCAAAAAAGTAGATGGCTGCAAAAAAGATTTGACCTAGTTTTTAAGAAGAGAGAAATTTTTTCTTTTTTTGAAACCCAAATTTTTCAATGTTTGAAGCGCTGGCAAATCCGTAAACGATTTTTTTGAGCTTAGTGGAATAGCGCATCGGATTCCCCGTGTCCGATTCTATAACCCTACTGAATGGCTAATTTCAGAAAGCTCTTTCCATTTTACCACAGCGAGATCCGCAAAAAAATACAGGCAGCCGCCGATATCGGGACAGTTATCGGTATCAGGATGAGTTTTTAAAGCTTAGGTCGTATTTTTCCTGGAAACTACATGTCATAATTAATCTACTGTGAAGATGCCAATATCACAGAAGCTTTTTTTCTCGAGATCGACTATAAAGAAGTTTCAGTACAAAACCCTTTGATCCCCGATATCATGCCGATAACGGGGTCGGATCAAAAAATTTTGTATTACAAACTTGTAGAGAAAGCAAAATGCTACATTTTATTCCTTTACTTCATTTTGATATCTTATCATTAACACGGTCAAAAAAAACATTGAAAAAAAGTGAAACCTCAAAAAAATGGCAAAGTCCGGGTTTTTTGAAACTTGTAACCCCAATAACCCGGGACCCGTAACCCCAATCTTCCTAAAAATTAGTTTTTCGGAATCCTGAGCATTTTTGCCACAAAAAAGTTCTTGGAAGCTAAGCTCTATCTAAATCAGAAGGGGTCGAACCGAAAGTTGTGCATGAATTTTTTTCTAAGTAGATAACATCTTGGGTTATCTTAGGTCATCTAAAAAAATAGTTTCAGCATCCAAATAATTATAAAATAATGATTTTGATGAAAATATTATTTGTCAACACTTTTTAACACCTGAAACACGAAAATAAAGTCAGGGGGAATTTTTTATTTAAGCGGATATGTTATATCATACCCTGAGAGAATTTCGCATGTAAAACGTGATTTTAGGGTAATACAAAGTTTACCATTGAATTCTTCATGGTCGAAAACCTATAGGGGTGAGAAATTAGCATAAACGGATGAAAATTCGATTTTTCATAAATGATCGAAATTCTTGAAATTCAGAGTCGACTGTATTCACCTTATTCTGACGAAGCGGGCCACCCCTGGTTTTTTCATTTTATTTCACCCCCAGGGGTAAAAAACTACGGGGAATCCAATGGTGAGTAGAGCTAGTCTAAAAAAAATTTCTTTGACCTACTTTTCATGCAAAATATAAGGTCAACGTGCGAAAAATGGGTCTTGACGCGAAAATTTTAAAACGCGGACTCGAGATTCGGATTCCCCGACCTTGATAATTTTCGCTGGACGTATGTACTGTAGGAAGTACGTTTTTGTTGTTTTTGTTTCTCCAAAGTACCTGAATTTAATTTGAGTTGGGTCACTATACCCAAGATATATTAAATTCATAAAAATTAATGTTTGGTATTTTCTGTTCTAATAATCAAAATGATAATTTTCGCTGGACGTATGTACTGTAGGAAGTACCTTTTTGTTGTACTGAATTCTCCAAAGTAACTGAATTTAATTTGAGTTGGGTCACTATACCCCAGATATATTAAATTCACAAAAATTAATTTTTTGTATTTTCTGTTCTAATAATCAAAATGATAATTTTCGCTGGACGTATAGACTGTAGGAAGTACGTTTTTGTTTTTTTTGTTTCTCCAAAGTAACTGAATTTAATTTGAGTTGGGTCACTATACCCCAGATATATTAAATTCATAAAAATTAATTTTTGGTATTTTCTGTTCTAATAATCAAAATAATAATTTTCGCTGGACGTATGTACTGTAGGAAGTACGTTTTTGTTGTTTTTGTTTCTCCAAAGTAACTGAATTTAATTTGAGTTGGGTCACTATACCCCAGATATATTAAATTCACACCAATTAATTTTTGGTATTTTCTGTTCTAATAATCAAAATAATAATTTTCGCTGGACGTATGTACTGTAGGAAGTACCTTTTTGTTGTACTGAATTCTCCAAAGTAACTGAATTTAATTTGAGTTGGGTCACTATACCCCAGATATATTAAATTCACAAAAATTAATTTTTTGTATTTTCTGTTCTAATAATCAAAATGATAATTTTCGCTGGACGTATAGACTGTAGGAAGTACGTTTTTGTTTTTTTTGTTTCTCCAAAGTAACTGAATTTAATTTGAGTTGGGTCACTATACCCCAGATATATTAAATTCATAAAAATTAATTTTTGGTATTTTCTGTTCTAATAATCAAAATAATAATTTTCGCTGGACGTATGTACTGTAGGAAGTACGTTTTTGTTGTTTTTGTTTCTCCAAAGTAACTGAATTTAATTTGAGTTGGGTCACTATACCCCAGATATATTAAATTCACACCAATTAATTTTTAGTATTTTCTGTTTTAATAATCAAAATGATAATTTTCGCTGGACGTATAGACTGTAGGAAGTACGTTTTTGTTTTTTTTGTTTCTCCAAAGTAACTGAATTTAATTTGAGTTGGGTCACTATACCCCAGATATATTAAATTCACGGAAATTAATTTTTGGTATTTTCTGTTCTAATAATCAAAATGATAATTTTCGCTGGACGTATGTACTGTAGGAAGTACGTTTTTGTTTTTTTTGTTTCTCCAAAGTAACTGAATTTAATTTGAGTTGGGTCACTATACCCCAGATATATTAAATTCATAAAAATTAATTTTTGGTATTTTCTGTTCTAATAATCAAAATAATAATTTTCGCTGGACGTATGTACTGTAGGAAGTACGTTTTTGTTGTTTTTGTTTCTCCAAAGTAACTGAATTTAATTTGAGTTGGGTCACTATACCCCAGATATATTAAATTCACACCAATTAATTTTTAGTATTTTCTGTTTTAATAATCAAAATGATAATTTTCGCTGGACGTATAGACTGTAGGAAGTACGTTTTTGTTTTTTTTGTTTCTCCAAAGTAACTGAATTTAATTTGAGTTGGGTCACTATACCCCAGATATATTAAATTCATAAAAATTAATTTTTGGTATTTTCTGTTCTAATAATCAAAATAATAATTTTCGCTGGACGTATGTACTGTAGGAAGTACGTTTTTGTTGTTTTTGTTTCTCCAAAGTAACTGAATTTAATTTGAGTTGGGTCACTATACCCCAGATATATTAAATTCACACCAATAAATTTTTAGTATTTTCTGTTTTAATAATCAAAATGATAATTTTCGCTGGACGTATGTACTGTAGGAAGTACGTTTTTGTTGTTTTTGTTTCTCCAAAGTAACTGAATTTAATTTGAGTTGGGTCACTATACCCCAGATATATTAAATTCATAAAAATTAATTTTTGGTATTTTCTGTTCTAATAATCAAAATAATAATTTTCGCTGGACGTATGTACTGTAGGAAGTACGTTTTTGTTGTTTTTGTTTCTCCAAAGTAACTGAATTTAATTTGAGTTGGGTCACTATACCCCAGATATATTAAATTCACACCAATTAATTTTTAGTATTTTCTGTTTTAATAATCAAAATGATAATTTTCGCTGGACGTATAGACTGTAGGAAGTACGTTTTTGTTTTTTTTGTTTCTCCAAAGTAACTGAATTTAATTTGAGTTGGGTCACTATACCCCAGATATATTAAATTCATAAAAATTAATTTTTGGTATTTTCTGTTTTAATAATCAAAATGATAATTTTCGCTGGACGTATGTACTGTAGGAAGTACGTTTTTGTTGTTTTTGTTTCTCCAAAGTAACTGAATTTAATTTGAGTTGGGTCACTATACCCCAGATATATTAAATTCACACCAATTAATTTTTAGTATTTTCTGTTTTAATAATCAAAATGATAATTTTCGCTGGACGTATAGACTGTAGGAAGTACGTTTTTGTTTTTTTTGTTTCTCCAAAGTAACTGAATTTAATTTGAGTTGGGTCACTATACCCCAGATATATTAAATTCATAAAAATTAATTTTTGGTATCTTCTGTTCTAATAATCAAAATAATAATTTTCGCTGGACGTATGTACTGTAGGAAGTACGTTTTTGTTGTTTTTGTTTCTCCAAAGTAACTGAATTTAATTTGAGTTGGGTCACTATACCCCAGATATATTAAATTCACACCAATTAATTTTTAGTATTTTCTGTTTTAATAATCAAAATGATAATTTTCGCTGGACGTATAGACTGTAGGAAGTACGTTTTTGTTTTTTTTGTTTCTCCAAAGTAACTGAATTTAATTTGAGTTGGGTCACTATACCCCAGATATATTAAATTCATAAAAATTAATTTTTGGTATTTTCTGTTTTAATAATCAAAATGATAATTTTCGCTGGACGTATGTACTGTAGGAAGTACGTTTTTGTTGTTTTTGTTTCTCCAAAGTAACTGAATTTAATTTGAGTTGGGTCACTATACCCCAGATATATTAAATTCACACCAATTAATTTTTAGTATTTTCTGTTTTAATAATCAAAATGATAATTTTCGCTGGACGTATAGACTGTAGGAAGTACGTTTTTGTTTTTTTTGTTTCTCCAAAGTAACTGAATTTAATTTGAGTTGGGTCACTATACCCCAGATATATTAAATTCATAAAAATTAATTTTTGGTATCTTCTGTTCTAATAATCAAAATAATAATTTTCGCTGGACGTATGTACTGTAGGAAGTACGTTTTTGTTGTTTTTGTTTCTCCAAAGTAACTGAATTTAATTTGAGTTGGGTCACTATACCCCAGATATATTAAATTCACACCAATTAATTTTTAGTATTTTCTGTTTTAATAATCAAAATGATAATTTTCGCTGGACGTATGTACTGTAGGAAGTACGTTTTTGTTGTTTTTGTTTCTCCAAAGTAACTGAATTTAATTTGAGTTGGGTCACTATACCCCAGATATATTAAATTCATAAAAATTAATTTTTGGTATTTTCTGTTCTAATAATCAAAATAATAATTTTCGCTGGACGTATGTACTGTAGGAAGTACGTTTTTGTTGTTTTTGTTTCTCCAAAGTAACTGAATTTAATTTGAGTTGGGTCACTATACCCCAGATATATTAAATTCACACCAATTAATTTTTAGTATTTTCTGTTTTAATAATCAAAATGATAATTTTCGCTGGACGTATGTACTGTAGGAAGTACGTTTTTGTTGTTTTTGTTTCTCCAAAGTAACTGAATTTAATTTGAGTTGGGTCACTATACCCCAGATATATTAAATTCATAAAAATTAATTTTTGGTATTTTCTGTTCTAATAATCAAAATGATAATTTTCGCTGGACGTATGTACTGTAGAAAGTACCTTTTTGTTGTATTGAATTCTCCAAAGTACCTGAATTTAATTTGAGTTGGGTCACTATACCCCAGATATATTAAATTCACACCAATTAATTTTTAGTATTTTCTGTTTTAATAATCAAAATGATAATTTTCGCTGGACGTATGTACTGTAGGAAGTACGTTTTTGTTGTTTTTGTTTCTCCAAAGTAACTGAATTTAATTTGAGTTGGGTCACTATACCCCAGATATATTAAATTCATAAAAATTAATTTTTGGTATCTTCTGTTCTAATAATCAAAATGATAATTTTCGCTGGACGTATGTACTGTAGAAAGTACCTTTTTGTTGTATTGAATTCTCCAAAGTACCTGAATTTAATTTGAGTTGGGTCACTATACCCCAGATATATTAAATTCATAAAAATTAATTTTTGGTATTTTCTGTTCTAATAATCAAAATGATAATTTTCGCTGGACGTATGTACTGTAGGAAGTACGTTTTTGTTGTTTTTGTTTCTCCAAAGTAACTGAATTTAATTTGAGTTGGGTCACTATACCCCAGATATATTAAATTCATAAAAATTAATTTTTGGTATTTTCTGTTCTAATAATCAAAATAATAATTTTCGCTGGACGTATGTACTGTAGGAAGTACGTTTTTGTTGTTTTTGTTTCTCCAAAGTAACTGAATTTAATTTGAGTTGGGTCACTATACCCCAGATATATTAAATTCACACCAATTAATTTTTAGTATTTTCTGTTTTAATAATCAAAATGATAATTTTCGCTGGACGTATGTACTGTAGGAAGTACGTTTTTGTTGTTTTTGTTTCTCCAAAGTAACTGAATTTAATTTGAGTTGGGTCACTATACCCCAGATATATTAAATTCATAAAAATTAATTTTTGGTATTTTCTGTTCTAATAATCAAAATGATAATTTTCGCTGGACGTATGTACTGTAGAAAGTACCTTTTTGTTGTATTGAATTCTCCAAAGTACCTGAATTTAATTTGAGTTGGGTCACTATACCCCAGATATATTAAATTCACACCAATTAATTTTTAGTATTTTCTGTTTTAATAATCAAAATAATAATTTTCGCTGGACGTATGTACTGTAGGAAGTACGTTTTTGTTGTTTTTGTTTCTCCAAAGTAACTGAATTTAATTTGAGTTGGGTCACTATACCCCAGATATATTAAATTCATAAAAATTAATTTTTGGTATCTTCTGTTCTAATAATCAAAATGATAATTTTCGCTGGACGTATGTACTGTAGAAAGTACCTTTTTGTTGTATTGAATTCTCCAAAGTACCTGAATTTAATTTGAGTTGGGTCACTATACCCCAGATATATTAAATTCATAAAAATTAATTTTTGGTATCTTCTGTTCTAATAATCAAAATGATAATTTTCGCTGGACGTATGTACTGTAGAAAGTACCTTTTTGTTGTATTGAATTCTCCAAAGTAACTGAATTTAATTTGAGTTGGGTCACTATACCCCAGATATATTCAATTCATAAAAATTAATTTTTGGTATCTTCTGTTCTAATAATCAAAATGATAATTTTCGCTGGACGTATGTACTGTAGAAAGTACCTTTTTGTTGTATTGAATTCTCCAAAGTACCTGAATTTAATTTGAGTTGGGTCACTATACCCCAGATATATTAAATTCATAAAAATTAATTTTTGGTATTTTCTGTTCTAATAATCAAAATAATAATTTTCGCTGGACGTATGTACTGTAGGAAGTACGTTTTTGTTGTTTTTGTTTCTCCAAAGTAACTGAATTTAATTTGAGTTGGGTCACTATACCCCAGATATATTAAATTCACACCAATTAATTTTTAGTATTTTCTGTTTTAATAATCAAAATGATAATTTTCGCTGGACGTATAGACTGTAGGAAGTACGTTTTTGTTTTTTTTGTTTCTCCAAAGTAACTGAATTTAATTTGAGTTGGGTCACTATACCCCAGATATATTAAATTCATAAAAATTAATTTTTGGTATTTTCTGTTCTAATAATCAAAATAATAATTTTCGCTGGACGTATGTACTGTAGGAAGTACGTTTTTGTTGTTTTTGTTTCTCCAAAGTAACTGAATTTAATTTGAGTTGGGTCACTATACCCCAGATATATTAAATTCACACCAATTAATTTTTAGTATTTTCTGTTTTAATAATCAAAATGATAATTTTCGCTGGACGTATGTACTGTAGGAAGTACGTTTTTGTTGTTTTTGTTTCTCCAAAGTAACTGAATTTAATTTGAGTTGGGTCACTATACCCCAGATATATTAAATTCATAAAAATTAATTTTTGGTATTTTCTGTTCTAATAATCAAAATAATAATTTTCGCTGGACGTATGTACTGTAGGAAGTACGTTTTTGTTGTTTTTGTTTCTCCAAAGTAACTGAATTTAATTTGAGTTGGGTCACTATACCCCAGATATATTAAATTCACACCAATTAATTTTTAGTATTTTCTGTTTTAATAATCAAAATGATAATTTTCGCTGGACGTATAGACTGTAGGAAGTACGTTTTTGTTTTTTTTGTTTCTCCAAAGTAACTGAATTTAATTTGAGTTGGGTCACTATACCCCAGATATATTAAATTCATAAAAATTAATTTTTGGTATTTTCTGTTCTAATAATCAAAATAATAATTTTCGCTGGACGTATGTACTGTAGGAAGTACGTTTTTGTTGTTTTTGTTTCTCCAAAGTAACTGAATTTAATTTGAGTTGGGTCACTATACCCCAGATATATTAAATTCACACCAATTAATTTTTAGTATTTTCTGTTTTAATAATCAAAATGATAATTTTCGCTGGACGTATGTACTGTAGGAAGTACGTTTTTGTTGTTTTTGTTTCTCCAAAGTAACTGAATTTAATTTGAGTTGGGTCACTATACCCCAGATATATTAAATTCATAAAAATTAATTTTTGGTATTTTCTGTTCTAATAATCAAAATAATAATTTTCGCTGGACGTATGTACTGTAGGAAGTACGTTTTTGTTGTTTTTGTTTCTCCAAAGTAACTGAATTTAATTTGAGTTGGGTCACTATACCCCAGATATATTAAATTCACACCAATTAATTTTTAGTATTTTCTGTTTTAATAATCAAAATGATAATTTTCGCTGGACGTATGTACTGTAGGAAGTACGTTTTTGTTGTTTTTGTTTCTCCAAAGTAACTGAATTTAATTTGAGTTGGGTCACTATACCCCAGATATATTAAATTCATAAAAATTAATTTTTGGTATTTTCTGTTCTAATAATCAAAATGATAATTTTCGCTGGACGTATGTACTGTAGAAAGTACCTTTTTGTTGTATTGAATTCTCCAAAGTACCTGAATTTAATTTGAGTTGGGTCACTATACCCCAGATATATTAAATTCACACCAATTAATTTTTAGTATTTTCTGTTTTAATAATCAAAATAATAATTTTCGCTGGACGTATGTACTGTAGGAAGTACGTTTTTGTTGTTTTTGTTTCTCCAAAGTAACTGAATTTAATTTGAGTTGGGTCACTATACCCCAGATATATTAAATTCATAAAAATTAATTTTTGGTATCTTCTGTTCTAATAATCAAAATGATAATTTTCGCTGGACGTATGTACTGTAGAAAGTACCTTTTTGTTGTATTGAATTCTCCAAAGTACCTGAATTTAATTTGAGTTGGGTCACTATACCCCAGATATATTAAATTCATAAAAATTAATTTTTGGTATCTTCTGTTCTAATAATCAAAATGATAATTTTCGCTGGACGTATGTACTGTAGAAAGTACCTTTTTGTTGTATTGAATTCTCCAAAGTAACTGAATTTAATTTGAGTTGGGTCACTATACCCCAGATATATTCAATTCATAAAAATTAATTTTTGGTATCTTCTGTTCTAATAATCAAAATGATAATTTTCGCTGGACGTATGTACTGTAGAAAGTACCTTTTTGTTGTATTGAATTCTCCAAAGTACCTGAATTTAATTTGAGTTGGGTCACTATACCCCAGATATATTAAATTCATAAAAATTAATTTTTGGTATTTTCTGTTCTAATAATCAAAATAATAATTTTCGCTGGACGTATGTACTGTAGGAAGTACGTTTTTGTTGTTTTTGTTTCTCCAAAGTAACTGAATTTAATTTGAGTTGGGTCACTATACCCCAGATATATTAAATTCACACCAATTAATTTTTAGTATTTTCTGTTTTAATAATCAAAATGATAATTTTCGCTGGACGTATAGACTGTAGGAAGTACGTTTTTGTTTTTTTTGTTTCTCCAAAGTAACTGAATTTAATTTGAGTTGGGTCACTATACCCCAGATATATTAAATTCATAAAAATTAATTTTTGGTATTTTCTGTTCTAATAATCAAAATAATAATTTTCGCTGGACGTATGTACTGTAGGAAGTACGTTTTTGTTGTTTTTGTTTCTCCAAAGTAACTGAATTTAATTTGAGTTGGGTCACTATACCCCAGATATATTAAATTCACACCAATTAATTTTTAGTATTTTCTGTTTTAATAATCAAAATGATAATTTTCGCTGGACGTATGTACTGTAGGAAGTACGTTTTTGTTGTTTTTGTTTCTCCAAAGTAACTGAATTTAATTTGAGTTGGGTCACTATACCCCAGATATATTAAATTCATAAAAATTAATTTTTGGTATTTTCTGTTCTAATAATCAAAATAATAATTTTCGCTGGACGTATGTACTGTAGGAAGTACGTTTTTGTTGTTTTTGTTTCTCCAAAGTAACTGAATTTAATTTGAGTTGGGTCACTATACCCCAGATATATTAAATTCACACCAATTAATTTTTAGTATTTTCTGTTTTAATAATCAAAATGATAATTTTCGCTGGACGTATAGACTGTAGGAAGTACGTTTTTGTTTTTTTTGTTTCTCCAAAGTAACTGAATTTAATTTGAGTTGGGTCACTATACCCCAGATATATTAAATTCATAAAAATTAATTTTTGGTATTTTCTGTTCTAATAATCAAAATAATAATTTTCGCTGGACGTATGTACTGTAGGAAGTACGTTTTTGTTGTTTTTGTTTCTCCAAAGTAACTGAATTTAATTTGAGTTGGGTCACTATACCCCAGATATATTAAATTCACACCAATTAATTTTTAGTATTTTCTGTTTTAATAATCAAAATGATAATTTTCGCTGGACGTATGTACTGTAGGAAGTACGTTTTTGTTGTTTTTGTTTCTCCAAAGTAACTGAATTTAATTTGAGTTGGGTCACTATACCCCAGATATATTAAATTCATAAAAATTAATTTTTGGTATTTTCTGTTCTAATAATCAAAATAATAATTTTCGCTGGACGTATGTACTGTAGGAAGTACGTTTTTGTTGTTTTTGTTTCTCCAAAGTAACTGAATTTAATTTGAGTTGGGTCACTATACCCCAGATATATTAAATTCACACCAATTAATTTTTAGTATTTTCTGTTTTAATAATCAAAATGATAATTTTCGCTGGACGTATGTACTGTAGGAAGTACGTTTTTGTTGTTTTTGTTTCTCCAAAGTAACTGAATTTAATTTGAGTTGGGTCACTATACCCCAGATATATTAAATTCATAAAAATTAATTTTTGGTATTTTCTGTTCTAATAATCAAAATAATAATTTTCGCTGGACGTATGTACTGTAGGAAGTACGTTTTTGTTGTTTTTGTTTCTCCAAAGTAACTGAATTTAATTTGAGTTGGGTCACTATACCCCAGATATATTAAATTCATAAAAATTAATTTTTGGTATCTTCTGTTCTAATAATCAAAATGATAATTTTCGCTGGACGTATGTACTGTAGAAAGTACCTTTTTGTTGTATTGAATTCTCCAAAGTACCTGAATTTAATTTGAGTTGGGTCACTATACCCCAGATATATTAAATTCATAAAAATTAATTTTTGGTATCTTCTGTTCTAATAATCAAAATGATAATTTTCGCTGGACGTATGTACTGTAGAAAGTACCTTTTTGTTGTATTGAATTCTCCAAAGTAACTGAATTTAATTTGAGTTGGGTCACTATACCCCAGATATATTCAATTCATAAAAATTAATTTTTGGTATCTTCTGTTCTAATAATCAAAATGATAATTTTCGCTGGACGTATGTACTGTAGAAAGTACCTTTTTGTTGTATTGAATTCTCCAAAGTACCTGAATTTAATTTGAGTTGGGTCACTATACCCCAGATATATTAAATTCATAAAAATTAATTTTTGGTATCTTCTGTTCTAATAATCAAAATGATAATTTTCGCTGGACGTATGTACTGTAGAAAGTACCTTTTTGTTGCATTTGTTTCTCCAAAGTACCTGAATTTAATTTGAGTTGGGTCACTATACCCCAGATATATTAAATTCACAAAAATTAATTTTTTGTATTTTCTGTTCTAATAATCAAAATGATAATTTTCGCTGGACGTATAGACTGTAGGAAGTACGTTTTTGTTTTTTTTGTTTCTCCAAAGTAACTGAATTTAATTTGAGTTGGGTCACTATACCCCAGATATATTAAATTCATAAAAATTAATTTTTGGTATTTTCTGTTCTAATAATCAAAATAATAATTTTCGCTGGACGTATGTACTGTAGGAAGTACGTTTTTGTTGTTTTTGTTTCTCCAAAGTAACTGAATTTAATTTGAGTTGGGTCACTATACCCCAGATATATTAAATTCACACCAATTAATTTTTAGTATTTTCTGTTTTAATAATCAAAATGATAATTTTCGCTGGACGTATAGACTGTAGGAAGTACGTTTTTGTTTTTTTTGTTTCTCCAAAGTAACTGAATTTAATTTGAGTTGGGTCACTATACCCCAGATATATTAAATTCACGGAAATTAATTTTTGGTATTTTCTGTTCTAATAATCAAAATGATAATTTTCGCTGGACGTATGTACTGTAGGAAGTACGTTTTTGTTGTTTTTGTTTCTCCAAAGTAACTGAATTTAATTTGAGTTGGGTCACTATACCCCAGATATATTAAATTCATAAAAATTAATTTTTGGTATTTTCTGTTCTAATAATTAAAATGATAATTTTCGCTGGACGTATGTAATGTAGGAAGTACGTTTTTGTTGTTTTTGTTTCTCCAAAGTAACTGAATTTAATTTGGGTTGGGTCACTATACCCCAGATATATTAAATTCATAAAAATTAATTTTTGGTATTTTCTGTTCTAATAATTAAAATGATAATTTTCGCTGGACGTATGTACTGTAGGAAGTACGTTTTTGTTGTTTTTGTTTTTCCAAAGTAACTGAATTTAATTTGGGTTGGGTCACTATACCCCAGATATATTAAATTCATAAAAATTAATTTTTGGTATTTTCTGTTCTAATAATTAAAATGATAATTTTCGCTGGACGTATGTAATGTAGGAAGTACGTTTTTGTAGTATTTGTTTCTCCAAAGTAACTGAATTTAATTTGAGTTGGGTCACTATACCCCAGATATATTAAATTCATAAAAATTAATTTTTGGTATCTTCTGTTCTAATAATCAAAATGATAATTTTCGCTGGACGTATGTACTGTAGAAAGTACCTTTTTGTTGTATTGAATTCTCCAAAGTACCTGAATTTAATTTGAGTTGGGTCACTATACCCCAGATATATTAAATTCATAAAAATTAATTTTTGGTGTTTTCTGTTCTAATAATTAAAATGATAATTTTCGCTGGACGTATGTACTGTAGGAAGTACCTTTTTGTAGTATTTGTTTCTCCAAAGTAACTGAATTTAATTTGAGTTGGGTCACTATACCCCAGATATATTAAATTCATAAAAATTAATTTTTGGTATCTTCTGTTCTAATAATCAAAATAATAATTTTCGCTGGACGTATGTACTGTAGGAAGTACCTTTTTGTAGTATTTGTTTCTCCAAAGTAACTGAATTTAATTTGAGTTGGGTCACTATACCCCAGATATATTAAATTCATAAAAATTAATTTTTGGTATCTTCTGTTCTAATAATCAAAATAATAATTTTCGCTGGACGTATGTACTGTAGGAAGTACCTTTTTGTAGTATTTGTTTCTCCAAAGTAACTGAATTTAATTTGAGTTGGGTCACTATACCCCAGATATATTAAATTCATAAAAATTAATTTTTGGTATCTTCTGTTCTAATAATCAAAATAATAATTTTCGCTGGACGTATGTACTGTAGGAAGTACCTTTTTGTAGTATTTGTTTCTCCAAAGTAACTGAATTTAATTTGAGTTGGGTCACTATACCTCAGATATATTAAATTCACGAAAATCATTTTTGGTATTTTCTGTTCTAATAATCAAAATGATAATTTTCGCTGGACGTATGTACTGTAGGAAGTACGTTTTTGTAGTATTTGTTTCTCCAAAGTACCTGAATTTAATTTGAGTTGGGTCACTATACCCCAGATATATTAAATTCATAAAAATTAATTTTTGGTATCTTCTGTTCTAATAATCAAAATGATAATTTTCGCTGGACGTATGTACTGTAGAAAGTACCTTTTTGTTGTATTGAATTCTCCAAAGTAACTGAATTTAATTTGAGTTGGGTCACTATACCCCAGATATATTAAATTCATAAAAATTAATTTTTGGTATCTTCTGTTCTAATAATCAAAATAATAATTTTCGCTGGACGTATGTACTGTAGGAAGTACGTTTTTGTAGTATTTGTTTCTCCAAAGTACCTGAATTTAATTTGAGTTGGGTCACTATACCCCAGATATATTAAATTCATAAAAATTAATTTTTGGTATCTTCTGTTCTAATAATCAAAATGATAATTTTCGCTGGACGTATGTACTGTAGAAAGTACCTTTTTGTTGTATTGAATTCTCCAAAGTACCTGAATTTAAATTGAGTTGGGTCACTATACCCCAGATATATTAAATTCATAAAAATTAATTTTTGGTGTTTTCTGTTCTAATAATCAAAATGATAACTTTCGCTGGACGTATGTACTGTAGGAAGTACGTTTTTGTTGTTTTTGTTTTTCCAAAGTAACTGAATTTAATTTGGGTGGGGTCACTATACCCCAGATATATTAAATTCATAAAAATTAATTTTTGGTGTTTTCTGTTCTAATAATCAAAATGATAACTTTCGCTGGACGTATGTACTGTAGGAAGTACGTTTTTGTTGTTTTTGTTTTTCCAAAGTAACTGAATTTAATTTGGGTTGGGTCACTATACCCCAGATATATTAAATTCATAAAAATTAATTTTTGGTATTTTCTGTTCTAATAATTAAAATGATAATTTTCGCTGGACGTATGTAATGTAGGAAGTACGTTTTTGTAGTATTTGTTTCTCCAAAGTAACTGAATTAAATTTGAGTTGGGTCACTATACCCCAGATATATTAAATTCATAAAAATTAATTTTTGGTATCTTCTGTTCTAATAATCAAAATAATAATTTTCGCTGGACGTATGTACTGTAGGAAGTACCTTTTTGTAGTATTTGTTTCTCCAAAGTAACTGAATTTAATTTGAGTTGGGTCACTATACCCCAGATATATTAAATTCATAAAAATTAATTTTTGGTATCTTCTGTTCTAATAATCAAAATAATAATTTTCGCTGGACGTATGTACTGTAGGAAGTACGTTTTTGTAGTATTTGTTTCTCCAAAGTACCTGAATTTAATTTGAGTTGGGTCACTATACCTCAGATATATTAAATTCACGAAAATCATTTTTGGTATTTTCTGTTCTAATAATCAAAATGATAATTTTCGCTGGACGTATGTACTGCAGGAAGTACGTTTTTGTAGTATTTGTTTCTCCAAAGTACCTGAATTTAATTTGAGTTGGGTCACTATACCCCAGATATATTAAATTCACGAAAATCATTTTTGGTATTTTCTGTTCTAATAATCAAAATGATAATTTTCGCTGGACGTATGTACTGCAGGAAGTACCTTTTTGTTGTATTGAATTCTCCAAAGTAACTGAATTTAATTTGAGTTGGGTCACTATACCCCAGATATATTAAATTCATAAAAATTAATTTTTGGTATCTTCTGTTCTAATAATCAAAATAATAATTTTCGCTGGACGTATGTACTGTAGGAAGTACGTTTTTGTAGTATTTGTTTCTCCAAAGTACCTGAATTTAATTTGAGTTGGGTCACTATACCCCAGATATATTAAATTCATAAAAATTAATTTTTGGTATCTTCTGTTCTAATAATCAAAATAATAATTTTCGCTGGACGTATGTACTGTAGGAAGTACCTTTTTGTAGTATTTGTTTCTCCAAAGTAACTGAATTTAATTTGAGTTGGGTCACTATACCCCAGATATATTAAATTCATAAAAATTAATTTTTGGTATCTTCTGTTCTAATAATCAAAATAATAATTTTCGCTGGACGTATGTACTGTAGGAAGTACCTTTTTGTAGTATTTGTTTCTCCAAAGTAACTGAATTTAATTTGAGTTGGGTCACTATACCCCAGATATATTAAATTCATAAAAATTAATTTTTGGTATCTTCTGTTCTAATAATCAAAATAATAATTTTCGCTGGACGTATGTACTGTAGGAAGTACCTTTTTGTAGTATTTGTTTCTCCAAAGTACCTGAATTTAATTTGAGTTGGGTCACTATACCTCAGATATATTAAATTCACGAAAATCATTTTTGGTATTTTCTGTTCTAATAATCAAAATGATAATTTTCGCTGGACGTATGTACTGCAGGAAGTACGTTTTTGTAGTATTTGTTTCTCCAAAGTACCTGAATTTAATTTGAGTTGGGTCACTATACCCCAGATATATTAAATTCATAAAAATTAATTTTTGGTATCTTCTGTTCTAATAATCAAAATGATAATTTTCGCTGGACGTATGTACTGTAGAAAGTACCTTTTTGTAGTATTTGTTTCTCCAAAGTAACTGAATTTAATTTGAGTTGGGTCACTATACCCCAGATATATTAAATTCATAAAAATTAATTTTTGGTATCTTCTGTTCTAATAATCAAAATAATAATTTTCGCTGGACGTATGTACTGTAGGAAGTACCTTTTTGTAGTATTTGTTTCTCCAAAGTAACTGAATTTAATTTGAGTTGGGTCACTATACCCCAGATATATTAAATTCATAAAAATTAATTTTTGGTATCTTCTGTTCTAATAATCAAAATAATAATTTTCGCTGGACGTATGTACTGTAGGAAGTACCTTTTTGTAGTATTTGTTTCTCCAAAGTACCTGAATTTAATTTGAGTTGGGTCACTATACCTCAGATATATTAAATTCACGAAAATCATTTTTGGTATTTTCTGTTCTAATAATCAAAATGATAATTTTCGCTGGACGTATGTACTGCAGGAAGTACGTTTTTGTAGTATTTGTTTCTCCAAAGTACCTGAATTTAATTTGAGTTGGGTCACTATACCCCAGATATATTAAATTCATAAAAATTAATTTTTGGTATCTTCTGTTCTAATAATCAAAATGATAATTTTCGCTGGACGTATGTACTGTAGAAAGTACCTTTTTGTTGTATTGAATTCTCCAAAGTAACTGAATTTAATTTGAGTTGGGTCACTATACCCCAGATATATTAAATTCATAAAAATTAATTTTTGGTATCTTCTGTTCTAATAATCAAAATAATAATTTTCGCTGGACGTATGTACTGTAGGAAGTACGTTTTTGTAGTATTTGTTTCTCCAAAGTACCTGAATTTAATTTGAGTTGGGTCACTATACCCCAGATATATTAAATTCATAAAAATTAATTTTTGGTATTTTCTGTTCTAATAATCAAAATGATAATTTTCGCTAAACGTATGTACTGTAGGAAGTACCTTTTTGTTGTATTGAATTCTCCAAAGTAACTGAATTTAATTTGAGTTGGGTCACTATACCTCAGATATATTAAATTCACGAAAATTATTTTTAGTATTTTCTGTTCTAATAATCAAAATGATAATTTTCGCTGGACGTATGTACTGTAGGAAGTACGTTTTTGTAGTATTTGTTTCTCCAAAGTACCTGAATTTAATTTGAGTTGGGTCACTATACCCCAGATATATTAAATTCATAAAAATTAATTTTTGGTATCTTCTGTTCTAATAATCAAAATGATAATTTTCGCTGGACGTATGTTAGGGGTGCGCATAAACGAAAAAAAGAAGATTTCTTTTTTTGCATCGAAGAAGAAAGAAATGTACTTTCGCGGTGAGAAACATTTGTCAACTGATGTTGTAGATAAACGTTTACGCTTTAAAGTTTAATAGAAAAGCTTATTAAATTTAATAGTTTAACTCTATTTCATGTTATTCTTTTTTTTTAAATGTTATAAACATCATACTTAAGCATTATATGATGCAAAAAGCGGCTGTAGAAAGCGGCATAATACGTAAAACGACGTTTGTTTGCTGTATATGTCGATTTTTGCTCACAAAATTCGTTGGCAAATCCAAGTTACGCCGAGTTACGTTTAGCTTTTTACATATGTTATTCCCCACATAAAAACGCATCTTTTAATACATGACAGAAGTTTTCCAAGTTTTTCCAAAAAATGTTATACCTTAAAAACTATCGTTACATCGTGATTTTGAAGATAAAATGTTATAGATGTATTTTTATAAAGCTTCTTAACGCTTTTCTTTTTACTACATCTTTTCCTCCATATAAAATCACATATTTGAAAAGTAAAACAAAGTTATCCAAGCTTTCCTGAATAAAGTTTGAGCATGAAGAAAGCAGATGCTGAATAAATTCTAAAAGTCAGACGAAACTCGAAAATTCCAACTTTTTTTGGTTGTTAGCAATGATTTAGGGTTTCTTATTAATATTTTTAACTGAAAAACACAAAATATTAATTATTATTGAAAATTACATTTTTTTGAATTTTTATTACTGTATCGTTCGTCTTCAACATCATCAACAAAGACTGCGCACCGAGTCGCAACATTGCTGCAGCATGCGCGCATTTTTGAGAAAAAAAATAAAAGTTGAAAAATAAATACGATTCAGAATCTTGTAATTTTTGATGCTCTCGTTATCTTTTCTGTTATTTTTTCTTTTATTTTATGTTATGACATAAAAAAAGCAATATTTTGAGACCTTGGTTGTTCCATAAAACGCTTTGTAAGCTGAGATCTGGAAAAAAGTTAAAAATTTATGCGCACCCCTAACGTATGTACTGTAGAAAGTACCTTTTTGTTGTATTGAATTCTCCAAAGTAACTGAATTTAATTTGAGTTGGGTCACTATACCCCAGATATATTAAATTCATAAAAATTAATTTTTGGTATCTTCTGTTCTAATAATCAAAATAATAATTTTCGCTGGACGTATGTACTGTAGGAAGTACGTTTTTGTAGTATTTGTTTCTCCAAAGTACCTGAATTTAATTTGAGTTGGGTCACTATACCTCAGATATATTAAATTCACGAAAATTAATTTTTGGTATTTTCTGTTCTAATAATCAAAATGATAATTTTCGCTGGACGTATGTACTGTAGGAAGTACGTTTTTGTTGTTTTTGTTTTTCCAAAGTAACTGAATTTAACTTGAGTTGGGTCACTATACCCCAGATATAGAAAATTCATAAAAATTAATTTTTGGTATTTTCTGTTCTAATAATCAAAATGATAATTTTCGCTGGACGTATGTACTGTAGGAAGTACGTTTTTGTTGTTTTTGTTTCTCCAAAGTAACTGAATTTAATTTGAGTTGGGTCACTATACCCCAGATATATTAAATTCATAAAAATTAATTTTTGGTATTTTCTGTTCTAATAATCAAAATGATAATTTTCGCTGGACGTATAGACTGTAGGAAGTACCTTTTTGTTGTTTTGAATTCTCCAAAGTAACTGAATTTAATTTGAGTTGGGTCACTATACCCCAGATATATTAAATTCATAAAAATTAATTTTTGGTATTTTCTGTTCTAATAATCAAAATGATAATTTTCGCTGGACGTATGTACTGTAGGAAGTACCTTTTTGTTGTTTTGAATTCTCCAAAGTAACTGAATTTAATTTGAGTTGGGTCACTATACCCCAGATATATTAAATTCATAAAAATTAATTTTTGGTATTTTCTGTTCTAATAATCAAAATGATAATTTTCGCTGGACGTATGTGCTGTAGGAAGTACGTTTTTGTTGTTTTTGTTTCTCCAAAGTAACTGAATTTAATTTGAGTTGGGTCACTATACCCCAGATATATTAAATTCATAAAAATTAATTTTTGGTATTTTCTGTTCTAATAATCAAAATGATAATTTTCGCTGGACGTATAGACTGTAGGAAGTACCTTTTTGTTGTTTTGAATTCTCCAAAGTAACTGAATTTAATTTGAGTTGGGTCACTATACCCCAGATATATTAAATTCATAAAAATTAATTTTTGGTCATTTCACGGCAGATTCAATACAGTTTTTGAGCGGAGTTAAAACATGTCGTAATGGTTAGAGATCACCGACGCAAGGAAAAGAAACAAAGAAAAAGAAAAGAAAAGAAAAAAGAGATTTTTTACTTTCATTTTTACTAATTTTTTTTGGTGTCGGGTTAATATTAAACTTTTTTCACATTTTTTCTATACGTTTTTCATAAAAATATCATGGCTACATGACTGTCCTTACAGAATTTTAATATCTTATCTGGAAGCCAAAATCCTGCCGTAAGAGTTTTTTCAATTTGAGCTAAAATCATGCGTTTTTGTCGCACGTTTTTTATCAAAAAATCGGGAAAAATAAATTAGCGCATATAAATTAAATTTTTTCTATACGTTTTACATAAAATTATCTTAGCTACAATAATATCTAGTCAGATTTTTGATATATTATCTGTGAGCCAAAATCCTGCCGTAAGAGTTTTTTCAGTTTGAACACTGATGAAAAAACAGTATATTTGGTGCTGTAAAGTAGTGCAATGGCTTAAAATGTTTATAATTGTTTTTTGAACAAGGTTAGAATAAAAAAAAATTAATGTTAAAATGTAATTTAGCTTTTAAAATATATAAGAAAACGTTTATCCTTTTCTTTGAAATTGAAGCTTTTTTTAAATAGTAGAGGCAAAAGCGACTCCCGACACGAAAATGTTTACTTCTATGCAAACGTTTCAACTCCGCTTTGAATCTGCCGTGATTTCTGTTCTAATAATCAAAATAATAATTTTCGCTGGACGTATGTACTGTAGGAAGTACCTTTTTGTTGTTTTGAATTCTTCAAAGTAACTGAATTTAATTTGAGTTGGGTCATTATACCCCAGATATATTAAATTCGTAAAAATTAATCTTTGGTATTTTCTGTTCTAATAATCAAAATGATAAATTTCGCTGGACGTATGTATTGTAGGAAGTACCTTTTTGTTGTATTGAATTCTCCAAAGTAACTGAATTTAATTTGAGTTGGGTCATTATACCCCAGATATATTAAATTCATAAAAATTAATTTTTGGTCATTTCTGTTCTAATAATCAAAATAATAATTTTCGCTGGACGTATGTACTGTTGGAAGTACCTTTTTGTTGTTTTGAATTCTCCAAAGTAACTGAATTTAATTTGAGTTGGGTCACTATACCCCAGATATATTAAATTCATAAAAATTAATTTTTGGTCATTTCTGTTCTAATAATCAAAATAATAATTTTCGCTGGACGTATGTACTGTTGGAAGTACCTTTTTGTTGTTTTGAATTCTCCAAAGTAACTGAATTTAATTTGAGTTGGGTCACTATACCCCAGATATATTAAATTCATAAAAATTAATTTTTGGTCATTTCTGTTCTAATAATCAAAATAATAATTTTCGCTGGACGTATGTACTGTAGGAAGTACCTTTTTGTTGTTTTGAATTCTCCAAAGTAACTGAATTTAATTTGAGTTGGGTCACTATACCCCAGATATATTAAATTCATAAAAATTAATTTTTGGTCATTTCTGTTCTAATAATCAAAATAATAATTTTCGCTGGACGTATGTACTGTAGGAAGTACCTTTTTGTTGTTTTGAATTCTCCAAAGTAACTGAATTTAATTTGAGTTGGGTCACTATACCCCAGATATATTAAATTCATAAAAATTAATTTTTGGTCATTTCTGTTCTAATAATCAAAATAATAATTTTCGCTGGACGTATGTACTGTAGGAAGTACCTTTTTGTTGTTTTGAATTCTCCAAAGTAACTGAATTTAATTTGAGTTGGGTCATTATACCCCAGATATATTAAATTCGTAAAAATTAATTTTTAGTCATTTCTGTTCTAATAATCAAAATAATAATTTTCGCTGGACGTTTGTACTGTAGGAAGTACCTTTTTGTTGTTTTGAATTCTCCAAAGTAACTGAATTTAATTTGAGTTGGGTCACTATACCCCAGATATATTAAATTCATAAAAATTAATTTTTGGTCATTTCTGTTCTAATAATCAAAATAATAATTTTCGCTGGACGTATGTACTGTAGGAAGTACCTTTTTGTTGTTTTGAATTCTCCAAAGTAACTGAATTTAATTTAAGTTGGGTCATTATACCCCAGATATATTAAATTCATAAAAATTAATTTTTGGTCATTTCTGTTCTAATAATCAAAATAATAATTTTCGCTGGACGTATGTACTGTAGGAAGTACCTTTTTGTTGTTTTGAATTCTCCAAAGTAACTGAATTTAATTTGAGTTGGGTCATTATACCCCAGATATATTAATTTCATAAAAATTAATTTTTGGTCATTTCTGTTCTAATAATCAAAATAATAATTTTCGCTGGACGTATGTACTGTAGGAAGTACCTTTTTGTTGTTTTGAATTCTCCAAAGTAACTGAATTTAATTTGAGTTGGGTCACTATACCCCAGATATATTAAATTCGTAAAAATTAATTTTTGGTCATTTCTGTTCTAATAATCAAAATAATAATTTTCGCTGGACGTATGTACTGTAGGAAGTACCTTTTTGTTGTTTTGAATTCTCCAAAGTAACTGAATTTAATTTGAGTTGGGTCACTATACCCCAGATATATTAAATTCGTAAAAATTAATTTTTGGTCATTTCTGTTCTAATAATCAAAATAATAATTTTCGCTGGACGTATGTACTGTAGGAAGTACCTTTTTGTTGTTTTGAATTCTCCAAAGTAACTGAATTTAATTTGAGTTGGGTCATTATACCCCAGATATATTAAATTCATAAAAATTAATTTTTGGTCATTTCTGTTCTAATAATCAAAATAATAATTTTCGCTGGACGTATGTACTGTAGGAAGTACCTTTTTGTTGTTTTGAATTCTCCAAAGTAACTGAATTTAATTTGAGTTGGGTCACTATACCCCAGATATATTAAATTCGTAAAAATTAATTTTTGGTCATTTCTGTTCTAATAATCAAAATAATAATTTTCGCTGGACGTATGTACTGTAGGAAGTACCTTTTTGTTGTTTTGAATTCTCCAAAGTAACTGAATTTAATTTGAGTTGGGTCATTATACCCCAGATATATTAAATTCATAAAAATTAATTTTTGGTCATTTCTGTTCTAATAATCAAAATAATAATTTTCGCTGGACGTATGTACTGTAGGAAGTACCTTTTTGTTGTTTTGAATTCTCCAAAGTAACTGAATTTAATTTGAGTTGGGTCATTATACCCCAGATATATTAAATTCGTAAAAATTAATTTTTAGTCATTTCTGTTCTAATAATCAAAATAATAATTTTCGCTGGACGTATGTACTGTAGGAAGTACCTTTTTGTTGTTTTGAATTCTCCAAAGTAACTGAATTTAATTTGAGTTGGGTCATTATACCCCAGATATATTAAATTCATAAAAATTAATTTTTGGTCATTTCTGTTCTAATAATCAAAATAATAATTTTCGCTGGACGTATGTACTGTAGGAAGTACCTTTTTGTTGTTTTGAATTCTCCAAAGTAACTGAATTTAATTTGAGTTGGGTCATTATACCCCAGATATATTAAATTCATAAAAATTAATTTTTAGTCATTTCTGTTCTAATAATCAAAATAATAATTTTCGCTGGACGTATGTACTGTAGGAAGTACCTTTTTGTTGTTTTGAATTCTCCAAAGTAACTGAATTTAATTTGAGTTGGGTCACTATACCCCAGATATATTAAATTCATAAAAATTAATTTTTGGTCATTTCTGTTCTAATAATCAAAATAATAATTTTCGCTGGACGTATGTACTGTAGGAAGTACCTTTTTGTTGTTTTGAATTCTCCAAAGTAACTTAATTTAATTTGAGTTGGGTCATTATACCCCAGATATATTAAATTCATAAAAATTAATTTTTGGTCATTTCTGTTCTAATAATCAAAATAATAATTTTCGCTGGACGTATGTACTGTAGGAAGTACCTTTTTGTTGTTTTGAATTCTCCAAAGTAACTGAATTTAATTTGAGTTTTGTCATTATACCCCAGATATATTAAATTCATAAAAATTAATTTTTGGTCATTTCTGTTCTAATAATCAAAATAATAATTTTCGCTGGACGTATGTACTGTAGGAAGTACCTTTTTGTTGTTTTGAATTCTCCAAAGTAACTGAATTTAATTTGAGTTGGGTCATTATACCCCAGATATATTAAATTCATAAAAATTAATTTTTGGTCATTTCTGTTCTAATAATCAAAATAATAATTTTCGCTGGACGTATGTACTGTAGGAAGTACGTTTTTGTTGTATTTGTTTGTCCAAAGTACTTGAATTTAATTTGAGTTGGGTCACTATACCCCAGATATATTAAATTCATAAAAATTAATTTTTGGTCATTTCTGTTCTAATAATCAAAATAATAATTTTTGCTGGACGTATTTACTGTAGGAAGTTCGTTTTTGCAGTATTTGTTTCTCCAAAGTACCTAAATTTAATTTGAGTTGGGTCACTATACCCCAGATATATTAAATTCACAAAAATTAATTTTCGGTATTTTCTGTTCTATTAATCAAAATGATAATTTTTGCTGGACGTATTTACTGTAGGAAGTTCGTTTTTGCAGTATTTGTTTCTCCAAAGTACCTAAATTTAATTTGAGTTGGGTCACTATACCCCAGAATGTTTTTTGTCAGATTTATTGACATATTACGTCACAGATATTTAATCAAATCCAAAAAAGACTATTTTTTTATTTATTAGTGTACGTCATTTGTGATACGTGAAAATACTCCTCGTTTTTTCGCATGGTAGTATTTTTTTTCTGTAAATCGACAACAGTGGTTTGGATTATGCAAAAATGGGTACAAAAACAAAGGTTAATATGATAATCTAACGGAACTTTCATTTTTAGATGCCAGGGCGACACTTCTAATAATTTTCTAATTTGAGATATACATTTTCACCTTTCTTATTTTTACTCAAAGAAAAGTTTTTTCAAGCAGCAATAAAATATTCAAATTTTTGGATGTTTTTTTTAAAAAGGGAAAAGAAAAAAAGTTTGAATTTCGAAAAAGGTTAAAGAGTTTAATGAGTTTAATACGTGACGTTTCGGCCCTAAACTCTAGACGTCTTTTTTAATTTATATTAATTTTTTAATAAATTTAAAACTAACTGGTGGGCCCTCATCAGTAGAGTCCAGTTAGTGAATTTTTTGAGCGAAAAAATATTGCAAGTGATTGAAAAAATAAAAAATTTTTTTCTTTTTTATAGCAACTAAAAAAAAATATAGGTCATTTTTTGGAAAGAAGAATTACAATAATAAGTGTGAATTTATTGATTATTTTTGTTTAATTTATTGGGATTATAATATGTTTATGCTATAAAGTTTTTGTACTTGTGTTTAAGTAGAATTCGATTACGGTATTTTTGAACTTCGTTTATAGGGTAGTTGTTGGATATAAGTATTCTTTCAATGTTTTTCGAGGCTTTTATAAAATTTTCTTTTTTACTCGATGATCTTGCTGTTCTTAATATTTCTCCTGAGATGATATTAAATTTGTAGTTTTTAGGGATGTTGGATTTGAAATGAGTATATCTTAAAACATTAAAATCAAATTCATCTGTTTTGTTAAACAAACTATAATTCATTCCATTTTTTGTGTCAATACTTAAATCCAGATAATTAGTTTTGGTTGTAGAAATATGTGTTGGTTCAAGTGAAAGGCTTGAATGATAAATTTTCCTTGATATTTCATCGAAATTAATTTTTTGATTGCTAATGTTTATAATGTCATCCATATATCTGCTCACATGCATTAGTTTTTTAATTTCATTTATGTTATTTTTACAGTAGTCATATTCCATCATTGTTAGTGTAAGATCAGCAATATTAGGTGAAGCATTATTTCCTTGTGGTATTCCTTTTACTTGCTTGAAATTTACATTGGCAAATTTTGCATAACTGTTATCGAGAATAAGATTTATAAGATAGATAACTTCTTGAATTCTTAAACTATTGTCTTTTTGAATACTACTGTAGTAACATCTTTTGTATCCGATATTTAAAAATTCACATTTACTGTTATTAAAACAAAGTTTTGCTAATTCAGTCATGTATTTTTTCACTACATCATGGGGTAAGTTTGTAAATAAGCTTGTAAAATCTGCACAAAATAGGTTTAATTCTTTGTTATTCGGTATAATTTTGTCTAGTTTTTTAACAAATTCATAGCTGCCTTTTATTGACCAATAATAGCAAACGTTAGTTCGATTTTCAATTACATTGCAAATATTTTTAACTTGATTTTTAAAATGTTCTAATATTTTTTGTAGTAATATTGACATTTGTTTAATACCGCTTTGACTTGCTCCTGTTATGAATCTAAATTTTGTTGGATTTTTATGAAACTTTGGTATTGCATAAATTTTTGGAATAATTTTCTCTTTTTCACATTTCATTTTGGTTTTTATTTCCTTATTAAGTCTTTCATAGATTTTATATATTTCGTCTTCAGTTTTATCACTCTTTTTATATGTTTCATTACCTGTAATTACATTTTTAGTCCATCCTAGTTCTTTTTTAATAATTTCTACGTATAGTTTTTTGCATATAAAAGCATAATTATTGCTTGCTTTGTCAACTGGAGTTATTACAAATTCTTTTTGGATTAGATTGAGTTCTTTTAAAGCTTTGTTATTTAAAAGGGGTTTTATTTGATTTAAATTATACAATACTGGTTTAATGTTCTTTTTGATTAGTTTTTTCCAATTGTTATTTATATTGCTTTGTTGCATGGTGTTAAGTTTAAAATTTTTATTTAAAATATTAAGAAGCTGTTCAAATATTTTGTCGATTTCCTTATATACATCTGTCTTTTGAACATTAGTGTTGTCCCTGAATTTAGATCCCATTTTTAGAATTTCTCTGAGGTTATTATTTCGTATAAAATTAATATCACCTGTTAGAATATGGTTGTGGTTATCGTCGAAAAATTTATTTTCTGGGTTACAGTTACACTCATTATTGCATATTTCATTAACTTTTTCAATAGTTAAGTTATTTAAAAATTTATTGTAGTTGAAAATTTTCATATTAATTGGAGGCAAGCATTTTTTGATAACTCTAAATTCCTTCTTTTTATTGAAACAAATGTTAGATTTATTTAAAGTTTCTTTAATAATTTTATTAAAGTTAATTTTATCCATTATTGGGTGAATGTGTACTGTATTTAGATTGATAAATTTTGTTGGTTCTTTTGGTATTTGATATTTATTTGGAAAGAAGCTAATTTTTAATAGGTTTCTTTTATCCATTTTTTCCGTTATTGGGATGTTACTAATTGCCTTTTTTAATTTGATGGGTGTACTGTAGTATAATTTTTTCAGTTCACTTTCCTTTGTATGTTGGATTTCTTCATTCAATGTTTCAATACATTTAGTCATTTTTAAGGTTCTGGATTTTCGTTTGTATTTACCTCTTGATTTCCTAACTCTTGGGAAACTATAGTTAAAATATGGTAATAATTCTCTATTTTTATCATTTATTTGCAAATTTGTCATATTGCCTAAATTTTTAATATTATCATTGAGACCATACGGATATGCTGTCATTAATAGTCGGATCCATGTGTCTTCTGTTTTTAGTCTTACTGTTTTATCCTCTAAATTGATGCCATCCAGAATTTCAATTGTAAAATCGTTGCAATCACAAAAATGTTCTCTAAAGTGTTGATATAGTAAAGCGTTATTTTCAGATTTATTACTTTTCATGTTAAATAAATGTCCATACATTCTTTGTTTTATTGTTTGTGTAGTTTCTCCAACGTATTGCTTTTTACAATTTTTGCATGTCAAAAGATAAATAACATTTTTGGTGTTACAATTTAAGTGTTCTGGTTTGCATGTCAAGTACTTATCTTTAGTTACCGAACTTGTAACATAATTTTTATTAATAAATCTGGGACAAATTTTACAATTTATATAATCACATTTACCTCCTTCAAAATCTGTAGCTTTTTTAGGTTTGATTACTCTCCACGTCCCGTTTTTGGCGAAGTTTTTCTGATCGCCAGCCAGCCGACTGAAAAAAAGTAAGAGCAGTTGGGAGTGCGTTTGGCTCTCGTGCAAGAAGGGAAAGTACGAGCGAGCTCGAGTTCGGCCCGGGGTAAAAAATTTTTAAAATCAAATATTATTTCAGTAATTATTATAACACTCTTCCAATAACAAATAAAAAAATATATTCTCATTGAATTAGTAAATTTACTGCTTTTTGCTATTATTTTTTGCCTTTGAATGTTTTTGTTGCTCTTTTTGATTTCAACAATCCTTCAACAAAAACAAAAAAAATAATATGAAAAAATAATATAAAGACAGAGAACAGATAAGGTAACATATTATTTATCAAAACAAATGATTAAATAAGAACAAAAGAACATACGAATTCATATATTTAATCAAAGCAACAGAAGTTAATTCAAGGCATATGGTTTTCAGACTTAATATTTGCTGAAGTAGCTTTTTCCATCACTTCACAAGTACATTCAAATTGGATAAATAGAATATTTTCACCAGAGGAATCAACTTCGTAAGAGTCCTTAAACCGTTGTTCACGACCATCACATCTTGGAATTTCGGCAATACATTTACTTTCTCCTTTACATTCGAGTGCATCATCAGTTGAACATTATTCGCATCCATTTTGACAATCATTAATTCTATCTAATTCTATTTCATACCTAAAAAAGAATATCGGTATAATAAAAAAAGGATTACAGTACCTAAATCAAACCAAAAGAGAAATAATAACGAACCCTTGAATTCGAGTTGAAAGATCCAAGCAAAAATTACATATTGTACATTTTTTTTTACAAAATCATTAGCAACAAATGAAGTTAGTTTTTTATAGAAATTTATATCTTTTTTTTAAATGTAAACAACATGTTTAATCAACTGATAAGCTTGCTGCTTATCACTTGAACAAACTTGTTTATTTAAGATCACATATATTGTTGTTTTAACTAGATCTACATATACTATGAAGGGTATATGTATGTATCTGTTATGTGTTAAACCTATTCATTTTTTCAGGTTCCACTAACATCATCAAGTCTTCCACCGATTTCACCACAAGGGAATGCTGCTGCAGATATCTCAGATCCACTTCGAGCAATCTCTGATTTACTTTAATCTCATCAAACACTGAAATCCGAACTATCTACACTAAAAAAGATTTTTTTCCAAAGGGGGGAGTACGTGAAATTCAAAAAAAAATTTTTTTATTTTTTAAATTTTTTTATAGAAAACAAAATGGGAAAACATACTGAGTTTGACTGTGAAGTCCATTTTTTGATAACTTTAATAATATTAATTTGCGAGCCATTTGAAATCGGGGGAATTTCTTGAATCACCCTGTAATATTTGATTTTAAAAATTTTTTACCCCGGGCCGAACTCGAGCTCGCTCGTACTTTCCCTTCTTGCACGAGAGCCAAACGCACTCCCAACTGCTCTTACTTTTTTTCAGTCGGCTGGCTGGCGATCAGAAAAATTTCGCCAAAAACGGGACGTGTCTCCTTCTTCCTCCTTTTTCAGGTATATTTACATAGTCCAAATGGAAGGGTTTGTTTTGATTCGAAATTAGTTTTTTGTTAAACCAATTGGGATGACCCCCTTAGCGGCGGTTTTCCCACTAAGGCGGCACGAGGTTGTGTTTCGGTGAGGGCTGCTCACCCGGTACAGGCGGACCGAAAAATTCATAAACTACGATTGGCGAGTCCACACCACCCGTCCGCATGTGACTCTTTTATAACCGCTCTTCGTAGTTTATACGAGGCGGTAACCCCGTTTTTAAGTCAAAATATTGATACATCATATTTTATTTGCTAATTTCGAAAAAGGGAAAGGAAAAGAAAAAAGTTTGGTTTTTGGTCCGAAAAAAGGGGGGGGGGATTTTGGACATTATTGAAGTAATAATCGTTTGATAGATGGAAGGAAGTACATCCTTTTTTACATCATTGTTTCTTAATTATGTTTGATTTACATTTAAAAAAGTAATAATCAAGATATGATTAAAAGGTGGAAGAAGGATTTTAATTATTTAATTTGATATATGTTTTTAGATAAAATTGATTTACAAATTTGCATTTTATAAAAAGTTATAGAGGTTTTATGAAAAAGAATAAAAAATAAAAAAGTTTTTTTCCATGGTAGTATTTTTTTTCTGTAAATCGACAACTTTGGTTTGGAGTATGCGAAAATGGGACCAAAACAAAGGTTAATATGACAATGGAACTTTCATTTTTAGATGCCAGGGCGAGACTTCTAATAATTTTCTGATTTGAGATATACATTTTCACCTTTCTTATTTTTACTCAAAGAAGAGTTTTTTCAAGCAGCAATAAAATATTCAAAGAAAAGAACAAAACTGACGCCAAAAATAATGCTCATCCATTTCAAATGTTTGTAAATCATATTTTACGACCAATTTTTCCACATTTCCTAAAAAGTGATGTAAGTTTTTATTTCACATTTAAAAGTGCTTTTATGATGCAATTGTCGAAGTTATTTGCAATTTTGTTTATAAATCCTTTTTTCGACACATAAAAAATATTTTGTCTTGTGAACCAGTGTTTTTTTAAAAACACATTCAAATGCAATTCTTCAATCACATAAGTTTTTATTTTTTGAATATTTATTAAATTATAAAAATATGTCAAATTTCTGGTAAGATAAATATTTCATTCGTGCTTTGTTGTTTTTACGTTTTTTTATCCCAATGGGATGACGAAAATGTCTTTTTGTCTTTGATATTTAGTTAATCTTTACATCTGTTTTAATGTTCCGATAGACGATTAAAGATAACAAAGCTTTAATCTTTTAGATATTTATTGGAATTTTCGAAAATAACACAACATTTATTTCATAATAGTTTGTTTTCTTTCTTTTATCAAATATTTTATTATTGAATTACAGAATTGATTAAAAAGTGTTGAATGTCATAAAATATACACATTTTTGGCAGAAACAAAAAAAACCAAAAAATGAAAAATTGCGAAAAACTAAATTCAACCATCGTTCAACAGAATGCAAAAAGTCATTTAAATTAGACAGGTCAACAAATCGAAAAATCAATAAACTTGATTTTGTTCCTTTTTCATTTATTAAAACATTACACTCTTTGTTTCATTGCTTTTTTGTAAATTTCTATTTCTTAATATTAAAAGATACGAAGAGTCACGATGACCTTGTATTTTTGGTTTTTTAATGCTTTCTTTTAACAAAACTTTTACATTTTCTAAATTTATTGAAAACTAAATGTAAAAAATAAAAAATTCAAAACAAAATTAGACGTGCGGCTTTCTCCAGCAGAAAGACAAAACCAAAAATAAAGAAGAGAAAAAAAAAAGTAGAAAAAGTGGTGCTGCAAAAATATTAGTATGGATTTGAAAGGACAACCAATAAAAAATTTTTCTTAAAGAACTGTCGCAGTCAGTGCAAAAAATAGCAAACGATGATGGGAAATAAATGGTGTGTTTTTTTGACAACAACAAATGATGCATTCTCCATCATTGCTTTCTTTTGTGTTAAAACCACTTTTGGCTTAATCAGGCAACATTGTTTTTATATTAACTGTGACCTTTAAAGAAAAAAGGTCATGTATTGCAATTTTTTCTTGTAAACCATAAAACTTTATTTTAAAGTTTCGAGTTCTTTTTAAACGATGTAAATTGTGCAACGACGTTTTACTTATTTCTTTTTCATTTAAGATAAAAAAAATAAGCAGATCCGTCATTAATGAAAAACATCAGATTTTACATCTTTGGAATTTGGAAAAAAAATTCTCGTGTGAAAAAAACATCGAGTTCACAGCTAACAAAAATCTTCAAATTCAGTTTTGACAACAGACTTTAAATTTTTTAATAATTAATGTTATGGAAGAACATTCGCTATAGTGAACCATTTATTTTGGATTTTTCATGCTTTGTTTTTTTTAAGATTTTGCTTTTTTAAAATTTATTGAACACTAAATGTAAAAAACAAAATATACAAAAAATATTTGTGCCGCTTTTCAGCAGAAAGACAAAACCAAAAAATGAAGAAGAAATGAAAAAAAGTATAAAAAGTGGTGCTGCAAAAAATCTGTCGTTGATTTATGACAACCAAAAACACAATGTCGGAAAAAAGGTCAAATAAGAACAAAACTAATAAACATTTGAATTAAAGACGCTCAAAATATGAGGTGAAAACGTTTAGTTTTTACCCTAAAACCAGTGATATGTATTTTTTTGATATATGTGCCATAAAACTGCTGCTTTTAATCATGTCTGTTTTAGTTTATTACTGTCATCTTTATATTACGTAATATGTTCATTTTTTTCAGAAACATTTTATTCGTTAATAAAATCAATGTTTTGAGAGAAATTTGATATTTTCTTTTCGGTTCAAAATGTTCAAAGCAACTATATTACAATAATATTTAAAAAAGAATGAAAAACGGTTGTTGTGAAAATGTGCAAAAAGAGACATAATATTGCGAATGTGTAAAAAATTAATTTGTAAACAAAAGTTGCGAAATATTTCAGTGATTGTACATCAAAAAAAAACTGGCAATAAACAATTTCGTCACTTTTGAAAAATACTAAAAAAAATCGTTAAACATCTGAAATGAATGGGCACATTTTTTTTGTCAGTTTTTTGTTTTTTCTTTAAATATTTTATTGCTGTCTAAAAAAACCTTTTTTGCTTAATAAAAGTTAGAAATTCGAAATTGTGCCAAATAAGTCAACCTATGAACAAATCATGAGAAAAAAAATTTCAACTGATTATACATCAAATCGGTTTTTATATCTAATCATACTCGGCAATAACAATTTCATTTGGATTTTGAATAAAAAATTATTCTAACTTGTGAACAAATTAATAAATAAGTTTTGAACAGATTGTTGTTTTTTTCATTGTGAAAGTATCACTATAATAAAGTATGAAGGGGGAACCGGGGGGGGGGGGATAGCATTTCGAGAAATGTTTAAAGCTTCTTCAATCAATGAAGTCAAAATCGGGCATGCGCCATATACAATATTATAATTTGCATAATTCTTGAAGAAGAATGTTTTTCTTTTGTTTCTGTTTTAACATCATTTATAATGTTTTTTATCTTCTTTTTTGATAATTAAAAATGAGATAATTCTTTGTCGACATAATTTTTTCAATTATTATTTGGTGTTTAGCAAAATTTTGGTTAAAATCCGGCAACAAAAATTCTTGCTTAAAAAATAGAAAAGAATTGTGCAAAAAGAAGTACAAAGATAAAGGAATACATTGCAATATGTCAGACACTTCAAACAAAAATAGGTTTCATCATTTTTGTTTCTATTACACTTGCTAAATTTTTTGGCGAAAAAAACAAATGTTATTCGACATAATTTTGATAGTTTTTTTATATCTCATTTTCAACGAAAGAAACAATTAGGTTTTTAAGAAACAAAGTTTGGAGACCACTTTATTGGTTGCCCATCAAAAAAATTTTTAATGCTTCAAAAAGTAAAATTTCCTGTTTTACTTTCTCGTAAAAAGCTAGTAATTTACAAAATTTGTAAAACGCAATTGATAAAGTTTTTGTAAAAGATAGAATAAAGTTTCAAATTTTCGTTCCATTCTGTGGGGGTCTAATTAAGCCGGCTATTTAGGTGATTAAAATAGACGCCTGAATTCTATTTGGGACAATAGTCCCATAGGAGCAGGAATTTCCATTTATTATAATTTGTATTAAGGAACAACCAACATTTTTTAAATCTTAATTCGGACAATAAATTTAAAATTTTTTAAATATTTAATGCTCTGAGGAAAAGCTTTATATTGCATTTCGTATTGGTTTGTCATACTTATTTCGACACATACTTTATTGTTACAACATTGACTGTAGAACTAATATGTTTACAAAGTTAAAATATTCAAAAATAAATTGAAAGTTGGCCTTTAACACTAAAAGACACAACTAAAAAAATGAAGAAAGAACGAAAAACAACATCGGCAAAATCGTAAATTTTGCGACGCTATTATTTTTTCCAAGATTTCGAAACATAAATGTGCAACAAAAAATGTTACATGAAAGTAGAATTAAGCAAGAAAAAAAGAAAGACAGAACTAAAAAATGAAGAAAAAATAAAAAAAATTTAAAAAATGGTGTTGCTAAAATTCTGTCAATGATTTATGACAACAAAAACCAAAAAGCAGTTTTAGGCGAAAAGGTCAAGTAACAAAAAACCAATAAACACCAGAAACGCTCAAAAAAGAGGTGAATACCCTTAGTTGTATTAATAAAAAATGTTGATTTATACTTTTGTCGAAAAATCTAAAATAAGTAATCTTTGAATTCAAAAAAACTTCCTAATTTATTTATTGATTCTTTCACTGGATGATAATTTTTGTCGCAGTTTCTGCTGCTTTTTATTCATATATTTCCATCGTTTCTTTAAAAAAACAGAGTTTTTATATCTACAAGCAGTAATAAAATATTCAAAGAAAGAACTACATTTTTAATGTTCGGTTTGACAAAGAAAATGCAAGTTTTTTCCACTAACACGAACAAATTTAGGTATGTTTTGTTTATTTGCGAAAAAATGACTTTTTATGGCATTCAAAAAAGTCACTTTTTAACGCCCCCTAATTTTTGGATTCATCTGACAGCAATATTTTTCCCTTTTTCGAGCGTTTTTTTACAATATTTTTCATCCAAATATTTTTGTTTTTGGCAAAAAAATGTGATTAAATTCAATATTTTCGAAAATGCGGAATCTTTAATTATTTTAATTGTTTGAATATTTTATTTCCAAAATTTAATTAGATGAAGGCTGAAAAAAATTTAAGAAAGTGAAGATTTTCCAAAACTTTTAAAAAACGAACAGGAAATGAAAACCATCTCAATTAGAATTTATAAAAGTTACAAAAACTAAAAAAACAGAAAATTTTTAACTTAAATTTTTTATAATCCAAAACATGGAACATGTATTTAAAAAAGCGGCCATTGATAATTGTTTTTAAAATTGGTCCAGTCAACAAAATAAATGTCAAGGATTTTGTTAGAACATCTGAAAATGTGAAAAAAAAAATGAAAAAATTTGGTATTTCGAAAAACTGTTGTTCAGCCAATCCTTTTTTTTGAAGCAACCTATGATCGTTAAAAAATCTATAGCGAGCCAAAACGGCCGTTTGACACAACAAACAAAAATGCATTTTATCCTTCAACTTTCAGCGATATTTGTAAAATTCAAGCAAAAAAATCATCTCGCAAAAAATATTTTCTAGTTCTTATTGGTGGGTCGAAATCAAAATTTAAATTATTTTTAATAATTAATGAGCATCTTCAAAAAAGTTAAGTTCATTTTGTATTCGTTTTTCATGCTTTCTTGGTATAAATATTTTACTTTTACAAAAAATTTTTAAAAATAAAACGCAAAGATTAAATATTCAAAAAAATTGAATGTGCGACTTTGCCGCTCAAACAGACAATAAAAAATGAACAGAAAATGAGAAAAGTAGACATCTGCAAAAAACGTTTGCGACGGTTATTATTTTTTACAACATTTCGCGATATTTGTCCAATAAAAAATTTAATGCGTTATAAAAATGCCTTATTTTTATTTTCGAAGAATGGTTTTTCTTAATCATTTTTTTATTATTCAATAATCTTTCTTGTTTAATTTTGAATTTTTTATTGTTTGCAAAAATATAGTACATAACATGAATTTAAGTTATTTAAATGTTTTAAATCAGAATTAACATTGCTTTAAAAAAGAGAATTTCGAACATCTACTTGAGTTCAATTTATGTATGCAATCATTTTTAATTTTAACAAAGTAATCATTTTCACAATCACAGTTTTGAAATTAATAAATTCTTTCTTGTCAAAAAAATGCTAGAAAAATTCAATTCAGTGAATTTTGATGATTCTTTTCCGATTTTTGACCATATTTTTCGAAACCTTAATAGTGTAACAAAATAAAGTCTATTTCTTTTTCGTTGAAATAAAACGAAATTTTTTTGCCTTTTTTGAACATTTAGTTTTTCAAAAAACGTTGAACATCCGATGCTTTTTGTGTTTCGTTTTTGTTGAACATCGTTTTTCAGCGAAAAAAGCATCTTTTTATTCTGTGTTTGCTTTTCTTTCAATTATTTACAATGTATTTGAATATTTAATATCTTTTAATACATTTCCTTGGCTAAAATTCTTACTTAAAAAACAAATTTTATCTTATTAAAAATTTGATGACGATGAAAAATACATGGATTCCTTTTGAAATCGTTAATTAAAAAGAAGCTTAGAAACATCGAAAATTCCAACACAACTCCTTTTTTCGTTCTTTGAGAAACGGATTTTTCAGAAAACTCCGTCTTTTTTTTCTCGCGAGTGCGGATGAATTTTCTTTTTGCTCTTCATTTTTTTAAATCATTACTTTTATTTATTGCTCAAAAAAATTAAGTTTATTATAATTTATTTTGCTTTAAACATTCCATGGCGTTGTTAAAAATTATGATATCACATTTTCACATTCGCCAATTCATGGAGTTAATAAGCTTTGTTAAATATATATTACAGTAACGTATATTTTAAGCAACAAAAGTGTCAAAGTTGTTTTGTCTTTTAGGCATTAAAATAAAGATATATTTATTTTATTTTTATTATTAATGGGTAAATATATTAATGATATCATAATATCATTAATATTTATAAAGATTTTCTTAAACGATTTTGTTTAATACATAAAAAACATCTCGTACTACTGCATTTAACATTTTCAAAATATTCAAAGAATGAATTAAACTATTTCTTGTTTTAGAAAATGTTAAAAAAATCCACCCTAAATCCACTGAAATTCATGATGATTCCTTTTTCACTCTGAACCGCATTTTGCAGAACATTTTTAGTTTAAAATAACATGTTTTTTTCGTTATATACATTTTTATTTTAAAATAACATGTTCTTTTCGTTATAGAAATTTTTTTTGCATTTTTGCGGGAAAAACATTTGGCATTTCAAAAAATTATTGCATAGCCAATGCTTTTTTAGTTTCTTTTTCGTTCAACGTTTTTTTTCAACTGAAATAAAAGAAAAAACATTTGTCATTCTGTGTTTGCTAGGGATCTCCGGAGATCTCCATTTGACAACCTTAGTGTTTGCTTTTTTTGTATTATTTTCAGTATGTTTGAATGTTTGAAATCCATTTTTCGCATTTTTTCTTGGTAAAAAATTTTCTTTTCAAAACGAACTTGTTTTACTGAAAGTTTGAAATCATTTTCATGGCTGGTGCTGACATCATAATTTAAAAAATCCCAAAAGCATCGAAAACTTCTACAACCCTGATTGTTCCTGGGGATGAATGCAATAAAGAAAGAATCTTTGAAATCAATATTTACAGCAATTTCAAAAATAATAAACAGAATATTTTTTAACTGAAGTTATTGAAGAAACAGAAAATAAAAAACAACAATTTCAATTTTACAACTAATTATACAGCTATTTTTTAATCTTGCAAATTTGTAAATGATCGATTTCATTTTAATAAAGAATGTATATTGAATAAAGTATTTCCAAATTTGGATAATTGTGTCACATTTGAAGCTTACTGCAATGGTTATGATTTATTACCAAAAAATAGAAGGAAAGAAAATATCAAAATATATCTTTTTTTAAATTACGTAACAAATATTTGAAATTGACAAGTATCACTAAAGCCGCAAAACCTATCTCTAAACAAAAATTTTTAACTATTTCGTATCGATTATAAATTGATTGTTTAACATTATTAAAATTCAACAATATTTTACCCTTTTCCATTTAATTTACACTAAAAATAATGCTCCATATTAGAAGAGTACCTTTCATTGAAAAATGCAGTAAAGAGCAACCAATGTTTTTTATAAATTCTATGTCTTACAGCAAAATTTATATTTTTTTAAATATTTAATGCTTTATCAATTGGTCAATTGATTAACCTTTAAGTATTCACTTTTCATGCCATATTTAGACAACTATGTATTCTGCTTAAAAAAATAAACTAAAGGGACAATCTGCGTAAAAATTTAAATATTCAAAAAAAATTTGTGTGTTCAGTTACAGCTAAAACAAACAACTTAAAAGAAGAAGAACTGAAAGATTTTTAAAACACGTTCGTAAAATTTGCGATAGCTAAAGAAATTTCGCAACACAAATGTGCAAAAAAAACATAAAAAATATTCTTTTGAAAGAAAAACTACGTTTTATGTATTTTTTATGACTTATATTGACTGCTTTCTTTGGTTTGAATAGTTTTATTTAATCTTAAAAACTAATAATAGTATTTTTTTAAAAGTCTAAATCATTTAAACTTTTTTATATGAATTTTCGGTGATGGATAATACTCAATCCGAACATTAATAAAAAACATGAAAATTAAATTTACACAATATGCCAAAAAAACAAATATAAACTAACTGCAATTCAATGATTTGAATCTAAAAAATGAATTTTGTCATTACCGTAATGTAATAAAAAAGGAGCGGACGGAAATGGTCAAGTCAAAGCACTGTTTGCAGCAAAGAAACGCCTTTTTTCTCATTTTTTGTGAATGTTTTTTTCCCTATGATTTTTTTAAAAAAATTGTGCTATCTTTTTTATGATTCAAAATGGCTGAAAATATTACATATACTTTTTTTGTTTAATTTTGAATATTTTGTTGATTCAAAAAATACAGTTCGAGATTTAAAATGTAATATCTTAATTAATTTGACTATGAAAGAGCATTGATTTTAAAGAGAAAAATCATGGATAAAAAGACAGAACGCATTTTTAATTTTTAACAATACCGCTAAACTAAGGAAGACCCAAACGAAGATTAAAAGACAGAATTCTACCTAAAAAAAGTAAAATAGAAAAATAAATCTTTTGTGAAAGAAACAACATAATATGATATTTATCCTCTCAAAAATGAATAAAAACGCAGTAAAACAGACACGAAAAATGTTTCTTGAAAATCAGAAAAGAACACCAAATTTTTTAAAATTTCGTTTTGAAATAGAAATTTAACTTTTTTTAAATATTAAATGGGTAACCACATTCAATACATTCACCAGTAGCGTTTTGATTCGTTTAATATGCTTTTCTTTTAACTAATATTTTATTATTGATTGATAAGTGAATGTGAAAAAATTAAATATTCAAAAAAAATGAATGTGTGCCTTTCTGGCCGAAACATCAAACTAAGAAAGGACCAAGTAATGAAAAAAACAGAAAAAATTTGTGCTGCGAAAAATCGTTTTTTGTCATCGTGTAATGAAGGCAACAAGTTTGTATGTCCCAGTAGTCCCACACGAAGTGCGTACGTTTGGGTAGAGATAGAAGATTTTATGAATTTTTTTATGAATGATTTTTTTGAATACTTATATGAGAAAAGTGTAATTAATCGGAAGGAAATATTTTCACAAATTTTAACCAGCTACAATTTTCGTATGTAAGTAAATATACATAGCACATGACGAGTTTCAATTCAATGTTAAAGTATCCAAATTGGTCATAAATGCTTAAAATGTATTTTACAGTATTTTTTTGGACTATTTTTATTGATTTATAGCATAACAGAGCATTTAAAAACTTTTGTGTATACATAGTTACCTGTTATTTACTTGTATACAAATATAAACAGTCATTTTTTAACGTTTTTGAGTATCAAAAAAAATTCATTTTCTCAGATTTCAATATTTTGGTGTGGGATCGACCACAAAGGGACTAAATTTTGTTGGCAACAAATATGAGCCATCAACTCCTCCTGGAAAAAGTAGGGCGATTTGTCAAAGTTGGCCAAAATTGAAAAATTTTGCGCAAGGGTTTAGAAAAAAATTCGCCATAATTCCACCAGAAGAGTTATTGCATCAAGCTAAAGCCTATGGACAACTAGGTCCACTGGCCCACAAAATATGCCTAACAGTTTCATTTTATGCCCTCTGGAAATATTCTGATGCTCGCTCGCGCAAGACCCCCAAAAACGGCCTTTTTTTAACTTTGAAATCCCGTATCTCCCGAAGCGAAAGTTTTCGACCCATGACATTGCTGCCACAAAGTACTCTTCATAGGATCATAAAAGTCCACTAATGCTCAAATTTAGTGCCCTCACCGTTTTTATTTAATAGCGCCACCGCCAATTTTTTTTGGACACCCTGTAAGGAGAACATTAACAGAAAAATCAATTGTCGTGGTCTTACATTTATTTTACATTTTTAAATATTTTTATTGAATTGATTTTTAAAACAATCTCTCCAGTATTTTCTAATTATTGTTACCATTTTTATTTGTTTCTATTCACTGTAATAAAAGGGACAGTAAACGTATTAAATATTAAAAAATTTTTTTATTTTTTTTAGCTGAAAAAAATGTGAGAGACCTTCATTAAATTGAAGAAGAATTATTCGAAGAAAAAGAAAAAGAAGCAAAAAAAACTGATAGAAAAATTGTAACGAAAAACATTTTGGCGGCAACAAAATATTGCGAAAGTCTTTAAAACCATAAGAACTGATATTTTAGAATTTGCTTTTATGTCGTCTGTCAAGGGATGTTTTAGTTTTTTTAAATTCTTTGCCTTTCTTTTTTTATGAGCACTGTACGAAAAAAGGTGTTTGTCACAATTCGGCCGAAACCCGAGTGATCGATTATTTCATCACCTTTATTTCACAATGCCATAAGATAAATAAAAAATCTAATCATTTCCAATCATAAATTTTTTTACAGGGTGTTAAAAAAAATTGTGCAATTCAATTTTTAAACAGAGACCAAGGGTCCCAAAGACCCATTGTTGGGTGGAATATAAACTTGGTCCAAGACCACATTTGACCCTACAGTATGACCTCTTGAAAGTTTTCGCTTCGGGAGATCCAGAACTTCAAAGTTAAAAAAGTACCGTTTTTGGTGGTCTTTTTTCGTATTCTTCTCCTCCGGTCCCAGAGCAGTTGGGAACCTATGAAATTGGGGATATGTAGACAATGAGTCAAACTCGTCGTTAGGGTATAGTATGACTTTGTGGGACCTCTGCTTCGAGTTTAACTACTCCGTGAAATAATCGATTTCCAAATTTTTACGTTTTTGACTAACTTTGACGTATTGGTGTAGTTCACAGAGGTGGAGTTGGAGGCTGAAATTTGTTCCCAACAAACTTCAGACCTTTTGTGGTCGATATCATAACAAAACATTGAAATCTGGAAAAATGATTTTTTAAGCAGCCGTAATTTTTGTATGTTAGTAAGTATACTTAAAACATGTCGAAATTCAATTCAATATTAAACTATCCAAACTGTTCATGAACGCTTTATATGCATTTTACAACTATTCTCTGGACTATTTTTATTGATTTATATGAAAAAATAACATTTGAAAACTTTCGTGTATACATAGTTACTTGCTATTTATTAGTATACGCGTTTAAGCAGAAGTTTTTGAATAGTTTTGAGTATAGAAAAAAAAATCATTTTTCCAGATTTCAATGTTTTGTTATGATATCGACCACAAAAGGTCTGAAGTTTGTTGGGAACAAATTTCAGCCTCCAACTCCACCTCTGTGAACTACACCAATACGTCAAAGTTAGTCAAAAACGTAAAAATTTGGAAATCGATTATTTCACGGAGTAGTTAAACTCGAAGCAGAGGTCCCACAAAGTCATACTATACCCTAACGACGAGTTTGACTCATTGTCTACATATCCCCAATTTCATAGGTTCCCAACTGCTCTGGGACCGGAGGAGAAGAATACGAAAAAAGACCACCAAAAACGGTACTTTTTTAACTTTGAAGTTCTGGATCTCCCGAAGCGAAAACTTTCAAGAGGTCATACTGTAGGGTCAAATGTGGTCTTGGACCAAGTTTATATTCCACCCAACAATGGGTCTTTGGGACCCTTGGTCTCTGTTTAAAAATTGAATTGCACAATTTTTTTTAACACCCTGTAAGAGTGCATTGGAAATTTTTAATCTTTTGTCAAATGATATTTTTTACAATGACATTTTGTTCATTTGTATTTTATTCAAGCTAAAAACAAGGCTTGCATATAACTTTTAATGAAAATTTAATTTCATTGTTGAATGAATGAATTATTGCATATATTTTATGCAAAAATAAGATTTTTAGCCGGAAAATTCCAGAAACGAATATTAAATATGTTTTAACACTAGTTTTTGACATCAAAATTTACATTCTTTACATATTTAATGCGTTTTACATGTTTATCTAGCTTTCTTTAAATATAATAAATGCTTTATTTTTTTCTTTTCAAAACTAGTTTAAAAGTAAATGTGTAAAAGTTTAAATATTCTAAAAAAACTAAATGTGCGCCTTTACGGCCGAAAAAACAATATACTAAAAAAATGAACAAGCATTGAAAAAAGTGGGAAAACCACAGCTGCAAAATTGTGATGTTTTTGAAGCTATTATTTTTTTCAACATTTCGAAACACAAATGTGCAATAAAAAACATCGCTAAAAATGAGCTTTTTTATGATTCGATATTTATGTCAGACAAAATTAAATCATTGTTTTTGTTCTTTTGAATATTTTTATTAAAGTTACATTTTATGAGGTAAAATCTAGTTACTCATATATGTTATCTCCAGGGGTGTGCGTTTGGATAACTTTGACTAACACAAGCCTAGCTGTGTACGCTTAAAAAAGGACTAGGCTAAAATGAATCCTAGTTCTTTTAGGATGGCTTTTAACTACGCTGCGTTTAACTAGGCTAAAGTGAAGCCTACCTTTTTTTGGCCAACTGCGAACTAAGCTTCAACGAAGCCAAATTTTTTTTCTTGTAAAAAAAAGTTTATTAAGTTATTCGTTTATTTTAAAGCTTCATAAGGTTCAAAGAATACATTACAACAATCTCTCCCACAAAGAAAAATTGATTTTTGTTAAACAAAACAATTATTTTGAGATAATTGTTTCAAATTAATCCTTCAACAAAATGAATATTTTTGACTTTCTATTGTGCATTGCTAGTTATTTAAAAATTTAAATTTTACAAAAATTTAAAAAGCCTGCGCTAAAAATTAAAAATAGCAAAGAATGCTGAAGTTATTTCATCATTTTAACAAAAGCTGTCATTTCAAAATTTTAACTAAAATTTTATTCTGTGTTTTTGTTTGCGCCAAAAACAAAATGTGTTTTTTGATCGTATTTCTTTTTGAATATTTTGTTTTTTCTTCCATAATTTTTGGACAAAATTGTTGTTGAAACAACCAAAGTTCTGATTAATCTTGTTGAAAAACATTCAATTGACACGGATGAAGCACTTAATTAATGCCCAATAATAATAAAAAACAGAGTTACTCATACGGTAAATGTTGTTTAAAAAATTTAAGAAAACATATATTTTAAGTAAAAAAACGCAAAAAAATCAAATAAAGTAAATTTTTGGTTATTGATTTTTATCAGTGAAATTTTTATTGGACAAAAAAATATATCGATTACTAATTGATTTTTATCATTATTCAAATTCGAAAGCATTTAACCCTTTTCCATTTAATTTACACTAAAAATAATGCTTCATATTAGAAGAGTGGCCTTTATTGAAAAATTCAGTAAAGAGCAACCAATGTTTTCTTCCAAAACTTCTATTTCTTACCACAAATTTTTTATTTTTTAATTATTTAATGGATGAGTTAATTTGAAACAATCGTATTCATTTTTCAAGCCATATTGTGACAATTATGTATTCTGCTTAAAAAATAAACTAAAGAGACAGTCTGCTTAAAAATTTAAATATTCAAAAAAAATTGTGTGTACATTTACAGCCAAAAAGCACGGCTAAAAAAAACAAGAAATACAGCAATATTTAAGAACACGTTCTTAAAATTTGCAACGGGCAAAATTTTCATCAAAAAAATTAAGGACATTTTAAAACTTTTATTTGGAGAAAGAAAATGTTTTATTTTTCATTTTCGGAGAAGGGTCTTTTCTTTGATTTTTTTAAAAATGCATGCTGATCTTTTTTTGTGATTAAAAATGGCACAAAATATCAGATGACTTAAATTTTTTTCAGAATATTTTAATGAAAACAATAGTTTACATGTATAATTCGGTTATTGAAATATTTTAATTCTGGAAAAACACTGTTTCTTGAAATGACAAAGTTTTTACCCCGAGGTTGATGTTGGAGATATTGATCACGCGCACCTTTTTCATTGCGTATCGCAAATTACCCTCTTGATACGTACAAAATGTATATTTTTGGAAAGCCCAGAAACATGGCTATTTGGTGTGATATGTCGTTGGTTTGAAAAATTTGATATGCAAATTTTTCTTCTGTGTCGGAAATTCCAGTATCCAAAATTTCGACATTTGGGGTCAGATAAAAATTTTTTCTAGTATCTAGTATATCTCTTATTTATGTGTACAATCACGGGAAGTAACTTTTTGAATGGTTTACTTTTGGATTTTTCCCGAATTTTTCCATTTTCGGCCATACAGTAACTTTACTTTACTCCGAAATCAAAAGTACAAGATAGATCGGCCCAAAACTTCCAAAATAACCTTGTTTCATCTAGTTTAATGTTTAATCGAATGGACCATAAAAAATTTCATATAAAAATTTCATGTGCAGCTCTTTCGAATCACGTCGTATATCGTCTCATAAACGGATTTTTGATGAATTTAAAAAAGAGAGTGACATTTACAAAATAATATTAAACAATATTTATAAAAAGTTTTAAAATAAAAAGTTATTATTATTAATTACGAATTGCAAAAGGAAATATTTATTTAAAAGGGTGGGATAAGAATATAATCACAATTTTTTTTAAAATTGATAATATTCTTCAGCCACAACTGCATTTTTAGAAATATTTCTACTACTATCTTGTTACTTTTGAAGTTTAGTAATGAATGATATCAGTTTGTGTCTTTAATTTAATAAAAATTGAAAATCAAATTAAATATTTCAAACTCTTTTATAAAATAATTGTGTCAAGTTAAAAATAAACCGCGAAGATTTTTATAAATAAACGAAAATTCAAGAAACAAACTATTGCGAAATATGTGGTTTTCAAATTTCGTAACAAAAATTCTTAGCAGACAGGAGCATTTGTCACCAAAACTATTTCTAAAACAAATTTCATTTTTTCGTTTATTCTTCGTAAGAATATTAGTTTCTTTCTCCATTTTTGCATTTTTTATTTTGGCCGAATTTCATTTTTTGGAATTTATAAAAACTTATTGTTAAAATCTATTTCTAAATGCGGCGTATTCGTTATTCCATCAATATTAAAAAATTAAAATATTAAAAAAATGCAATTGAAACATTAAAAGAACTATGCAAAAGAAAGAGGAATTCCACAAAATAAACTTGATAAAAGATTTCGTCATCTTTATTTCGCAATGCCCCAAAATATGTTAATCATATTTTGAGCAAATTTAAGACAAGGTTTATGCAACAGAAATCCAGAAACAAAATCGAATCACATTAATATTAATATTTTTTCAATAATAATTTTGAGACCAAATTTTAAACTTTTTAAATATTTATTGCTCTATCATGTGTACCTTCATGCATTTTGTATTCATTTTTCATGTTCAAAGTTCATATTCCTATAAATATTTAATGATTTTCCAGAATCGAAATACAGGGTGGTCTTTTTATTTCGCAACTCGTTTTTTTGATAGCAAATCGTTCGCAGAAGGTTCCAGAAGCTCATATTTTGTGGGAAGGTCATCAACAAAGGGGAGCATCTTTTGCACCAAAAATTTTGGCATTCTGGGACATTTTGCCAAACCGCGCCAAATTCAAATTTTTTTGATTTTGAATGTAAAAGAGTGCATCGGCAGTATTAATTGAATCATTGTCAACATTTTAAGGTGTCTAGGATACATATTGGATGATTGGTTATCGTTTAATCTCAAAAATTCGGAAAAATGTTTTTTCCGTTTAAACGCCTAGTTTTCGGTTTGTATAGGTTTTCGATGACGGGGAATTCGATTCTGATATTTATTTTCATTGGTTTTAACGTATTTTTAGTTTAATCAATTATTTTAGATAACAAAGCTTTAAACGACAGTTTGTATTTTTATTTTTTACAAAATTGATTTTTCTTAAAAGAGTGATTGTGCAAAGTTTAAATATTCAAAAATAAATGGGCGCCGTAATTACAGAAAGAGGCAAGGAAAAATGAACATGAAAAGTAGAAAAAGCAATGCAGCGTCAAATTTCGACATTTCGCAACAAAAAATCATCGCAAAAAATTTATTTTTAAAAGAAAAAATTTGTCGGAGTTTTTTATTTTTTTTTCGATGTCTGAGATGCACATCTGTGTTTAAAATTTTTTTAAATAAATCTTTTATTTGCAGCAATGAAATGCATTCTTTCTTATTTTTTGGGAATGCTTTTTTCTCTTTGATTTTAAAAAAAAATCCTGATTTCCGACTTGAGATAACTAAAAAAATCGACAAATCATTTTTGTTCTATTTTGAATATTTTGTTGTTCAAAAAAATTCTTTTCAAAATGTAAAAATTTGATTACGTAATTATTTTGACTCTAAAGATTTAAAAACAAAATTTTTCTTGTGGAAAACCAACTCATTTTTAAGTTTAACAAAAGAATTATTTTTACATTTACATTGGATAAAAGTTTTAAAAGCTTACATTTTTTGTGTGTGACACTGTTTTTTAATCTTTATCCAAAGGAATAAATGCCGTTCTTCTTTTTCAAAAATTTTTTCCATAAGCAGTAGTAAATTTTAATTTTAAATAACACAATTTTTTTAGTATTTTATTTAAAACATTCAAATCACTAAAAAAATGAATAACAACGCTTCTTTTTTTAAAATAGAATAATATTCTTTGTAATGTTATTCTGTTGCGAAATATTGATGGAAGCGTCGCAAGTTTTTCGACGTTGCTCTCGTATTTTTTCTACTTTTTTCATTATGGTTGTAAACTCAAATTTGTAACATTTAAAACGAATGTACATTTTTTTGCGTCAATTTTTGTTCTTTTCTGTGAATATTTTGTTGCTGCTTGCTTGTAAAAATGATCTCTATTATAAAAAAAAGAAGGTTGAAAATATTTCAATCGAAAAACTATTCCGATTTGCAACATGGAAAAGCCCAATATATATAATTTTTATGAGATTATTAACCATTGTTTTTCACACTTTTTCGCATGCTCCAAACTACTGTCTTCGATTTACAAAACAAAAAGTGACTTCAAGGACAGAAACGCGAACGGACATTTTTACTTGTCCACAACAACTTACACGGAAATTGTGAAGACTTGGTTTACAGCTTCTATTTAATTTTTCAAATTATTTTACATAATTTACCAAACTTCTGCTGTAAAATCAAAAATTAAACTACGAGTGTATCGGGAAAAATAATCGAAATATTAAAAAAAAGAATCTCACTAGTTGCTTTTAAAAAATCTGTTCATATAGAACAGTAATACAAAAATTGACTGTTGGTTTAATTTGTTTAATGAATCCTTAAATAAGGTTACTAATCCATACGTAACAATGCATTCACCATATTCATTTTCATCTTTTTTAAAGTTTGAAACAACGCCAGAAAATATTTTAAATATTAAAAAAAATGGGCACCTTTACAGTGGAAAAACACAATCAAAAAATGAACAAAAATGAAAAAAGGGGAAAAAACCAAAGCAGCAAAATCGGCAAGTTTGCGATGCTAATATTTTTTACAACATTTCGCAACACAAATGTGCAACAAAAAAACATCGCATTGACTATTCTTTTTTTTTATAAGAAAGTGTGTTATCGTTATTAATCGTTATGTTTTGTTTTGAATATTTTAAAGCAGAACCCAATAAAAGTATTGAAAAGTTGGTTGAAGTTGAGAAGGAATCGGATTTGCTTTTTTAATCCAGTATGGTATGACTCATCGAAATTATACAGTAAATAATGGTGGTGATTAAGAAGTACTTTGGCCTGAATTTGATGAATCGAAATTGCTTTGCTCTTTAAACTTTTTGAAGAGGTCACTTTTGTTCTTTTTTGCACACAAAAAGAGCTTCGAAATTTGTTTTTGCAGATAAGGGTTAAATTAACTTGCTTTTTATTTGTTAAATTTAATATTAAAACAGACGTTACGTATTAAACAAAAGAGGTTTTTATTATTCCATTGAAAAAAAACTAAATTACAAAATTTGGGATTTAAACATTTCTGTATCCTAGAAAAATGATGTTTGTGATTTCTGATTTTTAATTTAAAAATATTTACTGTTCAAATGTGACTCGATTTGCAATCAGTACCTTCGAATAGTATATAAATTTTTTCTAAAGTATTGTTTTTGTTAACAAAAACAATTTCTTAGCAGAAAATGGTCATAATTTAAAAAATATATAAAAATATTCAAAGCAACAAAAAAAAACATTTTTCGTTAAAAACGAAAAATTGTGATTGTATGCGCATATATGCTGTTGCAACGACATATTAAAAAGGGACTGCTTTTGTGTCGAAAACATTTTGCAAAGAAAAGTTGCGAAATATTTTAGTGATTATACATAAAAAAAAAATGTACAATTAAAAATTTTTATCTATTTAAAAAAAATACAAAAAGCATAAATCATTCTGGAATGAATGAATGGTCATGGTTGGTATACAGATTAACAGACCCCATCCAATAATGCACCTTGTGTTTTTTATAATTTAATAAATATTAAAAAAATTTAAAAAACTGTGGTTTTTTTCAGTGATTTAAAATGGCTGAAAATATCCTTATCTTTGATTTTTTTTTAAATGTCTGCTGATCTTTTTTCGTGATTAAAAATTGCAGAAAATATCCATTAGTCTTTTTTAAAATTTTGAATATTTTATTGTTCAGAAAATAGCTGTTCAAAATCTGAAATTCAGTTATTTATGTTTTTAAAACATTTCAATTTAAAAATCTGAAGAAAACTCTACTTAAAAAAACAGAGAAGCTCATTTTTAATTTAAAAAAGAATTATTTTGACAAACTCAATTTTGAAATTAAAAAGCTTTTTCTATCTAAACATAATTTTAAGAAAAATTAAAAAAGAGAATTAAATAAACTTGTTTATAGGTGCTGAGCAAAAATCGTTTTGTACTGTAAAAAATTATAATGATCTTGTTTAATCTTATTTTGTTTTCTCTCTGTTATTTAATCCACAGGAACTTTATTCTTTCTTTATTATTATTAATTCTACATCTGTATGAATGTTCAGCTTGACAAATTTATTATAAAATAGTGCTTGCTTGAGTCGAATCAGACTCGGTTTCAGCACAGTAATATGTTGAAATCTATTTCAAAATGATAATGCCATATTTATTTTATCCCAATATTAATATACTTAAATATTTAAAAAGTAAAATTTAAACATGAAAAGAGATGCTTGTGTCGTCGACAAAATAAAGGTGACTGAAGATGTCGTCATCTTTAGTTTACGATTTTGCAAAATAGATACAAACGTTTAACAAATTTAAAATGACATAAATTTAAGTGTTTATTTCAAGGCATTTTTTTAAAATTGGCACCTCCGTTGAAAAAGTTTTTCAACCTAAAAAATTCACGTCCAATCTGTTCAAAGGCATGGAATTGAACTGGGCTAGTTACCCTCGGCTATGCCTACTCTGGAAACAATTGCAGTAAAGAAGAACAACAATTAATTTTTCAAAGTTTTTGGCATCAGAGTTTGAATTGTTTAAATATTAATTGGTTAATACAGCACACAGATATCGTGTATTTATGTTTCATTCTGTCTTTTTATAAATTTACAAAAATGATTTAAAATTTTTTTGTAAAAAAGTAAAAATATTCAAAAAAAATGAAATTTGCGCCTTTAACACCGAAACATACAAAACTAAAAATGAACAAGAAAATCAACTTTTTTTGCTAAAGTTTAAAGAATTTGAACATTTGAGAACGCTGTCAAAATATCAATCTTTGGTAAAAAATTTGACTAAATGAAACAAAAATCAAATTTTAGAAAGCTTCTCCAAAAATGCTGCAAACAAACAACATAATATGTAACATATTATATGTTGCGATAAAATATTGCTAAATATATTTATATCCATCTCAGAATAAAAAAATTATGTTTTTTCCTTTTTTGTTAAAATAGGCTAAACTAAGATTTCTATTAAATGTTTGAAAATAAGATTTTAAATGTTTTAATAACAATATTAAGTTTTATCTTAATGCTAAAAAAATCTTGGATCAATGATGAGAAATTTCAATGCATTCTTAAACAACCGAGGAGGTCTAAAAAACTATAAAGCAGCGATTATTAAAAACTTTATAAATTATTTTAATACATTTTTATGGAATGAATGAACTTTGTTAAATGTTTACAGTTACCCAATTTTTAAGAAACAAAAGTGTTAAATGGCCAAACTTTTTGTCTTTTTTGCGTTAAAATGAAAAGATATTTATTTAATTATTTATTATTAATGATTTTATGTTCGAAATCAAATGCTTACTTATCAAAGGTTTCCTTATCGATGTTCAATTAATAAAAACATCTCATGCTATTGCATTTAAAATTTTCAAAATATTCAAAAAATGAATTTAATTTTTTCTTTTCTAAAAAATGCTAGAAAAATGCAATTCAGCGTATTTTGAAGATTTTTTTTTTCGAAACCTTTTTAGTGTAACAAAATAAAGTCTGATTCTTTTTCGTTGAAAATCCGATGCTTTTTGTGTTTCAATTTCGTAGAACATCTTTTTTAAAGCTTGAAAAAAACATTTTCTTTTCGTGTTTGTTTTTCTTTTAAAATTCTTTTTTAATATTTGAATATTTAATATCTTTTAATACATTTCCTTGGCTAAAATTCTTACTTAAAAAACAAATTTTATCTTACTAAAAACTTGATGGCGATGAAAAATACAAGAATTCCTTTTGAAATCGTTAATTGAAAAGAAGCTTAGAAACATCGAAAATTCCAACACAATTCCTTTTTTTGTTCCTTGAGAAGCGGCTTTTTCAGAAAATTTCTTTTTTTTTCGTGAATTCGGGTGAATTTTCTTTTTGCTCTTCATTTTTTTAAATCATTACTTTTATTTATTTCTCAAACAAATTAAGTTTATTAATTTATTTTGCTTTAAACATTCCATGGCGTTGTTAAAAAATTACAGGGTGGTCCATTTATAATCTTCTCACGTTTGATGTCGCCAAATAAGTTGTAGAAGGTCCCAAGGGCTCATATTTTATGGGTATACTAGAAATCGATGCAAGTACATTTTCCACCAAAAATTTTGGCATTCTGGGACATTTCGCCAAACCGCGCCAAATTCAAATTTTTTTGATTTTAAAGGGAGCGTCCATGTTAGAATAAATGAATTTTAGACAAGTTCTCTTAACACGAAAGTTCTAACAGCGGTGAAAAATGTGTTGTGTGTTTCATCCATCCTTCGACAAAAACACACAACACATTTTTCATCGCTGCCAGAACTTTCGTGTTAAGAGAACTTGTCTAAAATTCATTTATTCTAACATGGACGCTCCCTTTAAATGTAAAATGGTGCATCGGCAATATTAACTGGGTCATTATCAACATTTTAAGATGTTGAGGATTTCTCCTGGATCGCTATTTATCGTTTAACCTCAAAAATTCGAAAAAACAATTTTTTTGTTTAAACGCCTAATTTTTGGTTTTTATAGGTTTTCGAGCATGGGGAATTCGATTCTGATATTTATTTTTAATGGTTTTGACGTGTTTTTAATATAATCTGATGTTTTGACCTATATTACCGAATGTATTCATTAAACTAAAAACACGTCAAAACCATTAAAAATAAATATCAGAATCGAATTCCCCATGCTCGAAAACCTATAAAAACCAAAAATTAGGCGTTTAAACAAAAAAATTGTTTTTTCGAATTTTTGAGGTTAAACGATAAATAGCGATCCAGGAGCAGTCCCCAACATCTTAAAATGTTGATAATGACCCAGTTAATATTGCCGATGCACTATTTTACATTTAAAATCAAAAAAATTTGAATTTGGCGCGGTTTGGCGAAATGTCCCAGAATGCCAAAATTTTTGGTGGAAAATGTACTTGCATCGATTTCTAGTATACCTATAAAATATGAGCCCTTGGGACCTCCTACAACTTATTTGGCGACATCAAACGTGAGAAGATTATAAATGGACCACCCTGTATGTTATCACATTTTCACATTGGTCAATTCTTGGGGTTAATAAGCTTTGTTAAATATTTATTACAGTAACCTATATTTTAAGCAACAAAAGTGTCAAAGTTGTTTTGTCTTTTAGGCATTAAAATAAAGATATATTTATTTTATTTTTATTATTAATGGGTAAATATATTAATGATATCATAATATCATTAATATTTATAAAGATTTTCTTAAACGAGTTTGTTTAATACATAAAAAACATCTCGTACTACTGCATTTAACATTTTCAAAATATTCAAAGAATAAATTAAACTATTTGTTGTTTTATAAAATGTTAAAAAAATCCACCCTAAATCCACTGAATTTTATGATGATTCCTTTTTCACTCAGAACCGCATTTTGCAGAACATTTTTAGTTTAAAATAACATGTTCTTTTCGTTATAGAAATTTTTTTTGCATTTTTGCGGGAAAAACATTTGGCATTTCAAAAAATTATTGAATAGCCAATGCTTTTTTAGTTTCTTTTTCGTTCAACGTATTTTTTCAACTGAAATAAAAGAAAAAACATTTGTCATTCTGTGTTTGCTAGGGATCTCCGGAGATCTCCATTTGACAACCTTAGTGTTTGCTTTTTTTGTATTATTTTCAGCATGTTTGAATGTTTGAAATCCATTTTTTTTTCTTGGTAAAAAATTTTCTTTTCAAAACGAACTTGTTTTACTGAAAGTTTGAAATCATTTTCATGGCTGGTGCTGACATCATTATTTAAAAAATCCCAAAAGCCTCGAAAACTTCTACAACCCTGATTGTTCCTGGGGATGAATGCAATAAAGAAAGAATCTTTGAAATCAATATTTACAACAATTTCAAAAATAATAAACAGAATATCTTTTAACTGAAGTTATTGAAGAAACAGAAAATAAAAAACAACAATTTCAATTTTACAACTAATTATACAGCTATTTTTTAATCTTGCAAATTTGTAAATGATCGATTTCATTTTAATAAAGAATGTATATTGAATCAACATCTCAATGTTTCTTTTCAACAATATTTTACCCTTTTCCATTTAACTTACACTAAAAATAATGCTTCATATTAGAAGAGTACTTTTTATTGAAAAATGCAGTAAAGAGCAACCAATGTTTTTATAAATTCTATGTCTTACAGCAAAGTTTATATTTTTTTTTAATATTTAATGCTTTATCAATTGGTCAATTGATTAACCTTTAAGTATTCACTTTTCATGCCATATTTAGACAAATAGGTATTCTGCTTAAAAAATAAACTAAAGGAACAATCTGCGTAAAAATTTAAATATTCAAAAAAAATTTGTGTGCAAATTTCTACAGCCAAAACACACAACTAAAAAGAAGAAGAACTGACAGATTTTAAAAACATGTTCGTAAAATTTGCGGTGGCTAAAGAAATTTCGCAACACAAATGTGCAAAAAAACGTCATAAAAAACTGTTTTTAGAAAGAAAAACTACATTTTATGTATTTTTTATGACTAATATTGACTGCTTTCTTTGGTTTGAATAGTTTTATTTAACCTTAAAAACTAATAATAGTATGTTTTTAAAAGCTTAAATCATTTAAACTTTTTTATATGAATTTTCGGTAATGGATAATACTCAATCCGAACATTAATAAAAAACATGAAAATTAAATTTACACAATATGCCAAAAAAACAAATATAAACTAAATGCAATTAAATGATTTGAATCTAAAAAATGAATTTTGTCATTACCGTAATGTATTAAAAAAGGAGCGGACGGAAATGGTCAAGTCAAAGCACTGTTCGCAGCCTTTATTAAAATTTTTTGTGAATCTTTTTTTCTCTATGATTTTTTAAAAAAAATTGTGCTGTCTTTTTTATGATTCAAAATGGCTGAAAATATTACATATATTTTTTTTGTTTAATTTTGAATATTTTGTTGATTCAAAAAATACAGTTCGAGATTTAAAATGTAATATCTTAATTAATTTGACTATGAAAAAGCATTAATTTTAAAGAGAAAAATCATGGATAAAAAGACAGAACACATTTTTAATTTTTAACAATACCGCTAAACTAAGGAAGACCCAAACGAAGATTAAAAGACAGAATTCAACCAAAATTTCGATGAAATTCGGATGAAAAAGAGCAAAAATTTATAAAACTATTTTTTTTTTGATAACAATGTCAGTATAGTCATTATCTTAGTATATCTACAACATCTCCGTGCATTATGTATCCGTTTTTCATGCTCTATTTTAACAACCTTATTAATATTAAAAAATTTATTGATTTCTGAATGTGCTTAAATATTCAAAAAAAACTTGAATATGCTTCTTTAATGCCAAAACACAGAACTAGAAAATGAAAAAAAGGTAGAAAAGAATGGTGCTGCAAATTTTTTTTGTGATTGTATAAACAAGATAACAAAAGACAAAAAAATGTTAAAGCCAAAACGTCAAGAATAAATGAACAATGAAGTAAAACAGAAAAATAAATCTTTTGTGAAAGACAAAACATAACATTTATTCTCTTAAAAATGAGTAAAAGTAGAACAGACACGAAGGATGTTTCTTAAAAATCAGAAAAGAACACCAATTTTTTTAAATTTCGTTTTGAAATAGAAATTTAACTTTTTTTAAATATTTAATGGGAAACCACATTCAATGCATTCACCAGTAGCGTTTTGATTCGTTTAATATGCTTTTCTTTTAACTAATATTTTATTATTGATTGAAAAATGAATGTGAAAAAATTAAATATTCAAAAAAAATGAATGTGTGCCTTTCTGGCCGAAACATCAAACAAAGAAAGGACCAAGTAATGAAAAAAACAGAAAAGATTTGTGCTGCGAAAAATTGTTTTTGTTATCGTGTGATGAAGGCAACAAGTTGGTATGTCCCCGTAGTCCCACACGAGTTGCGGACGTTTGGGTAGGGATTTTGCAAAAGCCGAATCTTTTTTTCAACATTTCGCAACAAAAAATCATCGCAAAAAATTTATTTGTAAAAAAAATTGTGTCGGAGTTTTTTACTTTTTTCTTCGTTGTCTGCGATGCACATCTGTGTTTAAAATTTTTTAAATAAAGTTTTTTTTAGCAGCAATGAAATGACTTTTTCTCGTTTTTTTTCTTCTTTTTGATTTAAAAAAAAAAGTCTTCTGATTTTCGATTAAAAATGGCTGAAAGCATTAATTATCATTTTTCTTTTATTTTGAATATAGAGTCCTTGACCGGTAATCAAGACGGCGCAGGTTCGAGTAGTGCTCTCCACAACTGGAATTTTCAGTCCAGTTAACTGGACTGCCATACAAACTTTTTTTATAAAGTAGTCGTTCGAAGCTTAGTTTTTGATAAAATAGTAAAACGAATATTTTTTATAAGTGAAAAGTTAATTTTCAGCACCAAAAAAGCAGTTTATTAAACAATTTCTTATGGTAGTCCAGTTAACTGGACTGAAAATTCCAGTTGTTGAGAGCACTACGGTTCGAGTCCTGCTTGGAACTTTCCGTTGAGGCAATATTTTTCGGTTATTTTTCGCTATGATTTTCTGATTAATTTGAATATTTTGTTGTGCAAAATTATAAAATGTAAAATCTGGTTACGTAATTATTTTGACTCTAAGCATTGATTTTAAAAAAAAAATTTAGGTGTAGCAAATGTCGAACCCATTTTTAATTTAACCAAAATAATTATTTATATGAACACAGTTTTGAAATTAAAAATTAGAATTTTTTTTGTTTTATATATGAAAATTGCGTTTTGTAGTTTACATTTAAATTTAAAAGAATAATTTGTTTGACAAAAAGATTTCGTCTTCTTCGGTTAACACTACCGCAAATAAAAAAATATGTTCGACAAATCTAGGTGACAACAAATTTTATTTAACTGAAACTTATTTCTGTTACACTTTGGTTTTATTTTCTTGGTGAATTTATGAATGATTTTTTTGAATAATTATTTGTGAAAAGTGTCATTAATCGGAAGGAAATATTTTCACAATAAATTTTTTATGGTTTTAAAAAATCTTTAGTAAAATTAACAGCATGAAAAATTATGATATCAATTTGCATAAGAAAACATAAATAACTATACTGTTTGACAAATCTTCAAAATGTTAATATCAAAAATTAAAGAGAACATTACCAAAAAAATCAATTGTCGTGGTCTTACATCTATTTTACATTTTTAAATATTTTTATTGAATTGATTTTTAAAACAATCTCTTCAGTATTTTCTAATTATTGTTACCATTTTTATTTGTTTCTATTCACTGTAATAAAAGGGACAGTAAAAATATTAAATATTAATAATTTGATTATTTTGTTTTTAGGTGAAAAAAATGTGATAGACCTTAATTAAATTGAAGAAGAATTATTCGAAGAAAAAGAAAAAGAAGCAAAAAACTGATCGAAAAATTGTAACGAAAAACATTTTAGTGGCAAAAAAATATTGCGAAAGTCTTTAAAACCATAAAGAACTGATATTTTAGAAATTTCTTTTATATCATCTGCCAAGGAAAGTTTTTTTGAATTCTTTGCCTTTCTTTTTTTCATGAGCACTGTACGAAAAAAGGTGTTTGGCACAATTCGGCCGGGGTGATCGATGATTTCATCACCTTTATTTCACAATGCCATAAGATAAATTAAGAATCTAATCATTTCCAATCAACACAAATTAAAGTTTTTAAAAATGGCTTGTCTTTAAACTTTTTTTTTAAAAAAAAAATTAGAAAAATCAAATTACACAATAACTTTTAGTTTATTGATTCTTTACAGGTATAATTTGAATTAGCAAAATAAGAGTGCATTGGAAATTTTTAATCTTTTGTCAAATGATATTTTTTACAATGACATTTTGTTCATTTGTATTTTATTCAAGCTAAAAACAAGGCTTGCATATAACTTTTAATGAAAATTTAATTTCATTGTTGAATGAATGAATTATTGCATACATTTTGATGATAAGATATTTGGCCGGAAATTCCGGAAACGAATATTAAATATTTTTTAACACTAGTTTTTGATATCAAAATTTACATTTTTACATATTTAATGCGTTTTACATGTTTATCTTGCTTTCTTTAAATATAATAAACGCTTTTTTTATTCTTTTCAAAACTAGTTTAAAAGTGAATGTGTAAACGTTTAAATATTCTAAAAAACTAAATGTGCGCCTTTACGGCCGAAAAAACAATATACTAAAAAAATGAACAAGCATTGAAAAAAGTGGCAAAACCACAGCTACAAAATTGTGATGTTTTCTACGCTTTTATTTTTTTCAACATTTCGCAATATAAATCTACAACAAACAAAAATCGCTAAAAATGAGCTTTTTTATGGTTCGATATTTATATCAGACAAAATTAAATCATTGTTTTTGTTCTTTTGAATATTTTTATTAAAGACAAATTTTATGAGGTAAAACCTAGTTACTGAAATATTTTGTCTCTGAAAACTAAAAATAACATTTATTGGTTTTCAATTGAGAAGTATTCGAGAAAACATTTATTTATTCAACCATTTTAAATTATAATAAAAGAATCATTTTTAAAAACACTATTGTTAAATTAAAAGGCTATATTTAAAACGTGTAACAACATTAAAAGACTTTAGATTTATTTGCATTCATTCGACTCCTTCGACCAAGTACTTTTGTATGTTGAAAATGAGACGTTAAATAAGCTTATCCCGAATAAGATAACTATTAATGTACAATCAACCCCATCCATGGGGCAATGAAGTGAGTTAGCCTTGAAAAGATTGATTGATGTAACAAAAGCCCAAATTCCTATGCCATATGAAACTGTTTAAATAAATTTAAGCTCAAAAAATATACATAAAACAAAATTTTACCAAAATTATAAAAACATATATTGCCACTCAAAAAATACCTGTGAAGTTTTATGAAAGAAAATAACAACCTCATAAAATTTATTTATTGATTTTTTAATGATTAAAAATAAATTGTGTGGCAATCTTGTTGGTATAATTTACTATTTCAATTTGTGTGCTTTCAACATTCTTTAAGCATAAAAGTTTTTCTAGCAGAAATAAAATATTTAAAAAAATCATGAAAAAGCTTAAACGTAAAAATAATGCCCATCCATTTTTTCATATATTTAACGATGTTTAAAAAAGTGATGTATGTTGTCATTACACATTAGCACAACGTTTTTTTTTCAATTTCATCATTTTTGAAATTCGAAAATATAATGTCTCTTTTACGCGTTTTTTCATAAAAGCATTCATTCACAATTTTTACAATTTAGTTTCGAATGAAAATATTTTTTGTATAATTTTCTTTATTGTTTCTTTGAATATTTTAAAATTAAAAGATGATGACAAATCTCTGGTAAAAATTAAAATTGACCTTAATAATTAATATAAAAAATAAATTATCTTCGTTGCACTATCAAATCCATTGTTCAAGGCATTAAAAAAAGAAACAAAATCATAAAAAAATCTACTTCTAAAGAAAATTTTGTTGTTTTATTCCAGTCTTTTGTTTTCATGAAATAGAATGAAAGTATCACTTTCCGATTCAAAAAACCGAATTTTATTTATCTTCATGTTCAGTTTGGCAAATAAAACACAAGTTTTTTGGTAATATCTTATAAAAAATATTTTGATGATGTTTTAGTTTACAAAAAATCAGGTTTTTGTGCGAATATTTTTCAGACCCCAACATTTGTTTTCAAACATAAACATTTTTATTTTTTTACGAAAAATTTCAAACCATTTTTATCTCTTCTTTTAACAAAAATTGGTGATTATGTTCATTGTGTTCAAAAAATTCTTGTTTCTACTATTTTCAATTTTTTAGTATTTTGTTCTTTTTATTACGTTATGTATGATAGTTGTTGAGACAAAAAAAAGAATACATTTTAAAAGCAAATGTCTTCTTCTTTTTCTTATTATTCTTATTATTCTTATACATTAAAATTGTTTAAAAAAGAAACAATGCTTATTTTTTTTCCTTTTTGCAGTCATCAAACATTTAAACAAAAAGGAAATTAATAAATAAAAAATCATTTTGATTTTTAAAAAACACAAATGTGGATCCGTCTTCAAAATGATACCATAAAAAACCCAGACACTTAAAAATTTGATTTTTGTTTTTATTTGTAATTCATGTTTTTTTCAAAGGTAAGTTTCGACGAAATTGATAATTGATGGATATGTATTTCTTTATTATGATTTTAATTTTTAAAAAGTCACAACATCGCGTTTTTGTTTTAGAAAGATTTTTGCATCAATCAAATTCTTAAAAAATAACCCGCAGTATCCTCAGATATAAAGTGTAATTTTGTTACCATAAAATATTTTGAGTCAGCTGTTTGAGTTATAACATAATTAATGTAGGTATGACCAAAAGATTAATTATTTTTGAAATATTAGGAATACAAATTTATCACTGTATTTGTTATAACTGCTGTGCTAATAAAATAAAAACAATGAAAATTTGCTAAAAAAGTTCGGGAGAAGAACAACAAATTTTTTCGAAAATTTATTTTTTGATAACAAATTCTAATTTTTTATATATATAATGCCCATGACTGTTATTTTTCGGTTCAAAGTTATTTTATTCGCCGTATTTCGTGTTTTGCTTTAACAACCAATTTTATTTTTTTAAATCAATTGATTGATTTGTGAATGTTCTTAAATATTCAAAAAAATTGAAAGTGCGTCTCTCCAGCCGAAACACACAAATAAAAAATGAAAAAGAAATAAAAAAAGCAAAAAAAGTGGTTATGCGAAATTTTTTTTGTCGTTTTTTAAAAAAGAAGCAAAAGACAAAAAAATCTTTTTTAAAGCAGAAATTAAAACAAACAAAAAAACATAAAACCACTTGGTTAAAAAAGCATAAACGTTAAAAAGAAAATGCACTGTAAATATTTTTAAGTAAAGAATGAGGTAAAATAATTCATTTGTAAAAAGAACAAAAAAAAACAGAAACATTACCTTTTACAATATATCGAGCTTTTATTGGACATTTAATTTCATTAATGAATGATGAAAAAATCAGATCTTACATTCTTTGAAAATAATCGGATTTCTTATACAGGGTGTCCAAAAAAAATTGGCGGTGGCGCTATTAAATAAAGACGATCAGGGCGCAATATATGGTTATTGGTGGAATAGTATAACCCTGTGAGGAGTACTTTGTGGCAGCAATGTCATGGGTCGAAAACTTTCGCTTCGGGAGATACGGGATTTCAAAGTTAAAAAAAGGCCGTTTTTGGGGGTCTTGCGCGAGCGAGCATCAGAATATTTCCAGAGGGCGTAAAATGAAGCTGTTAGGCATATTTTGTGGGCCAGTGGACCTAGTTGTCCCTAGGCTTTAGTTTGATGCAATAACTCTTCTGGTGGAATTATGGCGAATTTTTTTCTAAACCCTTGCGCAAAATTTTTCAATTTTGGCCAAATTTGACAAATCGCCCTACTTTTTCCAGGAGGAGTTGATGGCTCATATTTGTTGCCAACAAACTTCAGCCCCTTTGTGGTCGATCCCCCACCAAAATATTGAAATCTGAGAAAATGAATTTTTAACCAGCTATAATTTTCGTATGTAAGTAAGTATACATAGCACATAACGAGTTTCAATTCAATGTTTAAGTATCCACATTGGTCATAAATGCTTAAAATGTATTTTACAGTATTTTTTGGACTATTTTCATTGATTTATAGCAGAACATAGCATTTAAAAACTTTTGTGTATACATAGTTACCTGCTATTTACTAGTATACAAATATAAAAGGTCATTTTTTAACGTTTCTGAGTCCCTCGAAAAAAATTCATTTTCTCAGATTTCAATATTTTGGTGGGAGATCGACCACAAAGGGGCTGAAGTTTGTTGGCAAACTTCAGCCCCTTTGTGGTCTGCGTCAACAAGTCTGATATGTGGGCTATCCGAATCCACCATCACCTTTTCTCCAGCCCCTCTTGTTCTCCCAGGAACTTTGTTCTACGAAAAGGTCGAAAAACGTACTTTTCAAAACTTGGCGGCGGCGAAACTCCCGTCACGAAAATGTTCAAGAGGTCATACTGTAAGGTCAAATGCGCTTCCCCCCCCAAGTATTAATCCCACCCAACACAAGTTATTCAAGTCCCCTTCCATTTGTTTAAAAATTGAATTGCACTTTTTTTTGGGCCACCCTGTAAGAAAAAATTACCTACAAATATTTTCAAGTAATTTTGATGAACATTTATTTTTCAAGAAAAAGTGTTTTCTATTTTTTAGTAATCATGGAAATTCGAAAATATTCAATATCTAAAATATATCAAATTAAATCGTGTTTTGTCGATGACAGATGAATTGTGTCGCCTTGATTTTTTTATCTAATTTTTATTATGTTGAAGAAACGGATATATCGATTAATAAGTTTTCTAAAAAAGATATTAATACCTATAATGTTTTATCAAAGTTGAAAATTACATCCTCATAAAAATTTATTTCTTGTTCTTTTGGGTAAAAATTATACTGACATAATTTCATATTTCAATTCGTGTGTTTTCAACTTTCTTTAAGCATAGAAGTTTTTCAAGCAGCAATAAAATATTCAAAAAAAAACCAAAAAACTCCCAGTAATAAATAATGCCTATTCATTTTAGGCATTAAAAGATCAACAATGTCTTTTTCTTTTTTTTGAAAAACGAAGAAAGCTTTTTTTATTACACAGTGAGACAGAACTTTTTTGTTTTCGTTTGCTCAAATATTTCGCAACTTTTATTTCTAAAAAATCGCCAATTTTTGTCTTTTCGTTCGTCTTCTACAAAAGCGTTCAATTGGAAGTTTTCAATTTCAGTGAAAAATTACACTTTTTATTTATCTTTTTAATATTTTATAGCAAATAATACAAATTTTAATTGATTTTCTTTATTTACAACATTATAAAAGTACATTTAAAACAATTAATAATTTTTTGAAGGTTGTTTATGTTAGTATTATAATTCAGTAAATAAATAACAAAATATTTAAAAAATCTATTTTGATGAATTTACCTCATGAGGAAGGTTTACTTATAAGTATATTAGCTATGAGTATTAAAGTTATATGTTTTAGAATAAAGATAATAATCAAATTTTTACAAAAATTTTAATTTTTTTTTTGATTTTTTTTCACGTACTCCCCCCTGTTGATTTTTTCATGTTTGACAGTGTACTGTAAAAATGAATAGAACTTGGGAACAGTGTTTCAGAAAACTATAAATACAAATTACATATGTTCTATAGAGGTATATTAACAATTCGTTGGGATTTGATTTTTGATTTAATCCCTTATTTCAGTTTGCTGACGAAAAAACGGCGCAAGCAGCCGTTTTTAATATGGGAAATTTGAATAATCGTTTATAAACCCTGAAAGAACAGACCGATTTTGATGATTTGTTTTTTCTCATATACCTTATGGTAAGATAGTATTTTGGGGGAAGTTCGAAAAAAATTCATCGAACGGTTTATTTTTGCCGACCGATCGAAAAATGCCAAAAATGGCGAATTTTCGACATAAGGCGAAAAATCGACAAAATTGGTTTTTTCAACCAAATTTGTAAAAAAACTAAATTTCAGAGTCTCCTCTATCCAGTGATAACAAAAAAATTATATGTTGTAATGTTGAATTTGATTTAATCTTTTTTTAAAGATGCGCACTTTTTTGATGCTTTTTTTTCTTTTTGAACAAAAAAAAGCAACAGCTGGCGGGCTGTATATGAGTGTCTAATTTAGCCGGCTAATTAGGTGACTAAAATAGACGCCTTAATACTATTTGGGACAATAGCCCCAAAGGGGCAGGAATTCCCATTTATTATAATTTGTATTAAGGAACAACCAACATTTTTTAAATGTTAATTTTAAACTTTTTATATATTTATTGGCTTGAAGAAAAAAAAATTTTATCATGCATTTCGTGTTGGTTTTTCATACTTTATTTCGACATAAACTTTATATTTACGAAATTGAGTGAAAAACTAATGTGTTTACAAAGTTTAAATATTTAAAAACAAATTGAATATTCGCCTTTAACACTTAAAGACACAACTAAAAAACGAAGAAGAGCACCTGCAAAATCGTAAATTTTGCGACGCTATTATTTTTTTCTTTTTGAAACATAAAAGTGCAACAAAAAAATGTTGCAAAAATATTCTTTTTTGAAGAAAATGCGTCAATGTTATTACACATATTTTTTTCTTTTTTAGAATAGTTGAATGTGAAAACTTATGGAAGTAAAATTTAACAAAAAAGGCAAAAAGACAAACTTAAAAAATGAAGAAGAAATAATAAAGAAATTTAAAAAATGGTGTTGCGAAACTTGTGTTACTGATTTATGACAACAAAGACCAAAAAGCAATTTATGGCGAAACTGTCAAGTAATAAAAAAACCCATAAACTCGACAAACGCTCAAAAAAGAAGTGAACATACTTAGTTATAACAATAAAAAATGTTGATTTATATTTTTATCGAAAAATCTAAAATTAGTAATCTTTAAATTCAAAAAAAATCTGCATTGTTTATTAAAAAATTATAAAAACTGGTAATTTTTAATAAAAAAAAACCAATCTCTTCCATATTTATTTATTGATTCTTTTACGGGAACATAATAGTTTCTGCTGCGTCATATTCAAATTTTTCCATCGTTTCTTTAAAAAAAACAGAGTTTTATATCTACAAGCAGTAATAAAATATTCAAAGAAAAAACTACATTACATCTTCTTTTAATGTTCGGTTTGACAAAGAAATGCAAGTTTTTTCCACAAACACGAAAAAATTTTGGTGTGTTTTGTTTAGTTGCGAAAAATGACTTTTTGTGGGCATTCGAAAAGATCACTTTTTAACGCCCCCCCCCCCCCCCTTATTTTTGGATTCATCTGACACCAATATTTTTCTCCTTTTCAAGCGTTTTTATACAAAATTTTTCATCCTAATATTTTTGTTTTTAGCACACATTGGGGATTAATTAAATTCAATATTTCCAAATTTCGAATGCTTTTTTTTTAATTTTTTGAATATTTCATTTTTTATAATTTAATTAGATAGATGCTGACAAAAATTTAACAAGGTTGATGTATAATCACTGAAATATTTAGAAGGATGAAAGGATGTAAAAAATTTACAATCAAAAAGTTTAAAAAAAAAGGTATTTTTGCTAAATTTTGTCGGCGAAAAAGCTAGCGTTCACTTTTTGCAACAAAGCTGTGTCTATTTGATGAAATCAAATTTTCAAATTTCTAACAATGCAGCAGCTCAACATCAATCCATCCCTGATAACTCTGACGACAAAGGAAAAATGAATTTTATTAAACAAAACAATTATTTTGAGATTTTAAAAATCGAATTGATCCTTCAACAAATTGAATGTTACAGGGTGTCCCAAAAAAAGTGGCGGAGGGGCTGCTATACAAAAACAAAGATGAATGAATTTCTAACAATATGTGGACTGGTATGACCCTATGAAGAGTAAATTATTACAGTAATCTTACCTCTTCACAACTTTCGCTTCGGGACCCACGACGTTCACAAATTAAAAAATGACCGTTTTTCGTGTGTTTCGTAGGTACACCATCATAATTTTTTCAGAGGGTATTTTAAAAATCTGGTAAATAGGTTTTTTAGACAACCGATAAAACTCGTCGGTAGGCTTTATTTTGAGGCTATAACTCTTTTCTTCGAACTACACCGAACTTTTTTCTGAACCCTTGCGCAAAATTTTTCGTTTTTGGCTAACTTTGACGTATTGCTGTAGTTCACAGATGAGAAGTTGGGGGCTAATATTTGTTGCCAACAAACTTCAGCCTGTTTGTGACTGATTCCATACCAAAATATTGAAATTTTGAAAAATGACTTTTTAAGCAACCATAATTTTCGTATGTTAGTAAGTATACGTAGCATATAACAAATTTCCATTCAATGTTAAAGTATCCAAACTGGTCGTAAAAACTTAAAATGTATTTTACGGTATTTTTCTGGACTATTTTTATTGATTTAAAACAAAAATAAACATTTTAAAACTTTCACGGATATATACTTACTCGCTATTTACTAATATACTTGTTTAAGCAGCTGTTTTTGGACATTTTCAAGTACCGAAAAAAGTGAGTTATCTTGAATTTCAATATTTTGGTATGGAATCAGTCACAAACAGGCTGAAGTTTGTTGGCAACAAATATTAGCCCCCAACTTCTCATCTGTGAACTACAGCAATACGTCAAAGTTAGCCAAAAACGAAAAATTTTGCGCAAGGGTTCAGAAAAAAGTTCGGTGTAGTTCGAAGAAAAGAGTTATAGCCTCAAAATAAAGCCTACCGACGAGTTTTATCGGTTGTCTAAAAAACCTATTTACCAGATTTTTAAAATACCCTCTGAAAAAATTATGATGGTGTACCTACGAAACACACGAAAAACGGTCATTTTTTAATTTGTGAACGTCGTGGGTCCCGAAGCGAAAGTTGTGAAGAGGTAAGATTACTGTAATAATTTACTCTTCATAGGGTCATACCAGTCCACATATTGTTAGAAATTCATTCATCTTTGTTTTTGTATAGCAGCCCCTCCGCCACTTTTTTTGGGACACCCTGTAAAACAGTTTTTAAACTGTAAAAAAATAACAAGTGTAGATGAGCATAAGATATTCTTTATTACTTGTTGATTAACTTTCTATTATTCAATGAAATTTATTGAAAAATTCAAATTACACAAAAATTTTAAAACGCGGCACAAAAAATTAAAAATATTGACGAATGCTGCAGTTAATATCATCATTTTAACGAAAGCTGTCATTTTTACATTTTAAATAAAATTTTATTCTGTGTTTTTGTTCGCGCAGAACACAAAATGTGTTTTTTAGTATTTTGTTCGTATTTCTTTTTGAATATTATGTTTTTTCTTTTTTGGACAAAATTGTTGTTAAAATAACCTTAAAATATTATTGAAAAACATTCAATCGACGATATGAAAAACTGTAAAATGTATTATTCGGTAAAAATTATAAATTTAACTTTTTTTAACGTTTGAGAAAAGAGTATCAAACCGTCCGTCCTGCCCAGTTAAACATAATAAAAACAGTGATTTTACAAATTTGTATTTTTATATTTAATTGTGTTGAATAAATGGATAAATGGTTCAAAAACTTTTATAAAAACGGTGTCATTGCAAATAATATTGTATCAAATAAGACAATAACAATCTAGGGATTATCCAAGGCAGTCCAAAACTTTTTTTTATTTTATAGATTTCTTAATATAAAAGCAATATGCTCAGGCAGCAACAAAAGAAAAGAGAGAACACATGTCACGTATGAATCAAAAAAAGAGAAAGAGGAAATTTTTCTTTTCCAACCTCCAACCTGTTTTTGGCTGCCCAGCTGTCTCAGTTGTGAGTGTGTGCGGCCGCGGTCCAAAATAGTAAGAAAAGGTTCGAGCCCGCTAGCGACAAAATATTGTCTGGTGCTTTAATAAAAATAAATAAATTATAAATAAATTAATAATTGTAAGAAGTAAATAAATAAATAATTATTAACTTTTAATAAAAATAAATAAATTATAAGGTAAAAATAATAATTAGGTCAAAGAAACTTTTTATTTTTTTAATTTAAAATACGAGAGTTCGAATTTTGTTTATATCGTAATATTGACAAAAATACTTTATTAATCTTCATAACTCTTACAATCAAAATTGTCAAAATAATAATTATGATCAATCGCCCACTTTAGTTGAAGTGCATACCTTTTGGGGCATTCTTTGCATTTAATTCTTTGATCTTGTTCATTATTTAGTGGATGATAACTTTCAACTGCTTCATCAGAAAATAACGATGCCATTTTAAATTTTGAAACAAATTCAGGAGCATCAAACATAAACAAATGACCCTTTTGTTTGGTTTTCAAGGTTCCAAGATTGGTTTTTATATACATTCCGAACTCTCGAATCTTTTCTTTCATTGATGTAATCTCTTCATCAGACATAAAATCCTTTTTCATTGACTTTTTAGCTTCAAAAAAAAGTTGAATCGCTTCCAAAATTACGGTAACTGTTGGATCGCTTGTGATTTCAAGTGGAAGATCATCTTTAATCTTAGAGATATTGTTTCCCATTTTTATCAAATGAGCACCAGAATATGCCTGAAAAAAGGCTTTTCGGGACCCTCCATGATGTTCGAGTAACTTTTCAAGAGTTTTGGTTAAAATTCCAGGACTTAGTTTTTGAGCTTCTTGTCGCAAGATTAATTGTTTTTCAGAAATTGTAATGATGATTTCAGCAATTCGTTGATTAATTAAATCCAGTTCTTCTGCTAAACGTTTTTTGCCAGTTTCGATGGTTGATTTAAATGAAGAACAATGGGGACAAGTTTCATTATCATTTTTGCAACATCTATGAACCAAATTTGAGCAAATCTCACAACACGATACAAAATGAGATGGAATATTTTTCTTCAAAAGCTTAACCACACAATCATTATTTAAGGAACATGGCTTTAGCTTTCGTTGATTCTGTAATATTGTTAGAAAATTTGTTTTTGAAAGATTAAAGTTACCTTTGTCGATGAAAGTAAAGTTTCATAAAGTTCTGCATTTTCTTGAATATCACATAATTCAGATTCTAAAGTTTTAATTTCCTTATGAGCAGTTTTGAGTTCTTTTTTCCAGCTCGAATTTTCTTTTAGCAAATGATATACGTCTTCAATATTATTCTTTTGAACATCAATTTTTTTTTAGATAGCAGATATATGGGATCAGCAGAAGCATGTTGGAGAATTTTAGGATATGAATTGCATGCTCACAGTCATTCAATTATTCGTTTACCAGTTCATTTACCAGGAGAACAACGAATTTCTTTTGTTGATTCAGAAAATGAAGATGAACTTCGGGCTGCACTTGAAAAATTATCAATGTTAATGGAATATCTACCCCAAAAAAAATTTTCATAAAGAATCTATGCGTTTTTTTATTTTGTGTGTGTTTTTTGAAAATTTTGTTAATATTTTAAATATTTTAAATTTTTATCATGTGTACACATGTTTTCAAATAAAAAACAATAATCGTTGTTGCTGAAATGGCTCGTTAAAGAAAAATAAATAAATAAAAAGAAATTTCTTTAAAACTTTCAACAACAAACTTTGAAATAAAAGTTTTTATTCATCATGTTACAATCGGTTATTTTCCACTCAGTTTACAAAAGTAAAAATATTCAAAAAACTGTGCGCCTTGACGGTCAAAATGCAGAACAAAAAAGGACAAAAAATGAAAATAAGCAGAAAAACCAATTTTTTGCTGAAGATAAAAACGTTCGAAAATTTTTGAATGGTGTCGAAATAATGTAAATCTTTGGCAAACAACTTGAAAACGATAAACAAATTTTAAAAAGCTTCTCCAAAAATGCTGCAAATAGACAAGAAAAACAGCTGTTGCAATAAAACATTGCAAAATGTCCTTCTCAGAGAAAAAAAAGAAAAAGTATGCTTTGCTTTTTATTTTTTTGTTAAAATAAGCTGAATTAATATTTCTTTTAATTTTCTTCAAATTAGATTTTAAATATTTTAATAACAATATTAAATTATTCAGTGAATGTTAAAAAAATCTTAGGTCAATGATGAGAAATTTCAATTCTTAAACACACGAAGAGTTAAGAAAACATTCAATGGCAATATTAAATTTCTTATATAACTACATTTTTGCATTCGTCTATGCATGGAATGAATGCATTTTGTTAAATGTTTACAGTAATCTAATTTTTGAGCAACGAAAGTTTCAAACTGGTAACCTTTTTTATCTTTGAGGAATGGCGATACATTTATTTAATTTTTATGATTAATGGATGATTTCGTTATAATAGATCATTTACTTATCGAAGATTTTCTTAAATGATTTTTTGCAAATCATAAAAATATTTCTTGCTATTGCATTCAACATTTTCAAAATATTCAAAAAATTAATTTAATTCTTTCTTGTCATAAAATGCTAAAAAATGCATTTCAAATTCATTGCATTTTATGATGATTCTTTTCTGTCATTTGACCACATTTTTGGACATCTTTTTAGTGTAAAAAACAACGTTTCGATCTTTTTCGTTGAAAAATATTGAGGTTTCTTTGTTTTTTAGCGGGAAAAAACATTTTGCATTTCAAAAAAATTATTGAATAGCCAATGCTTTTTTTTGTTTCTTTTTCGTTGAATGTCTTTTATTCAGCGTTTGTTTTTCTTTTTAAATAATTGTTTAAGTATGTAATATCTTTTATTACAATTCCTTACCTAAAATTCTTGTATTAAAAACGGATTTTATCTTTCTGAAAATTTGATGATGATAAGATTCCTTCCCCCGCTCCTCCCTCACCCCCACTCATTAGGTGACACAACAAACATCAAAGCTTTTTGCCGACAAACATCAAAGCGGCGTGACAACTCGTCAGTCCCCCCCCCCCCTCCCCCTTCTCACCTGTGTCATGTTACATCTGCACAGCGGACCTTTTCTTGCTTTTTGGCAAAATGTTTTTTGTGTGCGCAAAAAAAGGTGCATGCAATTAAATATTGTAAAAAAATTACCTGGTAAAACCAAATATTTTTTTTGCATTTGAAATCGATAAAAGACATATTAGGGATTATAAAAATGTAAAAATTAGTAATAAAATGTTAAAATATTACTGTAAAATACCGTATTGAAATTAACGGTTTTTCGAAATTTCAAAAAATCAGGAAATGAAATTGTGTGGATGGATTTTCAAAGTTAAGGCCTTAAAATATTCATCTTACCCCTGGGCAACAGAAAAATGTTATTTGGTGGAAAAACAAACGTCAGTAATTTTTTTACAAATAACTTTGTAATTATTCCCATATAAAATTATAAACAGGGGTACTGTAACTTCAGAATCCGGCTTCTGAAAAATAATATCGTTCTATAGAAATGTTCCCTGGATTCATCTGAGTAACTTCATTCACTTTTTACCGCATTTCAATTGCTCATCTCTGTTTAATAGCGCGTGTAAAATTGGTTACGGTAGCTATTTCAACATACCGCAAAAATTACTCTAAATCCCTAAAATTAATCGCAAATGCTAAATCTAGACAGAACATGTTTAAAAATTGTTTTAAACACAAAACTTGCTTAAATTAGTAGAAAGTAATATTTTTAAATAACATTACTTTTTCATCAAAACGCTTGAAAATGAACTTTTTACAGATAATTAAAATTACTGTTTTTAACAATTTAAAAGATGACAAAACTATTTAAGACATTAAATATAAGTATTTTTAACCATAAGAATTCGTTTGCGATTAATTTTAGGGATTTAGAGTAATTTTTGCGGTATGTTGAAATAGCTACCGTAACCAATTTTACAAGCGCTATTAAACAGAGATGAGCAATTGAAATGCGGTAAAAAGTGAATGAAGTTACTCAGATAAATCCAGGGAACATTTCTATAGAACGATATTATTTTTCTAAGCCAAAAAGCAAGAAAAGGTCCGCTGTGCATCTGGACAGCCCCTTTCTCCAATTTTTGCAGTTTTTTAGCGCTAAAATCTTTTTTTATTTTTTTTTTCCGATTGACTTTCAACAAAATAAACGATTCTGTTTTTTTGCACAAAAAACTTTAAAACCATTTTTTTTTAAATATTTTAAAAATATTAATAAATTTAGAAAAGTTAAAGTTTCTGTTGTATTTTTTTGTAAAAAAAATGGGTTTTCGGAAACGTCATGTAAAAAAAAGGCTGAAAACCGAGATACTTTTTAAAATTTTGTATCAAATAATAAATACGAAAGCTAAAAGTGATAAATTCTGTTTCTTAATCCTTTGATTGAATGTGTCTCAGTTTTTGTGACGAAAACCCACGATCTTTCCTAAAACACGTTTTCAACATCCACCTGTCTTAATGAGTTATTTTTACAGGTTTATATTTCATTGACATTATTGAATTACTGCACAAAGATAAATACATGTATACATATGTATGCACTTTTTGAACATTAAACTCCATTAATAAACGATAAAAAGATTGTACTCTACACAGAAACGTTTTCTTTTGTAAACATTTTTGTAACGAATAACCAAACATTTTTAAAACTAGTTTCTGTCACCAAAGTTTGAATTTTTTAGATATTTAGCGCATCATCAAGCCATGTTTCTTTTTGATTTTGAAGTCATAATTACATATTTTATACATAAAGTATAAATACGAAATAAATTTAAAAATGAATTACCAAAGTTTAAATATTCAAAAAATCAGAATGTGTTCCTTAAAGGAAACAAACTTTCTTTTAGGCCAAAAAAATTTGAAAAATGGGAAAGAAATGAAAAAAGTGGAAAAAAATATTACAGTTGCAAAATCGACGCTAATATTTTTTCAACATTTTGCAATATTTTTGCAAGAGAAAAACATCAATAAAATTAATTTTAGGAAAATGTGCTGTTGATTTTGTTCGTTTTTTCTGTTTTTTGAATGTTTAAAAAAACTAATGCATTATAATTTTAATAGAACACAATTTGAAATGCCAAATACTTTTTCCAAATGAAAGTAACTTCATTAATTATTTATAACATGAATAAAATTTTAAAACCGTTTTAAAAAAGAAAAAATAATATTCTGCATTTCTAACAAACGAAACCAAAGATGCTATACTTCAAGATTTCAAGTAAATCAACAAATGGAATGGGAAAGTTCCGTTTGTTGGTACGTGTACGTTTACACTTTGTAAAGCATTACTGATAAAAATATTTGGTATCCATAAATCTTTTTTATAAAATAAAAAAAAATTAAAAAATATTGTGTTTTTTTCTAGAAAAATGATCGTTGAAAAATCTTTGGCAAGCAAAAGCTGCCGTTGGGCTTTTTATAGACAGAAAAGACAAAAAAAATACAAAAAAAATTTTTCTCATTCTTCCTGGAAGGTTGCAATTAAAATTAGAATTTTTTAAATTATTAATGCGCTTTGTCGCTTTTAATAAAAGGTATTTTGAATTCGTTTTTTCATGATTTCTTTCAGCAAATATATCATTTTTGCAAAATTGATATAAAAGTCAGTATGAAAAAATAAAATATTCAAAAAATACAATGTATGCCTTTACTGTAGAAATAAAAACTAAAAAATAAACAAGACATGAGAAAAATAGACATAAAACTGGCAGGTCTTATTTCACAACATTTATTCAATAAAACAAAAAAAATCATTAAGTTTATTCCTTTATTATTAGAAAATGTGTCGATGTCACTAGCCTGTTTTCCTTCGACAACCAAAAATGAAAAAGAAAAGGAAAAAGTGGAAAAACCATAGCTCGTACAGTTTGTCACGCTATTAATTTTTATAACATTTCGCAACATTTGTGTAAAAAAAACATCGCAAAGAATTTACTTTTAAAAAAAAATGTGTCGTTGATTTTAATCGTATTCATCAGTTTTTTGAATGTTTAAAACAAAAAACATGAACTCAAAATTTTTTGGTGTTTTTTATACGAGATCATCTATTAGTTCAAAGTTTTTACACAGTAAAGAAAATGTTATAAAAAAGAAAACATCACCGAAAAAATAAAATGTCAAAGTCGTACATATAATTAAAATTTTTAATTTTTAATTGTATCCTTCACTCATAAGATCATTTTTTAACTCTTTATTTTGTTCCAACAAATTTTAAAAATACTATTATTTGCTTTTAACTTTACTAAACGGAGAAGAAAATTATCGAATATTAAAAAATTTATTGTTCTATTTTCGAGGAGTGAAAAAGACGATAAAAATTTTTTTTCGAATTCACGAACAATTTTAAGAAAAAGAAAAGGAGCAAAAAAACATTTTGTCCACCAAAAAAGATTTCGAAAATATGCGTCTTTAAAAACATAAGGAATAGTTGCCTTTAGAATTTGCTTTAATTTTTTCTGTCGATGGTTTATTAAGCTTTTTAAATATTTCGTCTTCATTTTTATATCAATTTTACAATAAAAACAATTAATCAATTGCTGCATCCTTTATGTTTGATTACTCATACAAGTTCTTGTATCCGTCCATTTTTAAATAAATTTTGTGAAGTTGCAATCAATTGACAATGAAAAATGATATAGTAGTACCTAGTACAAAAAAGAATGTTTAAACAGACAAATAATTATTATTGGTTTGAATGACAGAGAAAATATAGTCAGAATAAATTTTGATAAAGCTGTGTGCAGGTTTTTAGATTGTTTTAGGCAAAGCTTGAAAGGGGACTTCAAAAACAAAGGTGACACAATAAAAACAAAATTTTAGGAAGAAACAAATTTTGGTAAAAAGAATGATAAAAACAATTTCATATTTTATCAGAAAAATGAAATGATTATTCTTTAAATACTGTAACATTTTATTTTAAAAAATGTCAGCCATTGTCGTAGGAATCATATTTAATATTTGTGGCATCTTAAAAAAAGTTTGCAATCTTTATCCTTGCCCAGCATACTTTCCAAAAATGATTAAACATTCAAAAATATCGGGAAAATTTTCCAGATAAAAGACCTTAATAGAAGCGAAAATAACATCAACATGTTTAACCTTTTCAGACACGTGCAACTAAAATTTTTTTCAACTTTTCAGTTTATGTTACACTTTTTTCAAATTTCAGAGTTTTTTGGCGCTTAAAAATTATTTGAAACTGTGTTAAAAAATAGTGTTTTGCTGCTTCTGTCTCAACAAAAGAAATTATTTTGATTTGGACAATAAAAAATATTAAAACTTTTTTTTTTGAATATTTTAAAAAATTTTAAGAAATTTAAATAGTAGAATGTTGAAATCTCTCGTCAAAAAACCCACAATTATCGAAATTACCGGATCATTACTAATAATATTTTCGAAAATTTATTATTTTTTGGACAATTTTTAAAACATATGCACAAATTATGTTCTGCAAAAATAAAATTTAAAATGTTTGCCTGTTTTTGATCTTAAAAACATCAAAAAATTCAATATTATCATTGTAAATAAATTCAATTCTTAGTCCATTTTGATCGTTAAGTAACACAGAGTTTATTGTAAAAGACTTGAATATTTGTCATTTTTTTACGAACTGAAAACTGTCTTAAAGCCTTTTTAACTAACTGTGTAAAGTTTTTACAAAACAGCAAGTGTTTCGTTAAATAGACGAAGAAAAAACAGAAAAGAGAATTGCGAAATTTATGTCATTCTTCACACTCAAAATAGTCGCAAATGTAGTTCAAAAAAAAATTTATTCTTCTATTTAATATTCCTTTGAATAATAGTTTTTTTTAATTTTTTACTTTTATTGTTCTTTCATTGATTGTTGTATTTTTGTATTAATGTAACAAATTAAAATGTTTAAACAAACAAACACATTACTCTGTTATACCTTCCAAACAACATAAATGTGATTAAATATTCGAAAAATATGAAATTCAAAATAGATATTACTAACAGACTAGCTTTTTTCTTCAAAAAACAATGGTCTTGGATTTCATCATCTTCATTTCATATTGTTGCAAAAACAGAAAAAAAACATTATTTTAAATTGTGCAACAGCATTTTAATTGTTCACATTTTACTTACGATAAATAAATACGCAGATTAGCTATTATCTAATATTAAGTCATTGATGAAAGAAAATCAGATTTTTCATGTTTTTTTTAAAAAAATAAATTTTTTGTGTGAAAAAACTCAAGTTAACAGCTACAAGTATTTTCAAAACAGATTTTGAAAACAAAACTTTAATTCTATAATATTTAATGTAAAAAAATTCATATTCTGGTAAACATTTATTTTCGTATTTTTATGTTTTCCTGTTACAACAATTTTACTTTTTCAAAATTGATTGTACAAATAAAATGTGAAAAAATAAAATATTCAAAAAAAATTAGAAGTGCGGCTTTCTCCGGCAGAACGACAAAACAAAAAAATGAAGAAATGGAAAAAAGTAGAAAAATTAGTGTTGCAAAAATATTAGCATTGATTTATCAAGACAACCGAAAACAAAAATTTTTCTTAAAGAACTGTCGCAGTCAGTATAAAAATGACGGACGGTGATGGGGAATGCATGTTTGTTTTTTTGACGGACGACGACAACAAACCACGCATTCTCCATTCAAGCAGAAAACTAGCCAATTTGGCAGTAATAATAAAAAAAACATTATTATTCATTCTGTAAATATTGCAATTTAAATTTTAATCGTAAGCAATGCCTTTTTTATGTTTGTCACAGATGATCCACCTTTTTTTAAACACATTTCTCCACTTTTTTGTTTGTATTTAATGGGCACAGATTTTATACTTTAAATCATTGAATTGGAGTTAGTTTTTGAATCACTTTATTTTTTTTTAATGTATAAATACACACACACAGATGCTCTCTTAAATAAATATGTTTTATTTTTATTGGTTTCTGCTTTAAAATATTCAAAACAAAACGATACATACCTGCGACACACTTTCTTATAAAAAAAGAATGGTCTAGGTGATTTTATTCCTACATATTTGTGTTTCGAAATGTTGTAAAAAATATTAGGGTCGCAAATTTTTGCAGCTGTGGTTTTTCCAATTTTTTTTATTTTTTTTGTTCACTCGTTTGATTTTTTTTTATTCATTACTACAACTGCAACACATTTATAAAAATATTTGTAAAAATGTAACTGATGTAGTATGAATCAATATATAAAAAATTGTAATTAAATTCTTATTTCATCTTGTTACACTTTCTCCAATTTTACATTCTCTTTGTTCTTAAATTTTTCCTCACTCGCTGTTGGCCGACAAGCTTTTGTAAATGGAATTAAATTGTTAATGTATAAAATAATTAATTTGATTATTTATTACATGCCCTAACGCATGCTGAATTAAATATAATAATGTATGATATAAATAAAACGAAAAAGAACAACACAAAGTTTTTGTTAAATGTTTACAGTAATCTAATTTTTATGCAACAAAAGTATCAAGTTGCCAACTTTTATCTCTTTTGGACACATAACTGTAAAAAATTAATTTAATTTTTATTATTAATGGTTGATCACGTTGACAAAATAAATTCTTTACTTATCAAAGATTTTTTCATAACGATTTTGTTGCATTCATAAAACTATCTCTTATTATTGCTTTCAACATTTTCAAAGTATTCAAAAATGAATTTAATTCTTTCTTGTCACAAATGCTAAAAAAATGCACTCTAAATTCATTGTATTTTGATTATTCTTTTTTGTCTTTTTACTACATTTTTCGGTACCTTTTCAATGCAAAAAAAGTTTGGTTCTTTTTCGTTGAAAAAGATTGAAATTTATTTGCTTTTTTTGCTAGAAAAAACATTTGGTATATCAAAAACACTGTTGATATTTTTGTTTCGTTTTCGTTGAACGTCTTTTTTCAGTTTGAAAAACGCGAAAATACATTTTTCATTTTGTGTTTGCTTTTCTATTAAAATTATTGTTAAAGTATTTGAATATTTAATGTCTTTTAATAAATTTCCTTGGCTAAAATCCATGCACAAAAAAAAATTTTTATCATAAATTAATCATTATTAATGTTAGTTAAAATTTTTAAAATATTCAGTATTCAACAAAATGAGATAAATGAAATCATTATCTCTTCAATATTGAAAAAACCATTCTGGAAATCACCTTTAATATTTTTGGGCTTTTATGTCTTAAATTGCTGGAACACTCTTTATTCTTGACCATCAATGTTTTTTATAAATTATCAAATATTCAAAAACTTAGTCATATTTTTTCTCAAGCAAATGTTGCCTTAAAATAATGTCAGTCTGTTGCAAAAAGAAAGACAAACAAAATCGGGGACGGATTTAAAAAAAAATTTCAATTTTTTTTGCAGTTTTAAGCGCTAAAATTTATATTTATTTTGCCGATTGACTTTTTATGAAATAAACGATTCTGTTTTCTTTGCACAAAAAATCTTAAAACCATTTTATTTTTTTGAAAATTGTAAAAATTTTAATAACTTTAAAAAAGTTAAAGTTTCTATTGTATTTTTTTTGTAAAAAAACTTGACTTCTCGGAAACGTCATGTCTGAATAAAAGTACAAGCTTAAAATCAAGACGTTTTTAAAAAAAACATTTTGTATCAAATAATAAAAACGAAAGCTAAATGTGATAAAATCTGTTTCTTAAACCTACGATTGACCATTATTTTAAACACAAGGCTAGCACAGTAAAGGACATTAGATTAACAATCGTTACGACAAAAAACCCAATATAAATACATAGTTTTGCGCGGATCAATTTACTTTAAGTGCATCAATTTTTATTCTTTTTTGCTTTTTTAAAAATTACGTTTCTTATGCATTTTAAATGAATACTATAATTTAAGAAATAAAATTTTTCATACATCATGGATAAGTTGTCATTTAAAAAGAGGGTTATAAAAAATTTTTTTAGGGTATTTGGGGGACGAATTAATGGTATTCCTTTCGTTTACACTATAAAATTGCTGCAAAATTTGCGGTACATATACAAGTAAGTTAAAGGACGAGACCCATCATGAATAAACTTTTAGACGCAACTTTGATTGCAATGTCTCGACGCGAAAGCACATTCATTGGAGCTTGTTTTTTTCTTCACTGCAGCTGCAAAAAAGGAAAGAAAAAAGCAGCTCCAATGAGTCCCTGATTTTTGTAAAAAAAAGTTTATTCACGCTGGGTCTCCTCCTTTAATAGAAATTTATTTAACATTCAATGGATGAACAATAAAAAATTAAAACTTTGAACATTTTTGGTAGAAAATAGAATTTCTTTTGGAAAAATTTCAGTAACGAATAATGAACATTTTTTAAAATTTATTTTGACAACAAAGTTTTAATTTCATAAATATAAAATGACAAGTCCGAATTGAAGTTTGTTTTGTTGAATACATGTTTTACTTATAACTAAAAAAAAATTGATTTAAAAATGAATTTACAAAGTTTAAATATTCAAAAAATCTAAATGTTCTTCTTTTTTAAAGCTAAAAAACGTTTGATAACTAAAAATGAGCAAGAAATAAAAAAGGGGGAAAACAACAGCTGCAAAATCAATGCTAATATTTTTTACGACATTTCGCGATATTTTCGCAACAAAAAACATTGCAAAAATTTATTTTGAAGAAAACGGATCTTTGATTTTGTTCGTTTTTTTCTGTTTTTTGAATATTTTGAATATTTAAAAAAAATAAGGAAAGTATTTTAATAGAACACTTAAAACACGGAGCATCTACGAGTTCAGTAAAAATTACTGACCCCAAATGAAGATAACTCCGCTATTAATTTCAAAACACGAAAAAAACATTAAAACACTATTGAAATTGAAAATCATTCAAAAAATACAGGGCGTTCCAAAAAAGTGGCGGAGGGGCTGTTATACAAAAAAAGAGGAATGAATTTCTAATTTTGTGTGGACTGGTTTGACTCTATGAAGAGTAAACTATTACAGTAATCTTACTTCTTCACAACTTTCGCTTCGGGACCCACAACGTTCACAAATTAAAAAAAGACTGTTTTTCGTGTGTTTAGTAGGTACACCAACATAATTTTTCCAGAGGGTGTTTTAAAAATCTGTTAATTAGGTTTTTTAGACATCCGATGGAACTCGTTGTTAGGCTATATTTTGAGACTTTAACTCAACTCCCTGATTTTTCCCGAATTTTTTTCTAACCCTCTGCGCAAACTTTTTCATTTTTGGCCAACTTTGACCGATCGACCTACTTTTTCCAGGATGAGTTAGAGGCTCATATTTGTTCCCAATAAACTTCTGCCTGTATGTGACTGATTCCATACTAAAATATTGAAATCTGGAAAAATGGGACACCCTGTATGTAAATGTTTGAACAATAGGCCCAAAAATATAAAAATGATTCTGCCTTTTATGTATTTTTCAAATTTTTTAACAATTAAAACATTTTCATGAACACCTTCCTCAAACATTTTTTAACAAAATGAGAAAAAGGAAACCATTATTTTTTACGGTAATGAAAAGGGTTCATTTGGTGTATGAACGTTTAGACTTTGTAATGCATAACCGATATAACTATATGTTTACACTTTTCATTAGTGTCCTTAGTTTTGTTTTAGATTATAAAATATTCAAAAAGATTTCTCAAAAAAATATTTTTTAAAGATCCGACCCATGATCGTGGAAAAAATCTATAGCAAGCCAAAGCTGCCGTTTGGGCTTTTGACAGACACAACAAACATAAATGTTTTTACCCTATAAGTTTTACCATGTTTGTATAATTCTGGCAAAAAATGATCGAAGGCAGCGCATAAAATATTTTTCTAGTTCTTACTGGCAGGTTAAATTCAAAATTTAAATTTTTTAATTATTAATGTTTATTCATTGCAAGAAGTGCATTAAAATTTATCTCGTATTCGTTTTTCATGATTTTTTTGAAAAAAATATTGATTTTACAATTAAAAAAATTAATTCATAAAGATTAAATTTTCAGAAAAATTTAATGCGCGCCTTTGCCGCTGAAACACACTAGTAAACATTAAACTGGAGCTGAGAAAACTGAAAGAACACTGCTGCAAAAAGTTTGCGACGGTTAATATTTTTTACAACATTTCGCAACATTTGTGCAACAAAAAATTTTAATGCCCTTAAAACCTTTTATTTGGAGCAACAAAATGTCTTATTTTTGTTTTTTGGAGGATAAACTTCTCTTTGATTTTTAAAAAAAACTGCGTATTGTTTTTTTTGTGATTCAAAACGGTTGAAAATATCCTATAGTCTATTTTTTAATTTTGAATATTTTATTTTTCAGAAAAAAACAGTTCAAAATGTGAAATTAAGTAATTCAAATATTTTTAATTTGAGGAAACACTGCTTTTAAAAAAAAGAAAAATTCAAAATCTCATTTTTAATTTGAACATAAGAATCATTTTTCACAAACACAGTTTTATAATCACATATCATTTTTTATTGCTGCTCTTTCTATATTTGTATGAAACACAAATGTTGATGCAGTTCAGTTTTGAAAAAACGTTTGTTTCTTTTTTCATACAAATTGCTGGAAAAAATATTAACTTTATTTTTATGCATATTTTTTAACTTTTGTTGGTCTACTACAAAAACATACGCAAACAAAGTTCATTATTCTTCAAAAAAAAACACACATATATATTAATGGATCATTCATTGCTAAAAATAAGAGAACAATTGTATTTTTTAAAAATGTTTCGTCAATTTTTTTTTTGCATTTTTTAAAAATATGATTCCTTCATGCAGCAATAATATTTTTGTCTGGAAAACGAACATATTTGTAGCAAAGTTTAGAGAAAAAATATTTCTGACAAAAGTTGTTTTAATGTTTAAAACATTTTCAAATGAATTTTATCCAAAAAATGTTTAAAAATTACTGTAGGACATTGATGGAAATTAAGAAAAAAGAAGCTCTTATGTTGAAGCCAATGCAAAACCCATAAAAACGTTTTTCTCATGTCGAAGAAGGCAAAATAGGATTATAATTTGAATAATCATTGATTTTATGTATTACCATTAATGCAAGAATAACCTTTGTTTTTTCTTTTCGGGGGCATTTGTATTGTAAGTTGTAATTGTTTGAACCTTCCAATAAATCATGACCCAACTCAAAAATAAGAAAATTTGACACGAAGTAACGGAGTTGGAGAGAAAATTAAAAAAAAACAACAAAAATGGTTAAAAAAAAATGCAAATCCCAGCGCTTTTTTTAGACAAAACTTTTTATAACAATATGCAAATTTTTGGTTATCTTTTTTCAACATTGCTTTATTTAATTGTCGTTGCAGACGCAACGTCATTTCTTTTAAGCATGACTCATTTTATTTACTTCTTTCCTTCTCTGATATTTCTATTTTTGTATTTTGTGTTTTTGCAGACTGGTCCCCCGGGAAATGGTAGGCGTATGATCCCCAAAAGAAAGCATATAAAAGAAGAAGCGATTGTATCGGTTCGTCACTGTTTTATTTCACAAGCCTTTTTTTCCCTCTGTTGGTCATCAAAAATCATCTTATTTTTTCTGTGTTATATTATTATTTTTTTAAACATATGTTGCTGCCATTCCTCAATCGATATTTTATATTTGTAAAAAACTGAAGCAATCTGTTTAGTTGTCTCAAAATGGGATGTTTTATTTCTCTTCTTCGTCATTCAAAATCACCTTTCAAAAGGTTTTTTTCACGTCGTCGTTCAGCACCTGTTTACTTTAAAGGACCTGCTCATCGTCAAGATTTTGATTTACCAGATCCAATCATGTATTATATTGCTAAAAATGCTTCAAATGCAGCAGTATTTCGAAAACTTGTTCAATCATGTAAATACTTCTTCATCAAGAGACCATTAATTGTTATTTCTTGTATGCATGAATCAAAAGATGGTTGTAGTACTTGTTTAATTGACAAAGATGGTCATGAAAAATTTGATATTGAAAAAATTCCAGCCAAGCTTCTTTGGTTAGCTGGTAACTTCGACAATATTTGGTACGTTCTTTTTTTACTATTATGTTTAGTAATTTTCAGTGGAAAAACAATTTTTTGTAGCACTCTACCTGAAGACAATGACGGACCACCTTCTGCTTCATCACTTAAAATATGGATTCCTAAATTTTATCGAGTAGAAGCTTCTGAACTTTCTTTGCGAAATTTAACATTAACTTTGGAAGAAGTTGTTTTTCTCGGTTCTCGGAAAGCAAAAATCTTATATTTGCAAAATTCTATTGTTCAATATGAAAATGGCGAATCAGTTCAACTTGAAACTCTTCTTGCACAATTTCCACTGCTTGAGAATTTTTTCTAGTAAGTTTTTTTTCCTGTCTATAATTTTGTATTAAAAGATTAAATATATTTTAGTAAATGTCATCTAGATGGATCAAATATTTCAATCAATACTGTTAATGAAATCTTATCAAATCCTAATTTCTCAAAAATGAAAGCCTTTCATTTAATTGATATCCCTGATACCTTTGATATTGATAGCTTTTATACTTATTTAAAGGTAAGCTATTTTAATTCATATTTTATTTTTTATTTTTTGATTTTTTAGAGCCGGGATGATTTTTATTGTTGTCTTTGTTTCCGCTCTGATATTGCTGAAGATTATCGTGAACGTATTGAAGCAATTATTGATGAACTTCTTTCATCTGAAACAACAAGCTTCTGGTTTCCAAATATTTATATTCCAAATATGCATCGTGAAACATATAAAGCAATGAAGAATCGTGTTGAAGAAGAGTGTAAACGTCACAATATTAATAATGTTATATTGCATTTATAAATTTTTACATTTTTTTCTTGCTCTTCTTTATCTAACAGAATAAAATATATTTTCATTTTTTTTGCTAATTTTATGGGTTTTTTATGTAATTTTTTTTACAATGATCTGGAACAGTGAAGTAGCTAGTGAAAAAAAACTCACACCAATAACAAAGTTACAGTGCAATTTAAAACTTTTATTTGAAAAAATACCTTATTTTTCATTTTCGGAGGAGGTTCTTTTGTTTGATTTTTTAAATTGATTGCTGATCTTTTTTTTGTGATTTAAAATGGCAGGAAATATCATACGGTCCTTGATATAATTTTGAATATTGTACTGTTTAATAATAAAAAAACCGTTCGAAATCTGAAATTCATTTTTTCAAATATTTTAAACTTGAAGAAATATTGCTTTTACCAAAAAAAAAGAAACCAAGGAATTATTCATTTTTAATTTTGAAAATAATCATTTTTAAAAACACAACTTTGAAATTAAAAAACATTTTATCTTTCAACATTTTCATGATGACGCATTTCAGTGTTGTGAAATATTGCTTATTTCATTTTTTCATATACAATGGGTTTCGAAAACTTCAACTAATTTTTTCCATATTTTCCCATATTTTCCCATATTTTCCCATATTTTGCCATATTTTTAATTAAACGATTTCTAGAGCAGATAAAAACATAAAATGTTTTGGAATTAATCCATATGGATCTTAGGAAGATATTGGTATGGGTCTGAGCCCCCCTTGACCCCTCTGTCCCCCAGGGCGACCCCGTTCGTCCCCGTGGTTTTAAAAAAACAGGAAAACAGGGTTTTAAAAAATTGTAAAAAATCTGAATTATGTATTTTTGCCTATATTTTGGAGGTTTTAGGGGTTTTTGATCATAGGGAATCTGTTTCTGACCTTTTTATTTGTTCCCCTGTCCCCCAGATGTCCCCCAGAATAACCCCACATACATAAATTGTCGAAAAAAACATTTTTAATTGAAAGTTTCGTGGGTCTAGGGGTTTTTGACCATGAGGAGTTCGAATATGACCTCTATTTTTGTCCCTCGTCCCTCTGTTGTCCCCCACATGTCCCCCATAATAACCCCACCTACATAACTTGTTGAAAAAAACATTTTTAATTGAAATTTTCGTGGGTCTAGGGGTTTTTGACCATGGAGAATCCATTTCTATGGTTTATTTTTGTCCATCGTCCCTCTGTTGTCCCCCACATGTCCCCTAACATGTCCCCACATACGTAACTTATCCAAAAAAACATTTTTAATTAAAATTTTCGAGGGTTTAGGGGTTTTTGACCGCGGAGAATCCATTTCTATGGTTCATTTTTTGATTTGGCGTGCCACGGCATTTTTGTGCCATTCTGTCGCCCTGGTCTTAGTTTTGATGCGTTTTTTACAAATGAGATATATTCTCGTAGCCCTTGATCAGGGCTACCAGATGCACACATTGGAATTTTTATTGATGGTCCCGCCACGAAAATTCTGTTTATCGAGATTTTTAAAGCCAGATTTGGGTTTATAGGGTTTTGACCGTAGGGAGTTCGAATATGATCTCTTTTTTTTGTCCCCCGTCCCTTCTTTATCTCCCACATGTACCCTAATATATAAAGTGTTTAAAACAAAATTTTTGATAAAAATTTTTGAGGATTTAGGGGTATTTGACTATGGGGAATCCATTTTTTAGGTTTGTTTTTGACCCCTGTTCCTCTGTTATCCCCCTAAATGTCCCCCAAAAACCCTACCTACATAAAGTCGTCCTAAGTGCAATTTTTGGTAAAAGTTTATGACGATACTTGTTTAAAGTTTAAAATTTTTTTGGTAAATAATAGGCATGGACGCGAGACGATTTTTCAGTCCCGATCCTTTCCCGATCCCTTCCCGTCATACCCGGTCCCTCCCACATGACGTCATATCTGGAAGATCCCTATTACCACTGAGATACTTTTACTATTTAAAAATGTTTATTAATATTTTCATTGGTTTTAGATAACAAAAATTTATTCAAATTACAACAGCGTCAGTCGATTAAATGCAATTCATAAAACGACCTTGTAAAACAAAACGTTTATGCAAATTTGTTTGTTCAGCCATAAATGTCTAAAGACTAAAAAACAATGTTGTATTTTGAAATATCTAAATAGAGGTTGGACAGGTCAGATTGGAGCGAATTTGATTTCCAGGGATTAATAATAACAAAAATTAAGTCAGAAGCTTACTGAGAAAACTGAATAACAAACTGAAAGAACTCAAAGCAGCCCTCAAAATATGAAAATGACAGTATGATTTTGGTTTAAACTTAAAGGAAAAAACAATATAATAAACGCAAAAATTCATTTATTATTTTATTATTTATTTATTTTACATGCCTTACGCATGCTGGTTTACGATAAATTTAAAACACTGTAAAACATATTACATAAAAGAAATACAAGAAACAATAATAGATAAATTTTGAAAAAATAAATTTAGACAGATATAGATGAAAATTTATTTAAGATTTGACAAATTAATCAATACGATGAGCATAATTTTCATTAAACCGTTTTACCAATTCATTGTGTTTATCAGTATTCAAATTTGGAACTATTAAACCAAGAAATTGAAAGCTTATTGATTCAGGTGTTGCAAGAAGTTCATCAGCAATCACTTCGAGACGATCAAAATATTCATCAGAAATTGTTGAACGAAATTCAAGAATACAATATAAATTATCTCTTTCCTAAAAAGATAAAATGAATTATCCATTCATTTACAGAAATTGTTTATCGCTTACTTTCAAATAACTGAAGAATGTTTCGATATCGAAGGTATCAGGAACTTCGCGCATATGTAAACTTTTTATTTTTGAGAAATGTGGAATTTTTAGCAATCCTTTGACAGTGTTGGATGAAATACAGGATGAATTAGGATCAAGAAAGCTGAAAAAAATTACAGTAATTCGAATCAAGAAAGATAGATACACTTACTATACAAAGTGTTCAAGCTTTGGAAAATTAGAAATAATAGTCTCAATTTGAACAGGTTTACCATCTTCATCAGTAATATTTGTACCTTCTAATTGTAACGTTTCAGCATTGGCAAAAAATAAAAGTTGATCAAAAGTTAACGTATGTTTTCCTAAAGAAACACCATCATGATTTTCCAATCGATAAATTTTTGAAAGGAGTAATTGCATTGGATAAAATTCATCTGGTTTTTCATCGGCCTTCAATTCAGGACTAAAAATAATGGACATTATTATGTTATAATCTAATCTGCCGCAAAAAGATTTTTTTGAGAAAATCGGGAAAAGAAAGTTAACAATTTCGGAGGCGCAAAAATTTTTTAAAACTGCCAAAAATATTAAATAAAAGAAAGTTCGCTAGGAAATTATCTCTAAAATCGGTGTTTTTTGCATTCAAAATGGTTCAAAATGTCTCAAAATAAATTTATATGATTAATATTGCCAGTAAAAATCATTTAGGAACAAATTCAATGCTTATGCAAATTTTTCGAAAATTTCGATTTTTTCGAATTTTCGAATTATTGATTTTTTACAGATTTGTTTTCTTTTTCTGTTTAATGTAACAAAATACTGTTATTAAGTGCGAAAAAATTGTTTTCGTCTTTTTTTGGGAAGAAAAACATGCATTTTAGAGATAATTTCCTAGTCAAATATACCATGATTTTTAAAATGACGGGAAATTGAAACTGGGTATCCCCAGGTATTGAAATTGTACCTACTAATTCTAGACATGCTATTTTTTATCAGAAACGGCAAAAAAAGTTGATAGGAATGATATTTGACAGAATTTTGATACCTCGAAAAATGGTCAAAAATCAGGTAAATTTCAAAGCGGTCGGAAAAATCAAAAATAACCGATATATCAATGTTTAATGCTTATAATTACTTATATTACACCTATTCCATGTTTTAAAAGCATTAACTCTTTTATTTTTAACCAAAAACTCAAATTACCATGATTTTCCCTTTGAAGTCTGAAGTTGCTAAATTTCAAAATTTCCTGTTGATGGCATATGTTTTTATGATATCCAAATGTTATGAAAATCACCCAGAATACTCTTACAACATTATATTTCATTGTACAAGTCACCACATGTCAATATCTTTCATCATACATGAGTTTTGCCCCAAGGTTGATGTTGGAGATATTGATCGCCCGCACCATTTTTACTGGCTATCGAAAATCTGCCCACCGATTTCAACAAATTTTATATTTTTGGAAAGCCCAGAAACTGGGCTATTTGGTGCAATATTTGTTTGCTCAGGCAATGGAAATATGCAAATTTTTTTCCTGTGTCGGAAATTACAGTACCCGAAATTTCGACATTTGGGGTCAGATAAAATTTTTTTCTATAGTGCAATTAATAGCCCTTACTTATATGTATAATCATGGGAAATAACTTTTTGATTGGTTAACTTTTGGATTTTTCCCGAATTTTTTCATTTTTGGCAATACACTAACTTTACTTTACTGTTAAATCAAAAGTACGAGATAGATTGAGCCAAAACTATCAAAATAACCTTTTTTCACCTAGTTTAATCGAATGGACCACAAAAAATTTTATTTTTTTTCATGTCCCGCTCGATCTGTAAATTTTCTAATCCTGTCGTATAACGTCTCTTAAATAAATTTACAAAACTTACCATCTTTTTTCTCTGTGAAGCTTGTCACAAAACCATAATTTGCCTAGAATTTTATCAATATCCAATGTTGTATAGCCATCTTTGTTGATTAAACAAGTTTGCCAACCATCTTTTGTAATATTCAAACATGAAATAACAATCAAAGGATGAACAGCAAAGAAATACTTGCATGATTGAATCATTTTTAGATATAATTGTGCAGAGGTTGGATTCTTGGCCATTTATTTATTTATTTAAAACCTTTTATCTGTCACGCAGGACGAAAGGGGACATATTATGACACCAAAAATCAGTTAAACAAAGTGATAATAATTCAATTGGTTCCTTATTCGCGAATTTCTTGAAGTCATCCATCCATCTTGTAGGTGGTCTTCCAACAGGACGTTTTGTATTTGGAGTCCATTCAGTCAATTTTCGATTCCAGCGATCTTCAGGAAGTGTCATCAGCTTTTTGAGGTATTTCCATTTGCGTTCACGAGAAGATTGGACAATGTCTTTCAATTGAGTTCTTTCACGGAGCCAAACACGGGAATGGTGATCTAGCAATCTTACATTTAACATCCTTCTTTCCATTCTTCGTTGAGCTACAGCTAATCTTGTTTCTTCAGTTTTTGTCAAGCACCAAGTTTCACAACCATAGAGCATAGCAGGAAATACACATTGATTAAAATATTTTCTTTTTAAGTTGGCAGGTATTCTTCGAGAGATGAGGAGTTTCTTTGCTTTGTTGAAAGCATTCCATCCAGCGCTAATTCTTCTCGATATTTCTTTGTTGAATCTTCCGGGTTGAGAGGGCCATTTGATGAGTTGCCCCAAATAAATAAATTCACCGACCTTTTCAACTTCTTCATTGTTCAGCAGGATTGATTCGTCTGGATCAGTAACATTTGACATCCATTTGGTTTTGTCGCCACTGATTTGTAATCCAACACGGCCGCACTTATCAGCAACTTGATCAAGAAGAGATTGAACGCCTTCCAGAGTTTGTGATAGCAAAACTATATCGTCAGCAAAGTCTAGGTGACCCAATCTTCTTCCATTTATGTTTATGCCAGTATTCCAATTCACTTGATTCAGAGCATGTTGCAGGACAATGATAAAGAGCAAAGGTGATAGAGTATCTCCTTGTCTTACACCTTTCTGGATATTTATAGGAATGGAAGAAGAACCTACGTTTACACTTGAAGTACCATTTGCATAAATCAATTTAATAATTTCAATATCGCCAGGATCAACACCGAATTCTGCCAGAGCATTCCATATAGCTTGAAGTTCAACAGAATCAAAGGCTTTCTTGAAGTCAATGAATACGGCATATAGAGGCATTTTATATTCTCGGCATTTCTCGAAAAGTTGGTTGAGAGAGTGTATATGATCCACAGTTGAAAAGCATCTTCGGAAACCAGCTTGTTCAGGAGGCAAGGCATGAGCAGTTTCAACAGAAGCAGTAACACGGTTCGTAATCACACGAGTCAGAAGCTTGTAAAGAACAGGGAGCAATGAAATAGGACGATAATTCCCAATATCAAGACGATTTCCTTTCTTGTACAGTAATATGGTCTTCGAATAGAAAAGTTCTGGTGGCATATTGTCTTCCTCAAATAATCCATATAAAGCAGCAGCAAATCTATCAGCAAAAATTGAGATTGTTGATTTGACTACTTTGGATGGTATATTATCGGCACCAGGAGCAGTATTCCTGGTGCCGATAATATATAATAATGGCCATATAATATATAATTTTATCTGAGAAGGCAAATCGTTGACGACGAACAGGTCCTTGAAAGCAGAATTCAGTTTCACGAGGTAATGGTGGAAATTCAACAAGTGAGAAATCATTTGGAGCTTTGATATCAGAAGTTGAATAAGGATTATTAGATTCCATTTCTGATTCAGTTAAAAGTAAAACATGTGATTCTGCAGGCTCATCGACAGGAATTTGTTGCTGAGAAGTTGAGTCAGTTGTGCCATTTGAAGTTGTTGCTTTTGATTTTTTTGGACGAGAAAATTTACAGCCCATCTTGGATTCAATCACCTTCTTCAATGCTTGCAAAAAACAACAAATGAATGATTGAAGGAAGAGAAAGAAAGAAGTAACAAAGCGGGAGAATAAACATCATCAAATTTGCATAAACAGTTTATTTTGAATAATAGCCATTCAAAGAAAACACGAGCCTATAAAATAAAAAAAGTGGCCACGAAAAAAAAAGAAGAAAACTTTTTCCGCACGGGAGCATCTTCTTTTCTTTTTTCAACTTTTTTTGCAAAATTTTTCAAAACCATTTTTTTGAAGAAAAAAATGGTTCAAATTCTGTAGTTTTTTCCGAAGCCGCTGTTACATCTAAACGTTTTATTTCTTTTTATCACCATCTACATAATCTCAACTAACATACTGAGTAGTAGCGAAAAATAAGGATCGGTAGAAACCGAGCTACAGTAAATTGAAAATGGCACATTTTATATGTATTCAAGATACATAATTTACTTTAAAAACACAACAAAGCTATAAAACATGAATTAACATGCTTAGAAATGTTATTAACCTTTTTTTAAAGTTATTTAGGTCGAAAAATTAATACGTTTACACTGTAAATGTGACAAATTTTGTTAAAAGCAGCTGACTACCGTAATAACACAATTTCAAAGAAAGTGTTTTTGGGCAATACAAACAATTAAAATATCTTTGTGGGCATTTCAAAAGACTCGTATAATGATAAAATGATTGTTTAAACATTTAAAACTCCAATTTTAGGATTTTTTTAATGATAAGAATGAGTTACAGGTAAAATTTTCAATTTCATCAGAAAAAGTTTTTTAACTTTTAAAAAGTTTTCTTGATACTAATACAAGTATGTTATTCATGTTTCAACTGTTTAAGCTCGATATTCATATATCAAATTTGACAAAACAAACATCCGCAAAATAATGTCCGGAAAATAAAAAGCGCAAAGTAGATACGCCGCAAAAAATTTACAGAATATTTGGACTGCCTCGATCTCGGCTAATATTCTTTTTCAAGAATAAAAGAAATATTCTTTAAAAAATGCAACATTAAAAATAAAATTATTGACACAGATCTTTCATTTCCCGTTTCCAATGTTTTTTTATTTATACTTTTATTTCTGAAATTCGTTCTTTACAGTTTAATTTAAATCCATAAAAATGCTGTTTTTGTAATTTAACTATCTTGTATATAAAAAAGTACACAATTTTCAGTCAAAATATAATTTGCATGTTCAAAAGGGATCCATTAAATTTGCAATTTTTAAGAAAATGATGCCTAATTTTTTACAGAGTGTAATTTTAAATGTGTCATAAATAAATACCACTTATATATGTTTTTTAATAGTTACATACAATTTTTGCATTATTTTTTTATTTGTTTTTTTGAGGGAAAACCTAAAAGTTGCAATATTTTTTGGGGCCTGCTATGAATTTGCAGCAATTGTTATTTCATGTTTCATGACGAATTAAAGTTGCTACCCGCAATTTTCATAATAATGGAAAAACGTGACACCAAAACAGTTTGCTTTTGCAGCGGTTAAAAACCCACTTTTAGTTAATTTTTTGCAATGATCTCCTATTTTTGTATTTCAGTAACAGTGGTTTGCAGCATGGATAAACAAATAAATAAAAACTGTTGAAACTTATTTATTGGACCTTTAAAACGTTGATCCATACAAAAATTTATGATTTTTAAATTTTTTCTATCTCCTTTTTTTGAAATAAAAAACTTTTATTTCAAGCAGCAATAAAATATTCAAAGAAGAAACAAAAACTGATGAAGTTTGCGGCGCTATTTTTTACAACATTTCGCAATAAAAATGTGCAAAAAAACATTGGGAAAAATATTCATTTAGTTTTGAAAAAAATATGTTGTTGTTTATAGACGTTTTTCTTCTGTTTTGAATATTTTAAAACTAACATAAGAATAAAATTTAATTTAAACTGTTTTGATTTTATTTATGAAAAACTTCCATAAATTAACAATAAAACAAAGTGGTATTTTTTGAATCAAGAATACCACGGTTTTTATTTTTATGATTAAATTACACAGATTGCTAAAGAGAAAATTTTTATTTGTCATATTGATGCCCTGAAAGTTTTTTAATAATACATTTTAAAATGAAAATCAGTACATGAACATTAAAAATGCATTTTTAATGTTCAAGTACTGATTTTCAAGCACAAAAAATTTTGTGCAACAAAATACTTTATAATTATATGTTGAACTGATTATTGTACCACTAAAAGTAAAAATAAAAATAAAAATGGTAAACATAAAATATTCAAAAGAATAGACATCTGCTGTTGAACAAAAAAACCAAAAGAAACATTTTTAAAAAAAGGTTGCAAAAATTTCTAATCAAACATTTCGAAATTGTTGACAAAATTGGTGCAAAAAATCGATCAAAGAAAAGAAAAACATTATAATGGTTATTTATTTTTTGGAAAAAGATGTCTAATTTAGAATTTTGAAGGCACTTTTACATTTTGTAAATCAGGATCTCTTTATTCTTTAAATATTTTATTCATATATATTATTAATTTAAATTTGAAAAAACAAAATTAGTCAAATACTGTTCAATTATTTTCAGGTTTTAAAAGGATCAGAGTTCTTTAAAATACAATTTTGATATATAAAAAGTCTCTCCACTATTACTTTGACATAAAATTAAAATTAAACAAAACAACAATTTTGAGATTCCAAAAATCACGATAACCTAAACAAATGACTTTCTTTCAATATTTCCATGTTTTTATTTTGGTTTAAACTTTCATAAATTAAATCATTAAACAGACATTCTTTGATTTTAAATGTTTTTAAGGGTCATATCAAATTCGATCAATTTTGATCATCGTTTTAAAAAAATGTCACGATATTTGTTATATCATATGCCTTGATTATCAAGATTGCTCACAAGAATAATTTTTATTTGTCATGTTGAAATCTTGAATGCTTTTTATTTTAAATGTTCATGTATTGTTTGTGTATTTTCAAGCACAAGAAATCTTGCCCAATAAAATACTTTATAATTATTTGTTTAACTGATTTTTGCAACAACGATAGTAAAAAAATTAAAGAAAAATATAAAATATTCAAAAGAGTATACGTCTGCTTTTAAACTGAAAAAACTAAAAATGACACTGAAAAAAGTGATGCAAAAAATTGCGATAAATAACTTTGAAATCGTTGGCAACTTTTGCGCAAACAGTCGATCGAAGAAAAGAAAAATGTTAAAAAGGCTATTCATTTCTCGGAAAAAAATGTATATTTTTGATGAAAGCAGTTTAATATTTTGTAAATCAGCATCACTTTTTTCTTTAAATTTTTTATTTGTCTATTTTTTTATTTAAACTGTTACAAACAAAAATATTAATGTGTATTCATTTCTTTTCTAGCTTTCAACGAATCATTGATACCATTCTTGTGGAGGTTTTCATCCCAATTTTTATATTAAAAAAGATTTCTATTTTTACTTGCAAATAATGATAAATTTTAAAAAATTTTAAGATAGTCAAACTAGTCAAAATTTAAAAAGCACTAAAACAATAAAACAAATTAAAAATAGAATATTTAATGTGTTGTAAATTTTGTGTTCCAGCAATTTATTTAGCTGTTCTTTATACCAGCCAAATGATGATAATAGTTCAACTATAAAAATAGTTGCTGTTACTGAAACTTTTAAAAGTGAGTTCCTTCAATTTTGTGGGATAATTAAAAAGTGAAGAAAAACACATTTAAGATACAAAAATTAATTGCTTTTTTCTTTAAAGTTCATAGAATTGTAAATTATGAGAACTTTATAAAATTAAAATATTGTTTGACAATTTACATAATAATAATCAAAAAACAGTCGAGTCCCAATAATTTAAAAGATTTTTTTAATTACTACCTTTTTCAAAACAATTAATAATGCTATGAAATGATGTTACTTTTTGTTCGTCAAATATTACTTTCTTAAATTTTGGCAACATCTTTTAACAATGAATTTTACCGAAATTATTCAAACAATTTTCGAAGTGTTTTTGTATTCTTTTCACATTTCCATGTTGGTTATTTTGATAGTTAAACAAAAAACCAAATGTGCTGGCCCATTTTATAATATGTTAAGGATAATATTCATTTCAGATCTTTTAATTTATTTTACGGTAAGCTACATCTCTTTAATTAAATAACATGATAAAATCGTTTCAGTCATTTGGAGGCAGATTAGCAAAATATGGTTTATGGCCAGATTTTTTAAAAAATGATCAAATAATTGCAACAATATAAAGTATGTCCCAAAACTTTAGCCGAGGTTGAAAATTTAAGGATTCTGATAGAATCTGTTATCTATTTTAAAATCGATTGTTACCATCGTATTCCTCATGTTTAAAAACCCCTATAAACAAACTTTCAGCTACCGTACTCTTCTAGAATTCGCGTCGGGACATTAATCACAAAATTTAGGTGTCCCAAAACTTTAGCCGAGGTACAAAAAAAATTGAAAACTCAATAGGAATACATAAACCAATGTTTGGAGGTTGTTCAGCATGCTTAATTTAAGTTATTTGTGAAGAAAAAACCAAAAAATTTGTACTGGCATCGATTTGCCACCAACTTGAAAATGCCATTTTTGCCGTTTTTGGCGATTTTTACGTGCCTAAAAAATGGCTCACAGTAAATTTTAGAAGATGCTACATATGCCATTTTGTAGCCCTTATCATACTAAACATGTCTACAAAGTTTCATGGCTCAATCTCAAACACCTGTCTCAAATCAGAATTTCAAAAATCCAAAAAAATGCAAAATTTTATCAAAAACGCTGAAAAACGCTGAAAAAAGGTGAAAATTCTGTTTTTCGAAAAAGTGCCCGAAGGCGCACATTATATATTGAGTTATAAAACTTGGCGGACTTAGTAACTTTGATATGGGCTACAAAATGGCATATATGGTTTTCTCTAACATTGTTTTCCCGCAGAGATAATAGCACCTGAAAAGTGCAAAAAACGGCAAAAATGGCATTTTCAACTTGGTGTCAAATCGATGCCAGCAAATATTTTTTGATTTTTTCTTCACAAATAAGTTTAATTAAGCATGCTGAACAACATCCAAACAATATTTAGTTTATTTCTATTGTGTTTTCAATTTTTTCTATACCTCGGCTAAAGTTTTGGGACACCCAAATTTTGGGATTAATGTCCCGACGCGAATTGTAGAAGAGTACGGTAGCTGAAATTGTGTTTATAGGGGTTTTTAAACATGAGGAATACGGTGGTAACAATCGCTTTTAACACAGATACCAGATTCTATCAAAATGTACCTCGGCTAAAGTTTTGGGACACACTTTATGTTCATTCAATCACATATTTAATAATGCTTCAATTTGTTATTCATGCTTTAATTCCTTTCAATAGATTTACATTGTTTTGGTTTCCATTACAATATAAAAAAGTTGGTACAAGTGTTCATTCCCCCCTTGTTCCCCGAGGAAATGGGTATTGGGCCCAAACATAAGGCCTTGCCCAGACAACTCCGAAGCTTGGCACAGGCTCTTTTCTATTATTAAAGGAGGAGACCCATTGTAAATAAATTTTCTTCCCTTTCATTCATTGGAGGTCCCAACACGAAAATTTTAAAAACTTCAAATCGAAGAATTCTAATGATATTATCTTTTATAATTATTTTTTCTGATTCCAAAATGGTATGAACTTTAATAAATGGCTGGATAAAAGCTGAGTTTCAGCTTTTTTGTGCAAATCCATGAATTTTCGAGAATTAATACAAAAAAAGCTGAAACTCAGCTTCTATCCAACCATTTTTTAAAGTTCATACCATTTTGGAATCAGAAAAAAATGTTATGAAAGATAATATCATCAGAATTCTTCGATACGGAGTTTTTAAAATTTTCGTGTTGGGACCTCCAATGAATGAAAGGGAAGAAAATTTATTTACAATGGGTCTCCTCCTTTAAGGGCAGTCTAGATGTCAAGTGACAGAACTGACGGGGGCGCTCCGGTGGGAGATCTGACAAACTGTCACACAGCTTTGAATTTTGTCGGCAAAAAGCTTTGATGTTGTGTCAGCTAATGGATATGGGGTCAAAAAACTGTAATATTTGTGCCACTTGACATCTGTACACCCCCTAAGAACGAGTGCAGAATGTCCACGTTCTCCGGGACCTTCACATGTCCTTGTTTATTCCATCTCTCTAAGCTCGTTCACAATCAAGTTTCAGATTTGGTCCAAGCAATGGTATACAGCTGTAATAATATTAATCCTTGCAATATTACTATCACCTGTTATTTCGGAAGTTGCCAAATTTAATTATACTGAAAACGATGTCGTTATAACAGCATTAAAAAATCCAGAAGCACTAAATTTGAGTTTGGCAATTCTAATAATTTATTGTTCAATTATGACCTTTTTGGCAGCAATTTTCAATTCGCTTGCTTTTGTAAGATATTATTTTCAAAAGAAATCTCTTCTAAATCCCATTGAAATTAATGAAATATCAATTTTGAGTACAGTATTATTTTTTTAAAATTTATTACGGATTTTGAATTTCAGAAATTTCGTGCATAACTTTTTTTGCACATTTTTGTTATTGTTCAACAATGATTTTACGGAGAAGTTTTGCTGAAAATTTGTTAATTACAAATATTTTAGAAGTAATTTGGGTTATTTTAGCTGATTTAATTGTGCTAAGTGGAAGTGCGTCTTTGATTTTTTTAAGGTAATATTTTTATGATAATTTTTATGCTTATTATTAAATGATTTTACGATTTTAGCAAAACTGCCCGAATTACATATTTAAAATTCTATTTCAATTTTTTAATAAAAAAACCATGTGTTAATATAAAATCATTGCCACAACAGCATTTAATTTGAATTATCATAATATGTCCATAATAAAATGTTATATTTTTTATAATTTATATTCCTAGTCACATCCACAGGAAGACATTTTTTGTTTATTGGACAAAACTTTTGGTTGCAAAAAAGACTTTTTTGAAAAAATCCCTTTTTTGTGCCCATCATTATTTTCCTTTTTTGTGCGTTTTTTTAAAACATTGAAACTTATTTTTTTACATTCGCTCAAATTTGTGCGAAAATCAATACAATAAAAATTGTTTTAATTTATTTATTTGAATTTTTTTAATAAAACGGACGGTGTTGCAAAGAAAAATCATATATGAGTTCTTTATATCGATTTTTATAAATTTTTTTAAAAGCAGTATTTCGCAAGACACCATTATTTATATAAATTTTAAAAAAATTGATCAAAGATTCTAGTAAACAAATCATTACAATAGACAACATAATGAAAATTTAAAAAATAAATAAAGAATACTCAAGAAATATTTTTATACATTGGTACCGTCAGCAACGATTTCAATTTTACAAATAATTCTTCAACTAGATAATGTACAACTCTGAAGTTTTTTTTTACTTCAGAGTTGTACATTATCGATCGAGTTCATTTTATTAAATTCGTTAAAAAACGATAGTATATTGAATTAAATATTTCAAAATATTTTTTTACAAAAAAAGGTTTGCAACTTTTAAATAAATCGCAAATATTTTGTTAAATCTTCCAAAACTAAGTGAAAAACGCAATTGCGAAATCTACTTTATATAAATTTCGTAATAAAAATTGAAAACTGACAGGCGTTAAAATAGCCGGAAAATTGTTTCAAAGCAAAATGAATTCTTCAATTTATGATATTACTCCTTTGAATAACAGCTTTTTATAACTTTTATATTTTTTTAAGGTCCATGGTCCTTATCCATATCCATCATACATTTGTTTATCTTGACATTCTTCATGTTAAAACCAATTCCTTAAAGGCTTTCAAATATGCTTTTTACAAAAACAGAAATGTAATAAAAAAATTCAAAATTGTGAATAAAATGTTAAAGACCTGTTTTTCTCCGACAAAAAGAGATGAATAAAGATTTCATCATTTTTATTTCACAACGCAGCAAAAACACTGTGAAAGAAATTGACTTGTCCGCACAAGTTTTTTCAAATCAAAATTCGGAAAAAACTTATTCAAATCACATCGAATTTGTTTTTTGATTGTTGGTCAGCTGCAAAAACACAACAAAAAAGGGGCTATAAAAAGAGCTTTTTTGACTTTTGAAAAATGGAATTCTTTTTATATCGAATTTATTTAAAAATCTTATTTGTTGTTGTTGGCTTTCAAAATTTATATATACTAGAATTAAGGCGGGCCTTCGGCCCGCTTGGAAACTGTATTTTATTGTATTACCACAAACACGAAAATTATCATTAATCTTAAATCCTGTTTCGTAAAAATTTGTTCACTGTTTACGGTAACATCATTCTTAATATGTTGCAAAGCGAATTTGCTCATCAACAAAAGAAATTTGTTGCTTTTTACATGCCATTCGCTGCCTTTTGCTCTTCTATCAGCTCTGATCTTCATTTTCACTCTTTTTTTGCATACCCCTGCTTCATGAAAAATTACTAATAATTTGTACAGCAGAAATTTTTTCTGTCCTTTTTTGATCACTCTTTTACGAAAATCTAATTACAAATAAAATGTTTCACAGAAGTAATCAAAGATATGTATTCATATTATTAGATTCTCAAACTTCCAAAAGAAGTTAACTACTGTCAATATTATTTTTCGCAGTAAAAGCTTAAGTAAAAAATAAAATAAAAAAGAATAGTACAAATAAATTTGCTTTGATTTTTAACCACAAAAAAATCATCACCAAAAAATTTTGGTCATTCGAAAATGATGATTGACGCTTGCACCATTTTGCCAAAAAAAGCGCTTCTTTTAAAATAAAAACGCAATGACACACAGACATTGCCTCTTATACGGGTAGAAAATTATCAAAATTACTGTTTTTTTGTAGTTTTGGCATTCTCAAAAATTATTATTTCGTCATTAAAAATAATTGCGCTTTAAAAAATTATTGTCCGTATAATTTATTATTAATTACATTTAATCTTATAAAAAGTTAAATTAAATTTACTTAAATACGTATAAAATACATAAGTACAAGTTATCTCTATTTTATGCCATTAAACAACAACAGGAACAACAACTCGTGTCTGTCGTTGTCAAGTAACTGGAATCGGTTTATTTGTTTTTGATGAAATTGTAATTATGTCAGTTTGCAAATTTTTTTTACACAAATAAAATGATAAATATTCTTTTCGTGTTGTTGGACTAAAATTTAAGAAATTAATATTATGTAAATTTGTAATTTGTATGTACCTTAACAATAACAATGACACACTTCCTGACCATGCAAAAGTGTTACTCAAAATCGGCAAAGCTGTAGCAATTACGGCTGTCAAAATTGCATCATTTGGAAAAAGTGACCGTAATACAGTACACAGAGTTCGAAGAAGTTGTGCAATGAAAATTACAAATGAAACAACTAAAATATGCAAATTTATTAGGTAAAACTACAGTAACTTTTTATGTACTTACAAAGTAGCCGTTTTTCATTAACATTAACATTGCTTGAGGCAATATTCTTTTGAAGATAAAATTTAATGATTGAAAGAATATTTAAAATTGCAGCGATTACGGTAGTTGTGATATACAGAATTGACCCAGTTGAAACTGCAATAGCTTGAGCAACAGCAGAATTTAGAAAAGTATAACTGCCATTATCTGGTGCAACAACAAAAGTTCCAGGTTCATGAAGTCTCCAACAAACTTGAATAAATGAAAGCAAAAACATCAATGGAATGTACCATTGCTTTTTCCATAGGGGTTGATGCCTTAGGGGAAACCAAATAATCGTGAATCGATTCATTGCCATAAAAGTATGTCCATAAAATTGAATGGCACTTAAAAATGCCAAAAAATTGAATCGAAATGACGCAAAATATGGATTGTTGTAGAAGAGGAAGGAGAAGGCGTCAAGATATGCTAATTTTTGGGTTGCTTTTAACTGAAATTTGTTTGAAAATTAGTTTTCATTTGTGTTCATCTTAAACGATAAATTACTGTATTTGTTTTTGTATATTTTGTGTTTAAATGCCACATGATGACTTTTAATTAAAATTTCCTTGTTCCCCCGCCAACCAGACATATTCGGAAATAAAGCTTATAATTTGCACTTATTTTATTTAATTAAAAATTGTATTTTTGTTTAATTTTTAATAGATTCATAGATTAAATTTAGATAATAAATAGAAAAAAGTGTTTTTTAATACCGAATCTACTGTAGTGTAAATGGTCGGATGCTAATACTGTAACTAAAAATTAAAAAATTGAGTTTTTGCAAAAAAACTGTAATTCAATGTTTGAGCAAATATTTAAAGAAGTAAATATTTTTAGTAAAACAAAGAATTTTACCTCACAATTAAAAAATTTTTAATACGAAGAAGTACATGTATTTAATTTCGACAAGAGCAAAAAAAAACAGAAAAATGCAAATTTGTGTGGGATTGTCTGCATTTTGAAGTTCAGATGCACAAAACCGTTATTTGTTTATCTGTAAATCTATAATTACAGCTGCACTCAAAAAAATGGGTGTCGAATACAACACCAAAATGGTGTCGAAAATTCCCTCACCAAATTTTTTTTCGACACCGGTTACAGTTATGCTCGGTTACGTTTACGACACCAAAAAATAACCATAGGTTATGAATAGGTTATGCATTGGTTACAGTTAGGTTACGGTTACGAAATGGTTACGTTTTGGTGTCGAAAAGTGGCACCCCCCGATAATTTATTTACAAAATTTTTTAATTCAATCCTGTGATAATTTTGAATGGTTTTAAGTCATTTATTCACCTTAAATTTTAATTTTAAATATTTTGAAAAAAATTATCGGGGCGTCCCACTTTTCGACACCAAGACATAACTATTTTGTAACCATAACCTAACCGTAACCAAAACATAACCCATTCATAACCGCTTGTTTATGTTTTAGTTACGTTTGGGTTATATTACCAAAAAGGTGATATGAAAATAAAACCGTAACCGAACCTTGAAATAACGGGCAAAAAAGTAACCGAAATGCGACACCCGTTTTTTTCAGTGTAGCGAACTAAAGTTCTTACATCATTTTTTTTTCTCTTTTACAGTAATCTCATTGGCAAGCAAAACTCACACAAGGCTTTTCTTAGAAAAGGCCATTATGCAAAAAATTTGCATAAATTTTTATTTCTTAGTATACTAAAATTTTTTTCTTATGTAAGAAGCAAAGATTTCTATTATTAGCAATCCGTGTTTTCCAAACAAATTAATTTGATAGATTTTGAGTATGCAAATTATTCTCAACAAAGATACGGTACATTTTTTACGTGTACAGTATCTTTCGAATTCGCGTGCTTTAAATCTGCTTTAAAATCAAGTTTAGCTGAATTACAAGGATTTATCTAAAGTCTTACAATGAAAAATGTGAAAAACATAATTTTTTTTAAATAGGCGAAAACTAATTTTAACTTTACCCGGTTTCACACTTAATTTTTACTTTATGTTTTTACATAATAAACTTAAAAAACTTACAATAACATAGTAAGTCAAATCAGCAACAAGTACGATTCTAAAAATATGATAGAAAGCACCCTTGAACATGACCTTTCTTTTCGCAATCAACAAAATTAGCACTGATAAATGGTAAAGATACAGTAAGATTTCAAATATTTCCATCGCAGGGGAAGAAGCAATGGTAGCCATTTTTATTCAAGCAATTAGCTTTTTTTCTTTTATAAAATTGACTTTATTTAAACCACAATTTTTTTTTGAAAATTGTATTAATGAACAATAAAAGTTCTCTTCTTTAAGTTTTTTTTCAATATAAAAAAAGGGTTGAGTAATTAAAAAAGAATATTTAAAATACGAAAGGACACAAAAACATTATAGCTTAAAGTGTAATGACTAATTTTTATAATTAATTAAAGGGCACTCGAGCAGGCCAATGTATAAAAGAACGAATTACTTCTGCTAGAGACTACTACATGTAAATAATAAAGCAGATTGCAAAATTCAATCTGTTCTTTAATGTTTTTAATTGTCCAAAAATAACTATTCAAAACGATAGAAAAAGTTTATAGCAAAGGAACGTACAAGTTAAAGGAGTTCGCAAAGTTGAAAAATGTTGAAAATCGGGGACTTTCCCTTTTTCAAATGTTAAAAAAGTTGCAAAAAGCGAAAGTTCATGTATTTAAATAACTTTGAGCTTCAAGAACTTTCTTGCGAAATCAAAAAAGGTGCAAATGAAATATCTTCTTTGAAGATGGAAAGGATCATTTTCGATTCTCCAAAAAAGCCCTTCGAAGGGCCTGAGCCAGGCTTGAATTGAATTCGAGGCCTTTATTCATCTTTGGTAAATGTGTCACAAAATATCGACAAATTGTAACATGTTGTGTTTTTTATGCAAATTTTTTACTGTAAAAGAAGTTGCTACAGTACACAAGAAAAGACTGAAAATAATTTATTATTATTAACTCAACAAAAATGTTTAATATTATGCATTTTAGTGCCTACAATTTCATGAATCCAATATCTTAACCATATATTTGGTCTCCATGGAATTCCATCTTTGCTAAATTTCTTTAACTTTTCAGTTTGAAATTGTTTAAGATTATCTTCAGTAACTTCTTCCCAATTATTTACAACCATCACTGGCATTTCGTCATACAACGGTTGCAAATTACTCCTTAAAACAATAGGAATTGATCCCATCACTAATGATTCCCATGTTCGATGACAATCAATGCCATTACCTAAATAGCATCTTTACAATAGCATTGAAGTAATATGCAAATTATGCTTTACCTGGAGGGCTTAAAACAAATTGCGAATTGCCCAAATTCTGCAAATAATCTTTCCATTTCATTCGCTTTTGATCAATTTTGACTCTTTCATTGTCTTTGAAAGTTGTTTTAAAATAATTCAAGGTTGCGGTTCTGTTTTTGTTTGTATTTGGTGAAAAATTTAAATAAAGCAAAAGGCTTCTGTTATGATATGGAATTAGATTTTGTGCCATGTCATACATTGTAGAGAATTTTTCATTATGAGGTGGCACAACCCCTATGGGTATAGGTTTTAGCTTTGGGTGTCTGAAATTACTGTAATGGTTAAAAACAAAAAAGAAGGACAAAATTTAATGCCCCGGCTTAAGCAAATTTTTCTCAGCATGAAAAGTTTCACTTTTTGACTTCTAGAATCCTTTCTAATATTTTCGTGCTAAGAAAAAGTTGCATCATCCCTGCAGTGCAAAAACTGGTACCTTGCAATGGTATTTTGTCCAAACCAGACAATAATTTTAGAATCATTAAAATATTCTAACTGCCATGGATATCCAACTGCGTAATCGCTTTCATGAGTAAGTAAAATATACGGATATTTGATATCCGGATGTACTGTCTCCAAGAAATCTTTGATATAATCAGTTTTAACAAAAATTATATCTCCGCATTTAACATTTTCTGGTTTTATTTTTGTTTGTTTATTCCAATAAACAAAATCTGATAAACTTCTAAAGATATGTCGAGTACGGTAAACTGATGCAACAAATGGAAATCCAAAAAATGTTGAAACATTTAAATTATAGTGTTCCAAAAGTTTTTTGTAATTAAAATTATATTCCATTTGAATTTCGGAAGCATTTGGGAAATTCGATTGAAGATCAATCATTTTTATAGCCTCTGGACATCTTGATGCAAGGGGATAATCAATAACAACAGTTGGGTTGTAATAATTGTATAAAATAATGTAAAACAAAATAGCAATGATGAGGTAAAGAATGATTAAATACTTTGACATTTTGAGCTAAACAATGAACATTAATCTCAGTTACAGATTTATTTAAACAAAATGTAATGTTTTCTTACTTTAAAAAACTTTCAAACGTTAGCCTTGAATCTATGCTAAAAAAAAGACTATGTACCTTAATCAATAAATTAATAAAATTACGATGACTACAAAGTAGAAAAATAAAATCTTACTTCAAAAAAATATATTTTTCTATATGGTTGCTACGCATGAAGGAAAAAGAAGTCTTTTTTTATTTTCTTTCGATTTTAGTGTCAACAGTATTGATAAGAAAACAAAAAAGAAGCTAAACAATTTGTTACAAAAATTTTTTAAAAAAATTGCCACCACACCTTTTTACGGTATATTTGTGTGAGTTAGCCGAGGATAAATATTACCTAAATTCAAGGCATAGTATTGTCAGTTTCTATCACACTTTCGTTGAATATCCTCAAAAATTTGCATAAAATTGTCAAGAGGTTTGTGAGCTTGCGAACAATGGAATAATGAAAAATCTTTTTGTTTTTTAACAAACACACGGCGTGGTAATATGCAAATTTGCAAAACTTTGATTTAGAGAATTCTTTAGCCAAAAATTTTTTGGAGAAATATTTTATTTTTATAAAGTAATTAAGCTTTAACGTTATGCAAATTTGCATATAACCACGTCGTGCAAACAAGGTCAACACAAATATAATTTTGGTAAAAATAATATACATCAAAAAAGTGGAGTAAAACATTTTTATTGTCGAAACAATTGATCGAAAGATACATATTATGCAACAAATTCTTCCCTATATTTTAACAATCTTTTCAAAAAAATAGGGTCATCTTCAAATGCAAATTCTAGAAATGGTTTATATTTTGGCCATTCATTTTTTCCAAAAGCTGCAGTCAATTGATGACAGTCATCCCAGTCTTCTCTTGTAAAATTTTTAAAAGTTGTGGCCGATGGCCATCTCGCTCGATCAATTCGTCGAGCAGGTTTTATTCTCTCTGACATTGTTTGATTATTTGATGGTCTGAAAAATGGTGGAGGCTAAAAACGTTTTAAATTACAAATTTTATACATTTTAAGCCATTCATCCATTTTATATCCAAATAATGATTGATCTGCATACCAAATAGCGGAACCAATTAAATGTGGTTTATTTGTATCATTAAAATGAAAAAAATCTTTACCAAATTCTTCGCTTGCGTAATCTTCGATATCTGCAACAGTGAAATTTGACTTTTTGAATCCTGAAAAATAACAATTCTTCGTTTATTTAAAATAATTATAATCAAAATTATGCAAATTCATCAAAAAATTCACCCATAATACTTCGCCAAGAATTAATTGTTGCACTATTTGTTGCCATTGGATACATTCTTACTTTATGTTTGCCACGATTCTTTGGAACTGTTACCGTTTTGCAACATCTGGAATTATACAAGTGCACGGTTTTATTGAGGGAAAGATTTGGAAGATGATTTTCAAGATGAAAAATATAAAAATCTGCATCAGAAATGATAAATACTGTATTGTCTGGGTCATATAAATTTGATATTGGAAGAGCTGCTGGAAATAATCTAATTAACTAAAATAAATATATATTATTTATTTAAAAACAAAAAAGTTGTACCTGACTCAACGAAACTGCTGAAAGCCTGTTAGATTCATAAAAAATAATTGTTGAACCCATTTCTTTTAACAAGTTAATCGTTGCTGAAGCTTGTTTATTCTTTTCAAATTCATCTTTTTTCCCAATTAAAAATATTATTGAAGTAACATTCGCTTTGTGCCAAGATGCAACCCCAATTGGAAGTAAAAATAAATATCGAGGCTTTAATGATGATGACATAATTACAACATTGCCTTTTAGTTTTGGCTTTAAAAAATTTTCTAATTTGTAATTAATCAAATTTTTTGTGTATTCTCTAAAAAAGGACAATTTTGAAAATTCATAAAGGATATTCGTTTAATTCCTTTTACACCTAGAGAAACCAGGACCTTTATGGGCTCTCGCAACCCGCTGGAGGACAAGCCATTTTTAACTTGGGTGGGCCAGGCCATTCTTAAGGTGGCCAAGCGGGCTTGCGAACCTGGGACTCGAACTGGAGACCTACCTCCTGTTGAGCCAGCGCGTTGGACCCCTCGACTACCCGACCCAAAATCTAATTTTTTGAGCTTAATCTTTGCAAAATTGTTTTTTCCAGTATCGATCGACATAATTTGCATTAACTGTAACAAAACTTACACATCAACATATGCATTAAAGAATAATATCAACAATAGAGCAGTTATTGCAAAATTAAAAATTCTTTGACTTCTCATTTGTATTAACAATTGATTTTTTTTACAATTTCATCAAATTCATCTTTTTTGGTATTTTTGTGATAACAAATCCTAAAATATTTGTCAAAAATTGAGCAAAGCATACAAAAAAGCTCTTTTCTGATTAAATCCTGAAAAAAAGCTGATGACAAACACTGTACAAATTTAGTTCTTTTCACAGCACAAACATATGAATCCACTTTTGAAAGAAAAATGAAAGAGTGTTATCAGAAAAAAAACGTATTTGACGAAAAAGAAAGCACACTCATGTTGAGAATAAATGACAAAAATTAAAGGACAAAAGACAAGTAAAAAATTTGTACCATTAGTTTTTAAAAAAAACTAACATTTCAAAATTGAAACGAATCCAATGAAAAAAGTGCGAAACATCATAGAAAAATCTGTAATAGTCATGAATGCCACTAAAACATATGCCAGCTTTGCTTTGCAGTCCTTGAAGCTTGTTTCATACTCAAATAATATGCATTGTTTCACAATTCTTCTTCATTGTTAAACCGAATTCATTATCTTCATCAATTAGTCTCCTCTGAACTTTCATTTACTTGCTTGTATGCTTCTTTCTCGTTTTAGAATTGTTTTGATTTGTATTAAAAACAAGTTTATGAGACGTATAAACAAATACTGAAAATGTACCTGATTTATTTAAATTACCTAAGTTGAATTTGCCCCCTGAATACAACAAGCACAAGTCCGCTTTTATCAAAATTTATTTTTTATAAAAAGCTGTTAGGAATTCCATAAATATGTGCTACTACTAAAATATTTGTGTATTCAGAGGCACCTCTTTCAACAAAAAAGATGTAAACTTTTTTAAAAAAGGTTTTGTTTTTCTTCAATGAAAAAATTATTTAATTTTTTCTGTTCCCTTATTTTACCTTGATTTTTTGCCTGCTTTCAATATTCACTTTTTTTAATTTCATCCTGATAAAAGCTTTTTCGACAAAACATTTATTTTTTTATCTGTTATGAAGAAATTTAAGTGAATAAAAATTTTTCCGGTTTCATCAAAACACTTTCTTTTTCTTATCATTTCTATATTCGGAAGCATTCGACATAAGTCTTTCTTTGTTTCCCACGAAAAATCAAAAAAATGGGTGCGTCCAAAAAAATTTATACTTTGATCAAAGCTTTTTATTGTAACACTTTTTCTGTGAAAAGCTTTAATTCGATGCTTTTTAAAGCCAAAGATTATTTGTTCGAGATGGCTTTTGCGATTTTTCGATTGCTTTTCATTGATAACATAATTCCTTAGTGATGGCAAGAAAAGGTAAAAATATTATAAGTTTAAATGATCAATGTAAGACTGTAGAGAAGGGAGGGACATTCAGTGCCTATGCCCATTAATGCAAAAAAAAAAAACATGAAAATCTTTTAAAAACTGTTTTTAAAAGATTTTTAATTTTTCATTGGCGACATTAAAAAAATTAAAAAAGGTTTGATCAAACAAAATTCCTTTATTTGCTTGATTTTTTTAATGCAAACAAAATGAAGATTCAAAAGATTTTTTCTACGAGACTACCGTACAACAGCCATCGCCCTCTGCAATAGATAGGGACATCCACCTGTCTTCCTTTTTTGCATTCTCTGGGGGCGTGTCTTTATGCTAACTTAAATCAATTCATTGAAAAAGGGTTTTTCTGGTTAACATTTTTAAAACTAACAATTAAAACTCAACAGTTTCATTAACTCGTAATACAAAAGTAATTTCATGGGCAATAGCTGTAAAATAAGAGGCAATTTCTCGGGGAAGGGAGGGATAAATAAAAAGCACTATGAAGTTGTTTTGCATTTAATTAGAGGACTTTTAAAGAAAAAAATTGTTTTGGGGGGTTCGCATAAGTAAAAGTGGGCATAGATGACAACATGCCCACCTTTTCTTTAATGCAGAGGGCGATGGCTGTTGTACGGTAGTCTCGTAGAAAAAATCAATCTCGCTTCCCGTCTTACAGCCTATTCAGAATCTCTTCTTTAATCTCCTTTCCCGTCTTACAGTAAGCCCATCCCGTCTGCAACCTTTAATCTCTTTTCCCGTCTTACATTGCAACAGCCGCATTTGTTATAATTTTTAATTATTGTTTCCCCGTTGGCTAGTCTCCTGGGCCGTCTGCTGCGAAGCAGTAAAATTGAATAAAATGTTAAGGATTTTAACAATTTATTCACTTTTATAATTTAATATAATTTTAATAAAGTTGTTTCTGAATCTATTGTTAGCTTGTCAAACCAAATTACTGCTGTTTTCTTTCATAACGAATTCAATGTTTGTTGCCGCAAAATAGTTTTATAATTGTAAAATATTCCATAAATGTTTTTGATTTTATAATGAAAACAGTGGCAGGCAGTGTTACGACTCGAGTTTTTTTCGCCCCAAACTCCGCCCCATTCCCCAGCACCTCTCAAACGTCGCCCCACCACCGCCCCGCGCTCCGACTTTTTGAAAAAACCGCCCCATCCACCGCCCCGGAGCCACTTTTCGCCCCAATATCCCCCAAAATTCATTTAATTTCCAGAATTTGTTACCAAATAAAATCTTAAAATGTACTTTTTCCGTTTTTTAAAGACGTTATAGACGATTTATGTAATAAAATGTTAAAGGAGAACCTTTCTAATATTAAAACAGTCAATTTTACTAAAAAATAACTATGTTTTCATGTTAGCTCACTGACACCTTATCTAAAGTCGCCCCAGCACCGCCCCGCGCCCCGACAGTTTCAGGAAAAAGGAAAGTCGTCCCATCCACCGCCCCGCCCCAGCTTTGGGGCGCTCCGGGGCGCCCCGGGGCGAGGTTGGGGCGGGGCGAGTCGAAACACTGGTGGCAGGGGTTTTATCAATTCCAAATAATTATTTTTAAATTTTAAATACAAATTTTGTTAATAATCGGTTTATGAAGGTAATTTTGGTTTAACATACATGATGCAATAGCTACATTAATTTTATTTCTTGCAATTTTTGGCATTTCATAGTTATTGTTTTTAATTTTATCCATCAAAAAAATTTTTGACTATTGTACAATATGCAAATTTCGTCAAGGATTACTTTCAAAATGCTTAAATAGTTGTTCATAAAATAATAGAAAACGCCTAACAAACAGATCGGCGAGAGGGAATGAAGCCCGGCCCTTCGGGCCGGGCCGCATTCCCTTCCGCCTCCAATGCGGCAATGACTGAGTTTTAAACAGAAAAAAACGAAAAAAACAAATCTGCCGCAAAACCCCGTTTTTTTAAAAAAAAAAAGTGGTCCCCCGGGATCAAAAATAAAGATATTTCATCAACCCAGGTGTCGATTCATATGTAACTGATTACGGGCTATCAATTCCGATATGTATCTAAGCTCGTACTTAACAAAAATTCTCAAAACCCAGCGAAACCCCCCTAAAATCTATTTTTTAAAGAAAAAATGGTTTCCCGGGATTAAAAATGAAGATATTTTATCAATCCAGGTGTTGACTCATATGTAATCAACCATATTCTATCAGTTCCATTATGTATTTAAGCTCTTAGTCAACAAAAAATCTCGAAACCCGCGAAACCTCGCTAAATTCCGCAAAACCCCGTTTTTTATAGAAAAAGGGGTCCCCCGGGGTCAAAAATGGAGGTATTTTATCAACCCAGGTGTCGATTCATATGTAATCGACCATGAGCTATCGATTCCGATATGTATCTAAACTCGAACATAACAAAAAATCTCGAAACCCCGCAAAACCCCGTTTTTTAAAAGAAAAAGTGGTCCCCCGGGGTCAAAAATGAACCGATCAGGACAAACTAAAATCAATTTAGTACTATTTGAATCATGCCCGATCCGTTCCCATACCACTCATAAGCCTCTCAGATCGGGAACATCGAATTTGACATTCGCAAGGACGTTTTTGGGGGATACCTCGGGTCCCAGAGGGGGTAGGGGGGTCAACCCGACAAATTTTTAAATGCGACTTAATTCTCTATATACCTGCCAAATTTGAAAGCTCTACGATCAAAACTGACGAAAATCAATTTTTTGGGGTAGAAAGGCAGGGAAGTTGAGTGCTAAACAGCCGCAGCGCGCCCCTTCGGGGCGCGCTGCGTCTGGTATTGAAATTTGGGAACTTTTGTTTTTTTCTAGTGTTAAAAAGGTTAGAAAAAAGCGAAAGTTCCTGATTTTCAGTACTTTCAGCTTCGAAAACTTTCTTCCAAAACCTAAAAATGCAACAAATGAAACATCTCAATTAACAGTGTTAAATTCATTGCATTTTGCCAATGTCTAAGTTGGGTCTGATTTATTTTATTCAACAATAACAGTCATATTGTTTAAAACTTTAATTTTTTTCCAATGTGGTGGAAATGTATCAGCAGCGTAAACAACTTTTCCATCGCTTTTGCGTTTTGAAATTTCTGCATTGTAATAGACAGTTCCTTGGCTTTTCATTAAATATCCTATCCACCATCCGAATGAACTTGATGCTGCAGATAAAATAAAAGTATCACAATATTCAATTGCAAGGCACATGTCATATCCTCGAGTATTATTTACCAATATTGTTGTAGAAGTAAACTGAAAAAGAAGATTGTAAAATAACAAGTAATTGAACAGCAAACAAATTGACCATATTTGAAAAGGTTAAATTTTTAGCAAATGCTTCATCATCTCCAAAAAGTAGCAGTGACACATTAGTTTTTGATTGCATTTGGAGATTTTCGTAGATGAATGTTAATGAAGGATGGAGAAATTCATACGTTGTTTCTAAAATTAATATTTGTGACACTCATTTTTTTAACATCGAATAAGGTGCACCTTGCAATGATTTTTTTCAAAGTTGTTGAAAAAAGCTGATTTTGGTACACAAACAACCTGGAACATCCTAAAAACCAATCTTCTGAAAGCTGTTTGTGGTTTAAACCCCTGCGGCAATTAAGGAGGTATGCTTTATCCCTTAGGGCATGAAAAATCAAAATCGCTAAATTAAGCCGAAATTACATAACAGATTATTTTAAAAACATTTATACCTGGTTTTTTTGGCTTGATCCGGCGATGCTTATTTTTCGTGCCCTGAGGGATAGAGCATATCCATTAATCCCCTAAGGGGGTTAAAATGCATACAACTTATTGAAGGTTTTTAGGATGTCTCAGGGATCTCGTGTTCCTAAATCTGATTTTTTGAACAAATTTAAAAAATTGTTTTAGAACACCTTGTTCAAAGTTGAAAAAAACGAAGGGTAAACACAAATTATACAAACCCTGTAAACTTGGAATTTTCACGGAATCACTTCTTCGAATATGGGCACATATTTTATGTGATTTAAAGTCATCTCTAAAACATCAAAGCATGATAATTAAAAAATAAGTACTGTATATTAACTTCCAAATTTCATTTGCTTTAATTTCAATCTGCTTCTTGAGATCTTGACTACATTCAAACAGTTTTTTAATATCTTTATCGTAGTCTTGAAAAAATTTAAAAGACTGCAAATAAATTGAGGATAACTTTAAAAATTTAACATTATTATATTTCTTTAAACTAAAAGTGATACTTAAAAATTATAATATTATATTAAAAACCAACGCTTGTGGAGATTCGAATTTACAACAATCATTGCTACCAAACTTAACTTCTTTTTCTTGTGATTTGTTATTGGAAGACTAAAAGCTGTGAGTCATAGCTGATGAAATTGAATAGGAAAACAACTGACTTTAATTAAAAAATAATCAGAAAGTAATGGAAAAATCGTTGTAAGCTCTGTGAAAATTGGTGTCTCGTCGGATAAATATGGATATCTGCCCAGGCTTTTACCAATCCCATAAAGACTAGCACATCGATAAATCTTAAAATGGGAGTTTTTTTTTGAACAAAAAGTGATAACTATTGTAGTTTTTCATTTTTTAATATCAGAGCCAAAAAGAAAAATGAATTTAAAAATGACTTTAAATCATTATACATACCATATTACCCAGCCTTCCAGAATATCTTGCAGTCGTCAAATATTTTTTCTCTGAGATTTCTAATTCATCTGGCACTGTTTTACCACAAACATAAGGAACAGCTTGAATTTTAACTAAAATCACAAAACATAACATTTAAATTTAAACTATCAATTTCTTACTGTCACCAAACGGTTCAAAAAAATACAAAACTCCAATTATGGAAAAAATTAGAATAATTCCATATTTCATAAACCGAAAAAAGGCTGACATTGCTTTCTATTTTTTGTTAAATAAATAGAAAAATTTCAACAACAAAAAGGAAAGAAAAATGATAGCAACGAGCAAAAGCTCGTTTTTCTTTCTTTTTTTAATGAAAAGTTTTCTATATTTTTTGTACTGATAAATTAAACTTTGGATAAAAATGGTAAAACTTTGTAAAACATTTTGTTAACGATGGTCCAGAAATCAGAACATCAAAAAATTGTGTTTTTTATGTAAATATTTTTTTGTTATTCTGCATCTTGAAAATTACAACTTTTTTGTAATAATAATATAATCCATTGAAATTTTTATTTTGAGCTTGACATCTTTGGACATGTAAAAATTTATCAAATTGTTTCGTCGCTGCTGGCAACACCAAGTTAAAGCGAATGAAGAATGCTGTTATTTTTTGGGAGTATGCCTTCTGGATATAATAAATCTCTTTGACTCTTTGGGTTTTTTGTATTTTAAAGGCCTCAAAATTATTTGCATAAATTTTGGTGCAGACCAAAGCAGATCATTAATCACTTGGGTTAAAAATAACTTAAAAAGTTTGTGAAAAAATTAATCTTCTTTTATTTGCCAAAATCACAATGTTTAAAATGTTTCATGCATAACAGGAATGTGCTACATTTGTTGAGAAGTATCTGCTTGGTGTTTAAAATCTTACCAGGCATAGAAAGATATTACAAGCAAGCCTAAATTTTTTTAACTCTACCGTTTATTTTATCAGTTTTAATGGGCAAAGTAAAAATGACAAAAAAAACTGTTTTTGAGAAAAATAAATGCAAACACAAAAACTTAAAATGAGAAGAATAACTATTTTGCATATTGTATCCACCAACAGAAACGTCAAATAATTTATTTAATTTAAAAAATGAAAATACCGCTTCTTACAAAACAACAACAAACACAAACATTATTTTTAAAGAGGATACAAAAATGTCTAAGATCACCTGTTATGCTAATTTTGTATATCTTTTTATTGATTTTAATATTTTTATTTTAATTACAAGCAGAAGCAAAAGGGAAAATTAAGAAATATTTAAGAAATGAAAAATCACAAATATCGGATTTTCGGATTGTAACAACTTTTTCTTTTGATCACTTTAAAGAAGCTTTGTGAGTTTTTGTTTATGCAAATTTTTTAATATGCAAATTTCTTAGCATTTCCTAATTAGTTATTTATTTAAAACCTTTTATCTGTTCAACATGAACACAACAGTTAAAGGATTTCATGAATGCTCATTCTAACATTCCGTCTGGGTAAAACGTAAAAGAATGGCAAAGAATTTCGTGCAGCTAATAAAAGGTTTTTTTCTCTCAAAAATTAGTAATTTTCTAAAATCTTTGAATTTGAGGTAAAAAGTCATCCATTTTGAGGCGATTAAAAAATTTGAGGTAAAAAGTAATAGATTTTGAGGCGATGAATTTTTTTGAGGTAAAAAGTAATCTTTTTGAGGTAAAACTTAATACTATTCCAATATTATTGACAAAAAATGGAAAGAAAATGAAAAAAAACCTTTCTCGTGCACAGACATATATAAAAAAACTGTATTCTCATTTTTGAACCTGGTTTAATTGGAAATCGCCGGATCTCATTTCGTGTTTGGATAGTAACAAGACTACTTTTTTAAAATGATCATCTCACGTTCTACATTGTCCTCACGTCTTTTGAAACCTGCACATTTTATTTTGTTGTTGCTTATTTGTGTCTGCTTATATTATTATTTAATATCTCCGGAATCGCAAACTCCAGATTCACATATTGTAATTGTACAATTTAAATGGCCCATATTTTGGCAATATTTTTTATTGAAAGCAAAAGAATTGAAATTAGTTTTAATAGATTTTGAAGCATTAAAATGTATTAATGTCAAAGGGAATCAGAAGAAGAAAGATTGTGGTGCTTTATATTCTCAACATTTTTTAAGATTCGGCATTTTGGTTGAAGATGTTGAACTTTTTAAAAATGCCCTTGAAAAGGAAGTTATTGAAGTAAGTTATGCAAATTATCTTTAAGTTGGGAGCAGTGAAATGATAGAATTTTGCTAAAAAAAGAATTAAAAAAACATTGTAGTTAAACTTTTGCAGCTTTTTTCAAGTTCATGATGAACTTGAAAAAAGCTGCAAAAGTTTAACTACAATTAGGGGTGCGCATATCTTTTTAACTTTTACCGAAATCTTGGCACATACATATCTTTTATACATAAACAATAGCTCATATTATTGCATTTTACATCCTTAGAAACCTCTAAAAAAGGAAATTTAAAAAAATACAAATGAACTGTTCATGTAAATTTACAGAATTTAAATGGAACCATAAACTGTAAAAAATTCTTAACACTTTTTAGAAAAGCTGTTATAATTTTAGTTGTGTTTTTTCAGACACAACATACATTTTTATTGTGTCTGAAAAAAACCTTGTTGTTTTTCTTCTGCGGTGAAAAATTACGTTGGTGTTTTTTTGTTGTTGTTTCCTTTTTCAAAGAGTTGTTTACTCCAAAATTTGTTAATCGATTTCGCCATAGAAAAAAAAGTGGCTCTGAAAATTTTATGATAAAAAAAAACCATTTTTTCTTTCATTTTTTTCTCATTTTAGTAAAAGTATTTGTGTTTGCAATGTTGAAAAAAATTGTTAAAATAGATATATGAGTTTGTATATATTCAATAATTAATAACCAGTATTGTTATTAATTTATGAGAGATTAATAAGTTTCAACCACTTTATGAATTTTTTACGAACTATGAGAAAAAATGATTGATGAAATGAAAGCCTGTTATTTTGTTTATTTTTTGCGTGTTCTATTTGGATTACTTATAAAACGCAAAAAATTTTTTAACCATTTTTCCAGATTTCTGATAATTTTTCTCACAAAAAAATTTAAAAAATGAATTCAACAAAAAATTTTGACAAATCAGTTGGTGCCGATCAACCTGGACCAGGTTATAATGTTCGAGATGCAGATCATGCAAAACCCGAAGGACTTAAAAGTGATGGCTTTCAAACTGATAGCGGTAAGATTAAAGCAAATGCTTTGATTTTAATATTGCCCTTTCTTCATTTTTAGGATCTGATATGATTAAAACTAAAGAAAATGTTCAATCACAAGAAGGAAGTCCAAATTCATAATGTGATACTTCTTAAATTTCTTCATTTTCAGAACTTCATTTTTTTTCTGTATTAAATAAAACTCTTTTCAAAGTAAAGCTTCTTGAGTAACACTACACCACATAAAAAAACAAAAATTGGACAAAAAATGTAAAAAATATTAATTAGAATATTTATGATCACGACCATTATCACCTTCCTCATTTCATCAACATTTCTTATTCATGTCTCATCTAAAAAATGTGCAAGAAACAAATAAACCCTCTCCCAAATAAAGCTCTTTTCAACAACTTTTAAAAATTTTGTTTTTTTCATAAGAAATACGTATATTTTTAAATCTTAAAATTGTTGTTCCGATACTTTCTGTAACTAAATAAATTAATTCTCGTGCGTTTTCGAAAAAAACATACTTCCTGCAACATGTAACCCATTTGTTTTACTCTTTTTTGTGTGGTTCTGTTAGCATACATCTTATCTATTTTTTTCTTCTAAAGGATAGTAGTCAATATTAGAACAAATCAATATTACTTTTTTGTTGTTTTTTTGCTGCCACGTTTTTTAAGTTAGTTTGATTTTTTTGGACGTTCTTATTTAAAATTATATGTTTTTTCGATAAAAGTCTAAATTTTAATTTTTTAGGTGTAACTTCAATCTTGTGGTAAGATGCTACCCATGAATCAATTACCGATGTTATCTGAAGATGAATACAACGACTTTATTGAGTTCCAGAATTTTAAGAAACTTAAATATGCCCAGCAGCAATTGAAAGCTGGAATCCCACCATCAGGCTTAAATTTATCTGCTGCCGCGAATTCTTCAGCTGCAGCAGCTGCAGCTTTTAAATTTTTTAACAATGAAGATGGAAATTCCGCGTTGAACTCAATTTTTCCAATGTTGACTTCCGCTTCGATTCCAACCACTTCGATGTCCATGTCCATGTTAGCTGCAAATCAAAGATTCTTAAATCTTGCACACCAGCAAAAAGAATCACAACCGATAATTCCGAAAATGGCCCCGAATGGAATTCCATTACAGCTTATGCGACCACCTTCTAAAGCTTCATTCAAGCCATATAAGATTGTCCCATCTCCAAACATGTTTGCCAATTGGGACGTTCTAACTAAAGCTGCAACCCAAAATAGCCCTGAAAACCCCCGTGGCTCTATTTCACCACCTCTTCCAACCACACCCTCAATTCGGCCAAAAACTCAAAAACGTCGTACACGATCAGCTGAAATAAAAGTGAATGATTGGGAAGAATATGAAAAAAAAACAAAACTCCAGAAAGTTATCCCAGAATGGTACACGACCAAGACGGAAAGCTGCTTGCCAAAATTGTCCCTTAAAAGTGCTCCCGAAAATAGCTCATATCAACAAATATCATCTCCATTATCCAATGTTCCCCCGATTGAAGCTATAAGATCCCAACCACTTCAGTGTAGCACAAAACATACAGCAACAAATCCAAATTCAAATAAATTGTTGCTACAACGCCAATCTCATTCAAATCCAAAATCATCTGAATCCTTTATGTATACTGAAGAAATTCATAAAAATATTACTGCCCGGCCAACGGTATCACATTCAGCAAAGCGGAATGAAACTTACACAAGTGAAGATGACTCTGACGATACAAATCTTCGACCGGGAGAAACCCCTTTAGAGTATGAAGAAAGGATGATTGTCCGGATCATGGATAGATCTAAGAAAAGGTGGGAAGCTTCAAAACGTTTAAGAAATCAAACATCTCAACAACGAATTCCATGTAGACAAAAATATTCATGGCCTAAAAAACGTCGTGCTGCATCACCAGAAATAGCTGCTGAGGATCCATCAAAATACAACGAAAATACAGTTGCCGGAAAAAAGACAAAATTCGACAAATGTCACGACGAATCATTATATACTGAAAAAAGTACTACAACAGAAACAACAAAGCTACCAATGTCAATGCAACAAACCTGGGATTTCCTTCGTCGATCAATGCCAACAGCTACGAAAAAAGTCTTAACCTCAATCAATCCTCAACAGGAAGGGTACAATGTTAAATCAACAGACAGAAATTTCTTGAACGAGCTATGTCCTTCTGTGCCAAATCGAACGACTTCATTTCGTGCAACACCTCGAAAAGCTCCAGAAGAAAGCCATAACAGATCGTATTTCATTCCACGACAAAGAGATTCTTTTAACACTGATTTAAATGCAATTGGAATTGACTTTGGAACAACAGAATGTTGTGCGGCAGTTATTTGCAAAAACGGCCCAGACTTTGTTGTACTTGATGGTACAACTTCAAGCCGGACAATGCCGTCATATGTTGCATTTGACGAAGAAAAACCAAAATGTGGTCAAATTGTTGTTGAACGAATGCGACATAAATCAAAATATTCTGTTTTTGATGTAAAACGTCTCTTGGGAATAAGTTATGAAAATGTTGCTAAAGATTCCGTATGGCCTTTCAAGATCACAAATGGTACTGGCTTTAGCGACAACCAAGCTATGATAGAAGTCGATACATTTAATGGAAGAGAAACAAAATCTGTCGAAGAAATATCTGCAGTTCTATTAAATCATATAAAGAGAGTAGCTGAATCTCATCAAAACGACAACTTTGAAGATGTAGTTTTAACGATTCCTTCCAAATTTTCAAAGAATCAACAACAAGCTCTTGAAAGGGCTGCTAAACTTGCGGGATGGAAAACAATTCATTTTGTTCCAGAACCTGTGGCAGCAGCACTCGCGTATTTTAGTAAACTAAATATTCCAAATGGTTCAAATATTTTAATTTGTGACTTTGGTGGCGGAACAATGGATGTTTGTGTTGCAAAAATTTTGGATGACACTCTCCAAATTTTGAGCTGTCATGGTGATTCTTATCTTGGCGGAAGAGATTTTGATAATATTTTGTTTATGCATTTTCGAGCCATTTTGAAATACAAATTTAATATCGATGTTGCAAAAATTCAAAAACAATATATTCTCAAACAAAAATGCCAAGGCATTAAGCATACCTTATCTACATCTGAAGAATGTTGGTGAGTAAAACTTTTTATTAACATGCTAATATATCATTTTAAATTTACTTTGATAAAAGTTATTGAAATTTCAGGTTAGAGGTCGATGATTTTGATTGTAGTTGTGACGAGCGAATCCCCATAACAAAATCAGAATTTGATGAAATGTCTTTGCCACTTCTTGTCAGAATGAAAGATGTTATTCATCGCGTTATTACAAAAGCTGATATTCCAGCAACTTCAATAAATTATGTTTTTCAAGTTGGTGGAGGATGTCGTATGCCGATGATTAAAAAATGTTTGGCCGATCTTTTCCCAAATTCAAATCATCAATGCCGCCTTTATCCAAATCGGACGGTTGCGCTTGGAGCTGCATTGTACTGCTATCATCTTCTATCAAAAAAAACTGAAACTTCAGAACCTCATTAAATTATAAGCATCTTTGTGATGATTATTTACAGATACATGTTTGTTAAATATTTTCTATAATTTTTTTTATTGCTGAAAACTTTTTTAATCTATGTATTTTTTATGGTATTTCTTTCATAAAAAAATTTAGCCTTCTTTTTTAACACACATTTTTCTGCCGCAAATAAAATAATGTCAAGAAAAAAAAATCAAATGTCCATTAGTTTTCATTTTTATAAAAATTGGCATCACAAATAGTTAGAAAAGTACGTCAGAAAATATGCTCATTTTGTTTTTAGGAGCAAAGCAAATAGAGTAAAACCAAGGGACGTAAAAAAAAAATTTTTTTTTACGTCGAAAATTAATTGCAAAATGCGGCCAGGAATTAGACAGCATAAAACGATCAGCACCAAAAATTATTCTGTCGGCAGGTTTTAACAGTTCAATAATGCAGAAAGCCTGTGTCCCTTATTTTTTCCGTTCTTTGTGTCATTTTCTTACATTTTCTCATTTCCTTTTCTTGAAAACAATGAATCATCATAATTTTTTCACTGTCAAAAAAACAAATTTTTTTTATATTTTTTTATTAACGAATTTTTCAATTTCGATTTTCATCGAAATTTTTATTATTCTTGGAGTAACATAATAATCTGAAGACACAAAATTTATATGTGCTTTAGTTTATTATTTGTTTAATTAAAAAAATATTAAATATTCAGAAAGATTTGATAAATAGCAATTGCAAAATGTTGATCGATTGCAAAAAATATCACAAGTGAACACCTTTTAAAAAGGAAGCAGCAACGAATAAAAAATACATAAAAAGCAAGGCTGGACATTTCCATCTTTTCAACCGTTGAAAGGAGCGCACTCGTCTAATTGGCAAAGGAGCTCCATTTCGAATGGAGTTTCTTAGAAGGAGAAAAACGAAGCTCTGTTTTCTCCATTCACGGATTTAAAGAAAACAATGAACAAAAAAATACATGATAACAAATGCATTTATTATGCTAATAAATGTATTACTATTTTTTACATATCAATTTATTGTTTTAAAGCTTAAATAAAGGTATTCTCCTTTTCTCCGTTGTCCTTTTGTGCCCAGCCTCGATAAAAAGGTAACATAAAAAATTCTTGTTCAAGTAACCAATATTTTTGTCAGAATCAAAGATACCATTTTCTTACCATTCACTTGTTAGAATTATTTTCTTCTTTTATGGATTATACTTTTTTATGATGTAACAAAATTGTTCAAAATTTTATACTGAAATGTTAAAATAATTTGTAAAACTTTTTTTTATTTATTGTGATAAAATTTCTAACAGTCATAATTCAAAACGTTGCTGAATGAATCACATTATTAAGTAAATTTTATTTTTAGCATGTTTGTATCCTCTAATTATTTAGTAAAGATTAATATAAAATATTCAAAAGACACACTTATTAAAAGAAAAATAATAAAAAGTGAATCATTTTAAAAAACTGCAGTTTTTTTCTGTTTTAGTGAATGCGTGCGTTGCCAGGACAACCGTTTACACTGTATTTCTATTATAGAAAAAGAGATGAAAAAAACGCGTTTTAAAACGCCGTCATTTTGAAAGGAAAGAAGATTACGAAATATTTTTCATTTAAGAAATCCTAAAATGAGCAAAAATCATTTTATTTTTATAAATTTCAAGGTTTTCTTCGCTGTAAAAATCCATTCCTTTACTACTGGTTTACTCTCTTTTTTCTCGCATTTTTACCAAAAGTGTTGATGTCATATCTGATCAGAAACAAATGAACTTCTTGCTCATAAATTTTGTGAAATTTGGTTGAATAAAAATGTTTAATCTACTATAGGCTGTGAATCACAGTTGAAAAAAATCAATAGCGACACAAAAATTTTGTTGTTGTTAAAATTTTTATGCTTTTTTTAAACATGGGAAACGATCCTTGCTTAATGTCTGTCTGTGTTTTTTGTTTACAGCCATTTTTGATCAATTTTTTAAAAAAAAGTTCAAGCGAAAAAAACCAAGAAGAAGCAATCAATTTTTTTTTGAAGCAACTTTTTTTACGTTTATTTTTTCTAAAAAAATAAAATAGAAGATGCTAGAAAAAATGCTTGAAAGTTTGTAGTTTTCAGATTCGAAATTTCTTAACAAAACAAATTTCGAAACTTTTCGTAAAAAAATGTTCATTGACGAATTTTTTCTGCAAAGACGTTTCTTTTTTTAGCAATTCCTAAGGAATTATTCCTTCAACTTTTTTTGATTTGTGTTTTTCCATTTTTTATTCTTCGTGTTTCTTTCATACTTTTTTTCTCGCCGCGAAACTTTTTTCATTCATTCACGAAAATTTTTTGTTGAACAAATTTTTTACATGATTTTCACCTCTTCTCAATTCTTTTTTTAGCTTGGTTTCATTTCTTCAATGTTCCTTCTTTAGTTCTTTTATTGTATATTACATTATTGTTATTACTACTACTACTTTGTTGGTAAAACATTTATCAATTATCAATCAATAAATCACTTATTTGATCGATCACTACTTGCTGCTGCTACTTGTAAATTTTTGCTTGAAATTTGCTGTTCATCGTTTCTGCTGCTGTTGGTGGTTTCTTTGAAAGAAAAGAAATACTTTATTTAAAGCAATTTATATGTTTTACGCAGAAGCTGCAGGTCCACCAACTTTATTCAATTTTGTCGCAACTGTTCTTCACCCGAAAACTCAAGCTCGAAAGAGCAATACTGATGTTACAAATGAAGATTTAATGAATTTACTTGTGCCTCGTCGGAAGCTTGTGTCAAGGTTGCCATTTCGATTTGGATGTAATGCTAAGGTAAGTGCTTACAAGATCTTATTATTAATGAAGGGTGAGGTAATAATTGAAGAACTATAGTTTGGTCTTGATTTTGGTGTTGAATTGATCAAAGATGCCAGTATCAGTTAGTGATAATCTTTTCGTTATATATAACTTGCGGCTATTCAGCTTTAAGTCCTAATGATTTTCATGTATTTTAATAAGCTGCAGCAACGATCGTTTTTCCTTCTGTATTCCGCTGCTGCTGTAAGAATACAAATTAAAGTGTGTTTTTTCGTACTATTAAGTAACCAGATTTTCTCATCAATGCTGCTGCTGTCTTTGAATCACCAAGCACAAAATGAAAGTTTCTTAAGAAATTATTCATTTTCGAAGACGCAAATTTCTCGCATAAGTTAAGTTAATATTTAAGGGTGAAATAGATTTAAGCAAAAAAGAGCTTAGGGATTGTCCAGATCTTGCGTAAGCACTTTTAGGGGTGGGTGTGGGTGAGGAAGATCTTACGGTCCGTATTAAATGCGACAAAGATCAAAGGAAAAAACCTCACGGTAAGCGTGGCTGGATTTCAAAAATTTGGTTTTGTTGGTTACGTAAGATCTGTACAGTCCTTTAGTGCTGTTCATTTCTGTTTAAAGTTTTTCATGTATAGTAGATACCATACCGTCTGTCTTAAAATTTGCCGTTTGCCGTTTGCTTCATATTTTTTCCTGTTTTTATTCTAACTAACATTCTTTCTTTTTTTTTCAGGTTTTTGCATCATTTGTTCATGAAAAATCGGGTATTCGACATATCTTTCTCAAGCATGCTCCAGATTTTCTTGATGATATTGATCTGACTTTTAAATCTGAAGATGAAACTATTGAACTTATTTGCTCTGAATTAAAAATAACTTTTATGTCAAAGAAATTTTTGTATGAAGAAGATGATCCACAAGGTCGCGGACGAAGATATATCTGGAAAACGGATTCGAAATTTGGTCATTCAAGGAATCTCGTCACAATAATGATCCCAGAAAGTAATAATCAATATGAACTTATTACAGCTTTTAAACGATGGGCTTAATTATTAAATTAATTAAAAATGGGTTTTGTTTTTTTAACATTATGTTTTTGTTTGTGTTTCTTTAAATGTTTATAAATTTTGTCATTTTTTCTTTGGCATCGAGGATGAAGTTTTTTACATGTTTTGAACTTGTTAAATTATCTATATTCAATTGCAACATGTTGAAGGTTCTGCATTTTTTTTGTTTCGGACAACTTTGTTAAAAGTTTTAAAACAATTTTATTGATAAATCACTTTTACAAAATACTTTTAAATTTCTTATCACAAAGAAAAAAGCGTTATTACAAAAGAATATACAAGCACGAATACTACAGTAACCCGGTAACAGAGTTTTTTTCTTCTTTTTCAAAAAAAATATTGGAGCAAAAAATTTTAAAATTATAAAAATTAAACACGTGATGCAACAGCCGTGATAGAACCATTTGATAAAGCTAATTTATTCAAAGCCAATACTGTCCGAGCAATTTGTAGTAAATTATTTCTTTCAATAATATCCGAGGAAGTACAAAGAGAATTCTAAAATGATTGTTTAAAGTTTTGGAGAATTTAAAAGAAGTTTAAAAAAAAAGTTGAGCAAATACAAAAAGTTTTTGATTGTCATGAATGAATTTTGATAATTTAAAAAAAATATAGGAAAAAAGAAGACAAAGGTTTTATCATTGAAAGACTGGAACAATTTCAATCAAAACAAATATTTTTAAAAAACTTTGGATTCAAGCAAAATCAAAAAATGTTAGATAGGATTAAAAAAAAGATAAAAAAAGGAGAAAATAAAAATAGATAGTAATAAACCGGAACCCATATGTTTGGAGAATAGGACCTGAAAATATCATTTTTTTCATAGAAAAGCCTTGGCAAAACAAGGTCTAAAAATTTGCATATTTTTTATGTAATGGAAAATTAGGTTGTAGGTTAGTAGTGGGGAAATAAATTGTTACAAAAGCACAAGAAAAAAAGAGGAACACATGAAAAAATATGCAAATTTGCAAAACTTTCGAAAGAGTAAGCCATTGAATAAATTTCTTTTTGAAGTTTTAGGACTAAAATATTTGCATATTTTCAAAAAGAGGAAGAAAATTTAATATGCTGATTACTAAAATTTGTAATTTGCATATTAACTTGCAGTGATCGAAGATGTTACGGTAATTTGCCGGGCTAATTTGTGTGATTGAAAACAGAAACTTTGGATGATTTTCCAGTGCCAATTTTACAGCCATCGAAAGAGTGCCGTCAGGGAAAATAGAGTAGGATAAGCAACCATAATCAGGACATTATATTTCGAGTTTTGTAAAATTTAGAACTGTGACACACAAAAATTTGCATAAATGTGAACAATACAAGACAATGATGTTAGTTAAATTTTCAACACTCACAAAACGTAGTATATTTTTTAATATAAAAAAACAAATAAAAGCAATTAAAAGTAATTTTGAAATTAAAAGTAGACACATAAAAAAGAAAAGAAGAGAAAAAAGGTAGGAAAAAATAGGAAAAAAACACCAAACATACGAGACAACAGAAGACGAAAAAAAGGTTGTTTGATAGATATTTATTTATGCAAATTTAAAAATAAAACTTACTTCGGGGACACCCAGTCTCTTGCAAGCTGCAATAAATCCATCCGCATTTCGTTTTGCTTTCAATGGTGATAAATTAGCCTAAAAATGTAAGGGATGGGATTTTGTAGAAATGGAACTTTTATGGCATATGTAAATTTTGAAATGTTTGTTTATATGCAAAATTTTCAACTGTTTACACATAAAAAATAAAAATTTTTTTAGTAGCAAAAATTTGCATAACCTAAATTTGTAACCTGAACTTACTTCAGATGGAGTAAAAACAGTTGGGACAGCGCGGATACGAATTTTATTTGCAAAATTGCACAAATGAACGCCACTTGAAAGTTCTTGAGAAAGCCGATCCTTATCAGAGGGAAGTTTTGCTCCAGCAAGTTTTCCTTCAATTACTTTTTTCATTGATTCCACCAAGGATCCAGTTGCTGCTGTGCCATTGGCCAAATTCGGTTGTGACCCAATTGCTGATGATGGTTGCAGCTTTCGGGCACCTGCAGGAATTCCTGATCCAGAAATGGCACTTTTTGACATTGCATTTGTTGGCAATTGTTTTCTAAGAATGCCATTTGATGTTGTTGTTGAAGTTGTATTATTACTATCAATTGATTTTGTAGTTCGTGATAAATTGATTGTTGAAGATGTTAGTCGGCTTGATTTAATTTGGGTTGGATCAGATTTTCGTGGTGGAATAATGGAAGAGGTTGGAGCAGGAGTAATTTTTGAAGTTGAAAGAGATGGCTTTTTGATGCCTGTTGTTGTTGCCAAAGTTGTTGAAGTTGGTTTTGGCATTGCTGATTTTGAAGAAGTTGTTGTCGTTGTAACAGTTGTTGTTGAAGTTGGTGGAATTCGGGTTACTGTAACCTTCTTAACAGCAGAAATTTTAGATTCTGGTGGAGTTGTTGAAGATCGAGTAGTTTTTGAGATTGCAAGTTTTGATGGAGCTGTTAGCGGTTTTGCAATTGCCGTTTCTGTAGGGGATTTTATAATTGCAGTTCCAACAACAACTGCAACAGGCTTGGATAAAGTCATTATTGGAGTTTGAAGTTCAGAAGATTCAGATGAACTTGTTGAAGTATCCGATAGAGCAGGGGAGAGGTTATTGTTGTTATTGATTTTTGGCTTTTCAATTTTGGCTGGAACAAAATCGATATCTGAAGTTTGACTTTCATCTGAAACTTCTTCAACGGCAGCTTTTGGTGCTAGTTTTTTCTCAGGAAGTTTACTTGGAGCATGTTGTTGTTGAACTTGATGAACTTGTTGGACAACCTTCTTCACAGGAATATTATTATTGCTCACATCCATTGCTGCCGCAGTTGTCGGAGAAGTAATCACTGATGGAGGAGAAAGTGGTGCACCTCTTGCTGCCATTTTCTTTTCAATAATTGTTTCAGCATATGCCAACATCACTTCTTTCGCCAAATCTCCAGAAGCTTCTCGATCCAACAATGTCCGATTTGTTGATGTTGTCATTGTTGAAGGTGGAGAATTACAGCTTTCATTAATCTCTTCAAGGGATCCTTTTGACATTATCATTTCATGGGATAACCGATTTTCATCCCCTGTTGAAGCGTATCCAGAATCTGACCCTCCAACAGTATTAAATCGATTTTGTCGGGGTCGGCGATCAACTTTTCGAAGAGTGCTAGTTGGATCAGACGATTTTGGAAGTTGACTTTGAACACTGAAAAATAGAAATTTATTAATAATCTACGGTTGGAAAAAAGTGAGAGCATTTCAAATTTGTAGCTTTTCTAAAAAATTAAGTTACTATCAAAAACCTACAGTAACACATTTTTACCATTTGTTCTCAAATTTATGTTACTATCAAAATCTACAGTAACCCAAAATTGACAATTTTTTCAAAAATTATGTTGAAACTCTTTTTAATAGTAACAAAAACATTGTCTTAATTGTTAAATCTGCGTTACTCTACATTTTGATAGCAACAGAAACTTGACAATAACAACAAAAATGTGTTACTGTAGGTTTTTGATAGTAACTCAATTTTAACAAAATTTAATAAATTTAAGTTACTATCCTTCCTTAAAAACCACTCCAAAAAATCACTTACAGTATTTTATCAGGCCTTCTCAAAGTAGCATTAATTGATGTACACCGATTAAATGAAGACCAATCATTACAATTTTGGCTATTCTCAATTGCAGATTGTGTTCTCAACCATTTAAAAATATGTTCGCGACCCTTAAAAAATAAATTCAAAACAATGAAAACAATAAAAAACTGTCAAAAAGACACATACTTTTAGAATGACATTGACAGGTGGAGAGACAAAAGGATTTCCGTTGACTTTTAGCTTAATTAAATATGGAGCTAAATTAAAGAAATCCAATGGAATTGTTGTTAAACAATTTTCTTCAATATTTAATGATCGAAGATGCATAAAACCAATTTCTTGAGGCAAATCAAGTAGTTCATTGTTTGAAAGATTCAACACTCGCAAAGATTTGAGCAAAGTAATATCAGATGGAAGTTCAATCAAAGAATTATATGATAAATCTAATTCGAGTAAACAATTTTCAAGTTGTCGAATTTCTCGTGGAATTGATGTTATCTTATTTCCAGCAAGTAATAGCACTTTTAATCGAAGATAAAATAACATTGGAGGAATACTTTGAAGGTGATTTCCACTAAAATATAGCTTAAATCAAAATCGAACAATAGGAATTATGCAAATTTTTACCTGAGATCAAGAAATGAAAGAGATTTTAATAAATGTATTGTTGAAGGTAATCTTTGAATACAATTTGATCGGAGCTGCAAAGTTTCTAAGGATTCTATTTCGCACATGCATGCAGGAAGCTCGTTCAATCGATTGAGGCTTAGATCTAAAAGTTAATTGTTATTCAACAAAATGTTTAAGGGTTTTAATTTTTAACAAGTTTTTGGGCCAGTAATGAAAACACAAAACAATAGCATAATTTTGTTGTACTCTTTCCGACAGTAAGAATTTTCAATTTACTTTCACTTGATAGTAATATTTATTTTTGTTACTCTCACATGACAGTAATGTTGTTTTTGTAAATCACACAATTTTGTGTTACTATCATTTGATAGTAAAAATTTTTCGTTTACTATCACATGAAAGTAATTCACTTTTCTATAAATCTCGCTTGATAGTAACTCTCTTTTTGTTCACTCTCATTTTACAACAATTCATTATCATTACAGTAATCTCAAAAATTAATCATACTTGACCCCTTAATTTTCCATTAGTTTTACATTATTCCTGCTCAAAAATCAGTGTTCAATTCCCGCATTGCACCTGTTCTTTCTTTTTTACTATCCTATTTTTAATTTTTGAGTTCAATTTTTTGCCGCAGTCTCTTTCTTATTAACAAAAAAGCTGTCAAAGCTTTTCATTTCTAAATGAAATGAAAGGGAATGACCATCGGTCATTTTTTTGAGCTATTTTTAATGTATGGGAAAGTGCTAACAAAAAATAATAAAAAAAGATGAATCAATAAAACAATGTTTGCTTTAAACTATTTTTGAAGCTGTAGAAAAGGGATGGGTTTTTGTAAGACATTTTTATGCAAAAATGCGACGTAATAAATTTTAAAAATGTTATGTGAGAAAATGGGGTCATGAAAGAGGGATAGTTTTTGGCATGGTTACAGTAACCATTGAATGTGGACAGTTACGAAAAAAACTTGTTCATTTTGGGTGTACTGTAATTTTTGCATATTAAATTTTTTGAAGGTCTTAATTATCTCATTTTTTTCTATTTCGATAAAAAACTATTTATATTCAACCATCTGCTGCTTGAAATTATCGTTAAAGATTATTTTTTTGATTCATAGCTCTTTTTTGAGTCATTTTTCTTTCTTCTTTCTTTTTGCATTTTTGCCTCCAAAAAGAGCTCAACAAAAGTGTTTTTGTTGTGCCACCTGGTTTCCATTATTTTTTTGTTGTTGCTGCTGTTTCTAAACCCCTTTTCCAAAAACCCAAGGTTTAAAAGAAAAATCAATGTGTTCCCATTTTTTCTATTTTAATTTTATTTTTGAGGAGAAAAAAACAGGTAAGAAAGACATTCTAGTTTCAGTTTTGGCGGGGAAAACTTTTATTTTTGGCGCCTATTTTTTGCGAGTAAAAACATTTTTTTCAACGAAAGAAAAAAGTTTTTTAAAATAATTAAAAAATGCGTTTTTTTCTGCATTGGCATCGAACATGTATAATATGCAAATTAAATTATTTGGGAAAGTTTCAAAGAAAAGAGAATTTGCCGCTGGGTTTTTCGATAAAATGTGAATTTGGATATGACAAAGTAATGCTTTTTTGAGGAGAAAAAGAATGAAAATGGATGTAAAATTTAAGGTTAGTAACATCGGTTATTAAGAGTGATAGTAATCGAACAGTTTGTTACTATCAATGAGAGTAAACAAAAACTTAGTTATTATTAAAGTACAGTAATCGGATTTTGACAAAGTTGAAATTTTTGTGTTATTTTCAATTTTCAAAAATGAGAGTAATAACAAAAGTCAATTTTTAACATTTTGGATTACTGTAAGTACAGTAACAGAAAAATGTAAAATCTTATTTTATCATTACTATCAAGAAAAACAAATAAATTTTAATTTTGAGAATTACTGTAACGTGAGAGTAAAATACCATACGTTAGGTACCCTTACTATCACTTCTACAGTAAACAATTTTAAATAAAGTACAGTAATCATAAACAATAACCTACCAGCAGAAATGAGATCAGATAAATCATATTTTGCACATAAATGAGCAGGAAAATCTTTGATTTTTCTTGATCGTAAAGTTAAAATCCCAGAAAGTCCGGCATCTTCAAACATCTTTTCAATGGGTTTTGTTAGCTCTGCTGATTGAGCTGATGAAGATGTTGATGGAAAAGATGCTGATGAATCACATATATCATCAGATCCGCCTGAAGCTGTTGAAGGCAGAAGAGATGAAGTGATTACAGCAGCATTGGCCCCAAGGGCGCCAAGCCGCCGCTTTGATGTCCTCCACGTAGAAGCCGTATTTTCGTTTTAAGAGAAAAAAATATTTTGAAATAAATGTTTTAAAAATATATATTACGGTAATTATATATGCCTGATGGTGGCTGCTAATCAATGATGCCTAAAAATAGCAACAAAATGAATATACATTTTTTTAACATTTTGAAGCTGCTGCAACAGCAAGAATATGTTTAACGGGAGAAATCTGACACGCAAAAATATTATATGATGAACGAAAAAAAAAATATAAATGTTATAAAATATTCGTGTTTTTCACATTCCCTTCTTCTTCTTTTTTTTTTGCTCACTTGCTTTTCTGCGGTTTTGACCATTGCAAAATTTGAGCAAAAAAATAGAGGGGGAAAAACTTTGTATAAACGGGAGAATAAAAAAAGGGGAAAAATGAGGGCAGCAAAAAATAAGGGTCTTTCCATCACTTTTTACGAGAAGCTGCAAAAATAAAAGATGCCGACAAAAAAAATATATAAAAACTTAAAAAGGTTTAAAAACAAGGTGTTGAACTTTGTTTTGAAAAGAAAGAAAAGTTTTGAAATTTTTTGTGTCAAAAAAAGAAAAAGTTTTTAAAAAAATGGAAAAAAGTGAGGTAAAAAAATCCATGACAGGGGTCATTTCCGGTGTGATCAATTTTAGTGGTTGTTGACTATCACATGAAAAAATACAACAAAAATAGTATGATTGTAGTATAATAGTGATTGAGGAACATCAAAAAAATGCCGGCAAAAAACAAATGTGTAACATTTTGCAAAATGAACATGGAAAGTTTTAAGCTTTTTGTGAAAAATTCAGTTTAAAGATTACAAAAAAGAAAACAGATACTGTAAAAAATTTGAGGTACAAAAATGCATTCCAGGGATGGGATTTTTTGATGATCAACACAAAGATTGTTGTTGTTAATATCACTCACATGCAAGCATAAAAATAAAGAGTATGATTGTAAAAAATCAAAGACCCTGACAGTGATTGAAGAGTTAAAAAGCAAAAACATGGAATGCAATAAAAATGAAAAAAATATTTTGGTATGAATCATTCTTTTTGCTTGTAAAATGTAAAAGAATGTGCGTTTCTTAAAGCTATCAAAAAAAAGTGTATCATCGGCGATAGCCATCGTCTACGATCAACGATTGGGGTGAAGCAAAATTGTGAAATATAAAAAATTTTGTTTAAAAACAATGTCTAGAAAATACTTTTTAGGTAAGAAAAAAGAGAACTAAACACGCTTAAAAAAGCAATTTTTTTTAAAATCCTAAAAAACAAAACTCAAATTCTTCAATCAATTTGATCAATGATATAAAAGAAGGAATTGAAACAATGAAAGTAAAATAGACGTTTTTGAGGCAAAAAAACAATCAAAAAATTAATGATAACAAAGCAAAAAAGAGCAAAAAAGAAGGATGTCAACAAACAAAAAAGAGGAAAAAACACAAAAAATTAATTCAAATCAGTGTTTTTTATTTGGTTTGAATTTGGCGTTTTTAGTCTTCGAAAACAGGAAATGTATTTTAGCCAAAACAAAGAAAAGGGAAACGCTTTGTTAGAAAAAAACAAAACGAATCACAAAAAGTAATGGTACTGAATTTTTGGATCAAAAATTTAGTCTTCAAGCTGCAAACAAACGACAAAAACTAGACACAACAAAATTTAAAAAAATCAAAAACAAAAAATGTAAACCTTGAACGATAACAAAAAGTAGCATTGAAAACACATGTTCCCTTAAGCCTAACATTATCTGATCTGCACAAAAAACTTCCTTTCTACACGACTATCAATTAAATCAAAGTATCAGATTTCGTATATCCGATATCCTCAACTTTTTCTTCTGCAAAATCTCTGATGATCAAAGCTACTTCCTGCAGCTTTCAAAGCCGCAAAAACGCTATAAAGTGTTTTCCAAAATCCTCTTCCGTTTTCTTTTTCTTTGATTTCTTTCTAATCTTTAATAAATCCCCCTCATAAAAAAGGAAAAAAGCTTTTGCGCATCTTATTTCACTTTTTACTATTATAATATTTTTGCAAGTGCAAATTTCTTTTTTTTTGATGATGCTTGTAAAAATATTTATTGTTGGCTAACATCCAAGCATTTCATTTTATTGAGGCGGCTTTGCTTTTCTGGCTTTTGTTTTCCCTCCAAAAAACTAATATAAACGCGGAAAACCGGTTATCTCGTTTTACAAATAACTATTTTTTTATAAAAATATTTTTTGTCCTCAATGATACATAAAAAAATAGCAGGAAAAAAGCAATATTAAAAAAATGAATCTTTTTCTTCTTTTAAAGTTGCAGCAAAAGAAAAAGGGGCAATATCAGACAGACAAGGCCAAATAATATTTTTTTTACAAAAAAAATTGAAACTAAAGAAATAAGATCAAATATAAAAAAGGTGAAAAATGCTACGTTTTTTTGAAGAATAAAAACATTGTAAGAAGATTAACAAAAAAGAAGAAGAAGGTGGCAAAGTTTCTTCAAAAAGATTCAAAAGAAGGGAGGTAAACAAGATTTGGTGATGGGCTTCATGAGAGGGGTTATTTTGGTATCAGAATTATCAGTGAATCAAATATTATCAATTATCATTGATTTATAGAAGAGTTGAAAAGTGAAAAATTTGTTTAAGGTATTAAAAAAGTGAAAGGTGGCAAACGATCTATGATAAAAGATTTTTTGATTTTGAGGAAAGGAGAGATTAAAGAATCCTAAAAGTTTTTAAAACACAAAAATCAATCAAAAAAGTGTAAACAAACGCCGACATTTTTATTAATCGATCCAATTTTTAAGCTAATTTTAAAAAGTTTAAACATATTTAAAATTTTTTCCTTTTAAAATAGTTTCCCACAGAGCTTAACCCCCAAACATTGCTGTTCCTTGAACAACAACAAACAAAACCCAAATGGCATTGTTGTTGTTGTTAAAGACCCAAATTTTCTCAAAAGAAAAAAACCGAAAAACAATTTTATTCTTCTTCTTTTATTAAAGCTAACTCACAAGCTAGCTTAGATTGGATAAAATGAAAAAAAAGAAAAAGGAAAATAACATGGTTTAAAACCATTAAACATCATCATTGAATAAATGCGTTAAAGCTAAAGAAAATTTTAAAGCGAACTCTTTCTTTTTTATTTTTTTCTCATATCTAAGATGCAAACGAACGAACAAAAAAGAAGAAGAAAAAAACGCGGGGCTGGACATGTCATCATCATTTTTTGGTTGGGGTTTTCAATGAATTTTTCTTTGGCATTTTTTTATATGTTTGGGTTGTGTTTGTCAGCAGCAGCAGGAGTAGGAGTGGGGGAGGATAGCATGGATGGGAAGGGAAGGGCAAAAAAAAGAGGAAAAAAATCATCTATGAGCAGCAGCAATTTTTGCGCGACCTTCCTTCCTCCGTTTTTTGATGGTCAAAGAAATAAAAGGGAAGGAAGAAAAACGGAAATGAACACTTTTGAGAAAAAAACACACTCACATTTGGTCCAATTGCCTTTTTTTATTTCTGGCCCGTTTCTTTTTTTTAAATGGATCCCAATAAAAAAAGTAGGAAGAAGAAATCAATGAAATGCCATTCATTAAACTGATTGATTTTATTTTATTGCCACTAGTTTTTTTCTTATTGGACAAGGGTGAGGGGACAAAAAATGAATGGCAATAAAGTCACAGTTTGTGGCAACAAATATAAAAATGAAATATGCAAATGAGAAGGTTTTTTTGACTCAAATGAGTTTAGGACAAAAACAAATGAGAGTAAACGTAAATGACGAAAGTGTTGATTTTGGTGTTACTATCATTGAGTGTAACAACAAGATTTTATTACTATCAGTAACAAAAAGCTAAAAGAAATCTCACTCTTTAATGTAATATTATAACAAAAAATAACCAAATTCATTCTAACTCTCTCCATAAACATAGATGACTAATCCAAAAATAAGTATATATCAAAGTTCAAGATCTCCGACATCGGTAGGAAAGGTTGATTAAGAAATATCACATCAACCTTCAAAGTTACCACCCATTGTTTTTTTATTACCCAACTTAAAAAACTTAAAAACAATGATTCAAAAACCGTCAACCACAAATCTTCCCCTAAACTAAAATATCGTCCCTGACTAGGAGGTCTTCACCGAAAAAGATTCATTACCATTTTCCAGTTTTTGCCTTCCATCGATGATTCTAAAATTGCTGCCAAAAAAGAAAACTGTCAAAAAATAAATTTTAATTAAAAAAAGTCGAAAAAAAGAGTGTTGAAATAGAAGTAATGGTAGAAGAAAAAAAAGCAGCAGCAGCTTGGGAAAGAAAAAAAAATTGATGTTTAAGATTAGATCAAATCAAAATGCAAATATAAATTTTTAATGTTGAATCATCGAAAAATAAGAAAAAAATGCAATAAACTCTTTTTTTTGGATGCAAAATAGAATACAGTTTTACGAGAAATAAGATTGAACTTGGGGAAAGCAGAAATTATAATAAAAAAAACTATAAAAAAGACCAAAAACATATTTAATTTTTTTCTCTAAAATTGAAGCAACTTTTTTTCTGAATTTGTGATATTTTTTACTACACGATGATCTCTAAAAAGGTAACAAAAATATTTTTTTGATAAAAAAAAATGTTGAAGAAAAAAAACACCTTTGCTTCTTCTCCCTTTTTTTCATTTCTTTGTAACGCTTTCTTTGAACGAAAAAGTCGAAGGGCATGTAGCGCAATTGGATAGCGCACTAGGCTTCGAACCTAGGGGTTGCAGGTTCGAGTCCTGCCATGCTCAAAATTTTTTTTCTTTTTTTTCGTTTATTTTTTAACAAATTAATGCTGGAAATAGTGTGCAAAAAATATGTAAATTTTCGGAGCTATTTAAAATGAGGCAAAAAGTTGAAATTGAAAAAAAAGAATTGCCGATAAGCTAGCTAGCTTTCATAGATATCATTCCATGTTTTTTCTATAAACTTTATCCAATGTTTGTTATAACCAGTTTAAGCGACAAACTTTTCTTTTTTTTCTCCATTTCCTTAAAACTTTTTAAATAAAAATATCAAATTACTTTCACGAAAAAAAGTTTTATTTGGCTGTCCAAGCTTTTAGAATATTCACGAATCCCCTTTTAAAAAAAACTCCCGAGCAGCAGCAATTTTTTTAGATATGAAAAAATGGATACTAAAAAAAACCTAACAGCTGAATAAATTGTTGAAGCCTAAAAAACATAAGCTTATTATTAGTATTTTTTGTTTTTATTACACTTTCATTCTCCAAAAACAAATAACAAGCTTTTTTAAATGGGAAAAAGAGCTAAAGCCGATGTGGTCAAAAAAATAATGTAAAAGCAGAAAGAAAAATGAAATCAGATCAAGCTGTTTTGCTTGCTTTTTTGTGGGATTTGTTACACAGACTGGACTAGGAATATTTTTTCAGATAAAAAACATAAAATTTTCTGAAAACAAAGTGATTGAAAAAATATTTGATACAGCTGTTTTCTATTAACAAATTTTTTGAAGTATTTTGGAAGCAAAAAACATTGAAATGAATCACTTAAACATTTTGATGGCAAACATAACAATAAATTTTTAACATTTTTTTTTATCATAAAAAGTGCCAAATTCCCGAGATTTTGTTAACTACAGTAATCCCTTCATTGTTACTGTCAATTTAATTTCTATTTATAGCCATTCTTGTTTACTTTCATTTTACAGTAACATCAATCCTCCTATATATAAAATTAAAGCAAAGATAAAAATAAAAACTCTTTTTTCAACATTACGAAACTAATGTTTTAAATTTTACACTAAAAATGAACCGATTGAATAAGACTCATTAGCTTTTTGTCCTCCTTCAGGGGGACCGGATATTAAAGAAAAATAAAACGATTAATTGTAATCCATCATTTTCGAAAATGAATTAAGTTTATGCAACAATAAAATAGCACTTGCTTTAATATTATTTATCAAAATAAGAGCCAGGTGATCGTATGCTAATTGCTCCGATGATGTCAAAAATTTGGAGATAACAAAAAATGGTAGTTCTCAATCGTAAACGTTTATCACTTATTTTATTTACAATCTTTGCTTCCGATTTTTAAGGTACATATTTTATGATTAGAAAAATGTGATAAGGATAAAAAATTAGCATAATAAATTTTAGGGGTGAAATGAAAATTAACAGGAATATAAATTACAGTAATCATTACCATATATGATAATTACAGTAATTTTGCTACAATTATTAATCAAAAAAAAACAACAAACGATAAATCTTAAAATCCACGATTAAAACTTTTTTTGCGATAATTTCTGTAACCAGATACCGATTTTTTGAAGACCCAAAAACAACAACAAAAAACCCTTCAATGAAAAAAAAAAGTTTCCATTTCAAATAAGAATAATAAAAATAATAACAATATTGTTTTTCGGCGCGGTTTCCTTTAAGAATTTTAAAATAAGGATAGTCATTTTAAGAAAAATATTTTAAGAACCATTACTTTAAGAATTATAGAACAAGAATAATGTTTTGAAGACGCAAAATTTAAAGATTTTTGTTTAAGAACAACTAATTTAAGTTTTTTTGATTTTAGGATAAACATCTAAATATGCTTTTTTTTAAATTTTATTTTAGTTTTTTTAAATCAAGAACGTGTTGATTCAGGACGTATAATTTGAGAATATTATTTTAAAAATTGTTTGTTCAAGGATAAAAAAACAAGAATAAATATTTAAGAATGATAAAATAAAAATAAAAAATTAAGAAAGTTAAAAAAAGGAAGTTGAAAAAAAGATGTTGTCGCAACATGCGACATTTTAAGAAAAGCTGATTTAAGGATTTGCTCTGGGTTTTGGCACAGTGTTCTTTTAAAAATTACTGTAATTATTGGTCACATTATTACTGTAACCGTAACAAATAACAATATCATTGATAAATCTTGGCCGTAAAAGCAAAAAAATACTGTAGCTTTCAAAAGAACACTTTGCCAAAACCCAGAGCAAATCCTTAAATTAGCTTTTCTTAAAATGTCGCATGTTGCGACAACATCTTTTTTTCAACTTCCTTTTTTTAGCTTTCTTAATTTTTTATTTTAATTTTATCGTTCTAAAATTATTGTTCTTATTTTATTTTACTTATTTTATCATTTTCAAAGTTCACGTTTTTAAATTATATTTCTTAAAATAATATTTTTAATCATTAATTCCTTAAAAAAGCAATATTTAATTTCATAATACTTAAACAAACATCCTTTAACTAGCATTCTTAAACTTTTGTGCTTAAAGCAGATATCTTTAATTTATCATTCTTATCATATCATTCTTAAATCATTGATATTTATTACACTATTCTTAAAATATTTTTCTTAAAATGACAATCCTTATTTTAAAATTCTTAAAGGAAACCGCGCCTGTTTTTCAAAGAAAGAAGAAGAAGGTCCGATTATTTTTTAACTGTTGCTTGCTTGCTTCTTTTCATCGAAAATTTGCACCCAAAAACTACCATCAAAAAAAAGAAGAAAGCAATAGTTTCAGCTTTGACCTCGGCTCTTTTTTCCTCTCTCTTCTTTTTTTGTGTTTCAATCAAAAATAAGCTTGAATGAAAAAAGTATAAAAACAGACCGAAAAAAAGAGGACGGTTAAGTTGAACCTAAGCAAAGCAAAAAGCTTAAAAGTGAGCATTTGCTTGGTTTTCTATTTTTTCCCGCTTGGTTGAAAATTTTTCGGCGATAAAAATGCATTCGGAAAAAGAAGAAGAAGACAGGCATATTTTAAGCTGAAACTCAACCACAGAAAATATAAAACCTTCCTCGTCATTAGTCACTTTTTTGCGATCACCCAAAAAATTGCAATTGTTTCAACTAAAAAACTTAAAAAATATCCGGATCAAAAAAAAGCTAATAGGTGTCAATCTTTTTTGAGTAAAAAAGTGAGATAAAATAATTATCTAAAATAACAAACATATTTGGTCACTTTTTGTCAAAAATGGTCAAAACAATTTTTTAGCTAAAAATCTGATCGATAAGGGTCCTAAAATTATTACTGTAAAATCCATTGAATAAAATTGTGGTAAAAAATACCGTAATTAGAAAAATAAAGTTATTTTACTATTAATAGTAATTAAAATCGTAAACTTAGAAAAAACGGTTACTCTCAAAATTTAATAGTAAGAAAATCAACAAAAGTCGAATAAAAACGATTACTATCCATTTTTGAAAGTAATGAAAATCAACCATATTTTGCAAAAAAGCGATTACTCTCTATTTATTCACAACAAATTCTGCTCTAATTTAACAATAAAAATTTTTACAAAAATGATTGTTTTCATTATTTTGGCCATCAAACCATATCCCTCATTTAATCTCCAAAATCATAAATCCATTTTTATTAGCCAAAAAATCTTCTAAAAATTTCTGTCCAAGTCCAGACACTTTAATTCCAAAAAAGTTCCATTTTTTACAAATTTTCTCAATTGTTAAAAAAGGTCAAAGTATTTTTTTGGAAGAGGAACAGATTGAAAAAGGAAAAAAGACATGAGGTTGCTTCTTTTGCAAAAAAATAAATAAATAGACTCAAAAATCAAAAGAAATAACTATGTCGTTAGTAAACATTGAAAAAGGTCACTCAAAATTTCATTTATTTTTTTTGAAGAATACAAGAAAGGTGAATGAACAACAATATTGTCGTCTCCGTCAGTCGAGGAAGAAAAGGTGGACTTTGAAGACGAAGGAGAAAAAAAAGGGGAACGGCTTTGGAGAGTTATTAAAAAAAACATAATTTTTACTAATTTTTTTCTTTGCGGACTTTGATTTATATCGTTTTTTTACAAAAAACTATGTTGTCAAGGGAAAGAAAAAAGGTAGTCCGGTATTGATTGAAAAATACAAAAATGGTTCATTATTTGAATTAATCAAAGGCAAAAATCTGTAGAAAGATTTTAATCTAAAAAAGAAGGAAAAAGTGCTAATTGGAAGTTACTTTTCTGCTTTGTTTCCCGGTAAGAAAAGCGGCGATTAAAACGATTACTAATTTGCATAATTTTAGTCGATTTAATTTTTAGGCCATTTTCTAAAAATCATTTGATTGTTAAAAATAGTTTTAATATTTTAGAGACAAATTTTCTTAAATTTTTGAGAGTAATCGAAATTTAACAAAAGTCATCAAAAAAAGATTACTATCAAAAAGTGATAGTAATCAAAAATGTAAAACATAAACAAAATTGTTTACTATCACAATTTTTTTTTCAATTTGTTAGTGGGGATATAGGATATTAAGTCATAAAAATTGAATACCTTTGACTAAATTATTCGTATCTTTTATCCACCTTTTGATTCCCTGTCTGATGCCTTCAAAAAATATTTTTGCCAAACCCCTAAAATTTTTGACACTTTATCCCCCAAAAAAATTAATTGCCGCGGTATTTTATCAAATAAAAAAGTTTCCTTCTCTTTCTTCGTCGCTGACAAATTGGATGCGGTAAACCACAAAAACAAATGCCTTTTGATTTAAAAGAATAAAATAACAAATTTTTATTATTTTTCAACTTCAAAGACTTTTTTAGAATAGTAAAAAAAGACTTACGAATATTCCATCTCTTTTTTTCATGTTTATTAGTCGTAAAAAAACAAAATAAAACTTTTTTTAAAGCTTTTAATTTTTGTTTGCCCCTTTTTTCAGAAAAAATAAATGAATGAACCAGTTTTTGAGGATTTAAAAGATTTTTACTTTTTTTTAATGTACAGATTTGATTTTTTAGAAATGGATTTAATGTTGTTGTTGCTGCTGCAGCAAGTATTTGGGGTAGTTGGGGGTAGTACAAGATGACAGTAAAAAATGGGAAAAATCAAATCCAAAACTGCGATATGCAAATTACAAAACGATGGCATTTACAAAAGTTTCCCCTCGGGGCAAAAACTAAAATAGCAGAAACAACAAATTAGAACATTTCAAAAGTGTACTAAAATTTAAAAACTATCAAAAAAGCTCTTCGATCAAGCAAGCAAAAAAATAATAAAAACGGCATTTGTATACATTTTTGATTTTTCCGGATATACGAAATCCTGCCTCATTCAAGTGCCATTGGCCATCATTAAAAATCTTTTTTTATTGTTTTTACAAATTAAAAAAAAATTTAACGGGGATATTTTGCATACTTTACATCAATAAAGTATACATCATCTAATCCGTTAATGTGAAAAAACGGATATATCAAATCCCTCACATATATCAACAACAAGTTGAACACTGAAAACAAAAAACTGGGAGTCATAAAAAACGTAAAAATAAATATAATAATAATAAAAGTTATGATTTTCTTTGACAATCCCCACCCCTGTTCCACCTTTCTCCTCTTTTTTTGTTTGACATAAAAAAAGTAAAAAAACGGCAACAAATGGGATATATCAAATCTCTCTTCATTTTTCCCTTTCCAACCACCATTTGTTGCTGCTGCTGCTTTTTTGTTTTCATTTCTGCTGCTGCCAAACGAATTAATAAAATCTCGAACAACAACGACAGAAAAACAGGCGTTCGAGATTTTTTTACTTTTTTTTCATTGAATGAAAAAAACTAATTACCAATTATTGACCATAGGAACGAAAAATTGAAAAAAAGGCGACAAATGGTACAAATCCTTTTTTTGCATTAGTATTTTTATTTTCTCTTTTCCCGACTGGACAACATTTTTATGAGGATTATTAGTGTGTTTTTTTATCTTTTGGGTGGAAGTAATAAAAAAAATGAAAGGGAAAAGATAGAAGCTGGGAGGAAAAAACGGAAAAACATTAAAATAAAGCGGGGAGATAATCTTATCAATAGAGGATTTTTAATAGACTTTTTTAAAAAAGCAACAAATATCTAAAAATAGTTTATTATTAGTTTTTATTGAAAAATATAAAAAGTATAAAAATGATTGGTGCAGCACCAATGGTGCAAATTTCAAAGTTAACAAAATTTGCATAAATTACAAAAAATACGATTTTAATTTAGATTATTCAAAATATTTTGTAATATAAAAGCGCTACCGTAATCAAATTGGAACTAATCAGAGATAGCTAAAATATTCAAATTTTTTAATACCTTAAGAGTATCATAAGAATAAAAGATATCTTATTTCAGTAATAAAAAGTATATAATTTTACAAAAAAACATGTAACTCAATTTTTTTGCAGTTTTTTAATCCAAAAATGCCAACGGCATTAAAAAAAGAACACTTTCAAACACTAATCCAAAAAATAGACACGCAACGTTCTTATATTTTTCTAACTTCAAAAACTCAAACAACATCTAAAAATAAAGCTATAAATAATTTAATAAATATAATTAATGTTCATTTTGGGTTTAAGAAAAAAATTATACAATTGCGTTTTTCGACAAAAAATAGACGAAAAAAAATATAACCAAAAAACATTTCTTTGGACAACTAAAAAAAGTACTGTAATCAATCATTTTTTTTCTTCAACGTAAAAAATTTTTGACTTTCTTTGTTTTTTGTCCTTGGAGGTTTAGAGAAAAAAGAAAGAAAAGAAATGTGCCGAAAAAAAGATGGAAGAGTTTATCAAAGATGACACCTGTGAACATTTTTTGGGAATTTCAGAAACTGCTTTTTTGTTTCATTGTTTGGGAAAAATAAAAATACAGTAATCTACAGTACTTAAACAAATAAATTTTGTTTTTTAACAGAACCAAACTTTTAAAAGATTCAGTTTGTGTATTGAAACCCTCCAGAGCTTTTAATTTCATAAAATTTCATTTTTTTCAGAAAAAATAAAAAAGTCTAAAACTTTGAATAAAAACTACTTTTGCAATTCACAAAAGCTTTTTTTGCAAAAAAAACTTTTCATTTTAATTTCAAAAAAACATCTTTTAAGAAACCCATTCTTTTTTTAAATTTTTTAAACCCAACTTCCTTTTCATTTTCTTTCTCAAAAAACTCTTTTTTCTTAAGAAAAATGTCTTTTTCAAAAAAGTTACTGAACCGTTTTTTGCAACAAAAAAATTTTGCTTCAAAAATAATGACCGCTGTTTTTTGTCGCATTTTTCATTTCTTTTTTAAAAAAAAAAGCTGACAAATGTCTCAAAAGTTTTAAATTTTCATTTTTCTTCTGGAAAAAATTGAAAATATAAGTTTTAAACGCGTTCGCTTTTGTTGTCAGACATTTCTCAAAAAAGTGTGACAAAAAATGAAAAATTGCACAGTTGTTCTTTTTTTAAATGGGTTTAAAAAGTTTTTGTTGATGTCTGTTTCTTGGGGTTTAAGACAGTGTTTATAAAAATATGACAAACATTTTTAATTTTTAACAAACCATGAAAAGTTAGAAAAATAGCCTTCGGGGCACTGAGCGATTATTTTTAGTTCCAAAGAAAAATGCCAAAACCGCATTTTTTGTTAAACTTTAAATTCAAGTTCGTAAAAAAATATCCAAAAATATAACATATAATTACACTGTCAGGAAATCCTGCACAGAATTTTCTGAGTCTAAATATTCTCATGCCAATTTTCCAATAAAACCCCTAAAGGATAAACCAGGTCAACCTGTCTTATATAAAAGCAGCCCATGCCTTACCAAACCTCAGTCTGGAATGAAGCAGTGAAGAAGAGAAGTGCAGAGAATAGGCATAGTCCATTTCTGTTTATTATTTGTTGTTTGTTATTGTATTTATTATATTTGTGTATTATTAACTTGTGTATATCTTTATTTTATTATATTTAATAAATCCCCTGTTTACTTTGATTCTCAATTCTGGCAAAGTCCCGAAACCCGAGTCCCCTATATCAACCCCAACGTTTGATCCGACATTTTGGTGCATCGACAACTTTGCTGAATCATGAGTTTCAAAGGCCCCCTCAACAATTCTAGGGCAAGTGCTATTGAAAAGTACAATGAAGCCATGAAGGTTTCTAAGCCTGAATTTAAAACCGTCCGAGAAGCAATTTTATTTGCAAAATCTGTGACCGATACAATTGCAGCTCTTGAAGATACATTTAAAAGTTGTAAAGAAGGTTATGCTCAATGGGAAACTTACATTGCTCAATTGGAAGCCTCAAATGCAACAAGAGCTGAACAAGAAAAAAATCTTTTACTTGAAGTTGTTCACGACAAGACAGATGGATTAAATTTAATTTATGATAATCTCCCTGCTGCCAAAAAGCATCTTACTGATATTCGAAATGCTTGCCTTGATGATTCTCTCAAACTTGATACTTCTTCTGCATCATCTCCTAACTCATCCGCAAACAAAGATAATACCCCATCCCCCTCGTCTGAAGCCACGACGGCAACGACACTCCCTCCATCACATGAAGCCACGATGGCAACAACTCATGCTGGTGATCCTAATGCAGCCATGACGGCAACCTCTCAACTTAATCCACCTTCCTTGGTTCAACCAACAGCTGATTCTCCACCTGTCGTCCCTCCTCAACCTTCAAACGTTGCTTATCAACCGTACCAGATATACAACTTACCCAAATTGGATTTACCTACTTTTGATGGAAATCCCCGTGAATATCGTTATTTTTGGCAAGCCTTCAGTATTGTACATGATAATCCACTTATTAATCCATTAGAAAAGCTGATTATGTTAAATGGACAACTTCGTGGAAAAGCAAAGCAAGCAGTTTCATCATATGATATTCATGCTGCAAATTACAATCTTGTTGTAAATGCAATCTCAACTAGATTCGGTACACCAGAAATGATATTTAAAACATTGTACAATGATTTTAATGATATTTGGCCAAAAAGTGATTCTATTAGTGATATTGCCTCAGCGATTTTCGATATGGAAAGTATTCTGAACCAACTTATGAACAGCAATATTAATATCGATGATGGCACCTGGAAATTATTGTATACTTCAAAAATTCCAAGAAGGATTTTATTGCAAGTTTATTATTTTGGATTAAACCCCTCCTTTATTGAACTACGGGAAAGAGTTCTCCTAGTTGTAAATTCTGAATATGATTTATTTGAACGTGATAATAAAACTTCAAAATTGAATCATTCATTTGAACATTCTTCAAATATTAGAAGCAGAAATAATGATAAAGATTGTGTATTCTGCGGCAAACATCGAAATTCAGCTTCATGCAAAACTGTCCGTGAAATCAAAGAAAGGAAGAAAATTGTAGCTGAAAATAATTTATGTTTCAAATGTCTTAAACCTGGACATTCAGCATCTTCGTGTTGGAATTCCAAACCTTGTTTCCATTGCAAAAGCAATCACAATGAAGCCTTTTGTCAAACAGCAGCCAATGCTCCCTCCAAACACCAAGTTCATACAACTGTAATCAAATGCAAATCTGCACCAAATGAAGTTGCAATGATGATAAAACCTGCACCTGTATGCAATCCCCATCGTCCTTTATTAGAAAGAAAAGCAAATATTTTCTTTGATTGTGGAGCAACAGCCAGTTTTATTAAAGAAGATCTTGCTATTAAATTAAAGCTACCTGTTATTCAAGAAGAAAATTTGGTACTTCAAAAATTCTCTGAAAGCTCAGCATCTGATCCTATTTCAAGCAAAAAAGTGAAATTATTTATTAAAACCCTTAATAATGAATCTGTTGAAATTCATGCTTATACTGTAAAAGCTATTACTGATGTCTTATTAATGATTGATTCAAATGATAAGCACCATGTGGAACCCAATATTTTAATTGGTAATGATTACTGTTGGACTTTTATGCCTTCAAAAAAGCTTTCTAATGGATATTCTGAAGTTGAAACTTCTTTGGGTTCAATCATTTGTGGCAAAAAGACATCTCCCAAATTAAATGATGAAAATTTAAATATTACAGAAACTCCTATTTCCATCACTCAACCTAGTAATCGTGAAATGGAATTAGAAAATCAATGTGATCGAATGAAAAGAAATTTAAAAGATATGCAAAATTTATTTGAAGCAACTGAAGCTGAACTGGTCGCTGAAATTGATGAAGTTAAATCATCCAATAAAAATTTGATTGCTTCCCAACGGGATCTCCAGCAAAAGTTATTCAATGAAAGGAATGAAAGAGAAGATTTTGCAAACGAAAATTGCCTTCTCAAATCCCAAATCCAACAACTTTCAAATGAAAATGAAAAGTACTGTAATTCTTTTCAAGAAAAAGCAATCCTTAAAGCTGAAGCATCTTCAATCAAATTAATTGTTGAAAAACAAGATGTTGAAATCAGCAAATTGAAAGCTATTGATGCTCGAAATAATTCAACCATTAAATCTCTAAGAAGCCTGCTCGTTAATGTTCGTGATATGTTCGAAGCAACTTCAAAGAAAAATTCTCTTCAAGAAGAAGAAATTAAACAACTTGCAGAAGCCAATGACCAACTCTTCGTTGAAAACTCAGAACTTAAAGAAGCAGTTCAATCTTTACAAAATGAAATCAAAAGCTGCAAAGTTGTTCAACCAAATAATCAACTTTCATTATTCGAAGAACTGCAAGAAGCAGCTAACAGTGAAACAAGTCCTCCTTATCCTTTACCTCAAAAACTTGAAGTGCCGCGTGGCAGACCCCCAACTTTAACTGAAACTGAACAACCAAAACATGTCAACAATGAAGTCAAAAAGTTTGAAAAATTTGTCCTGAAAAGTTCAACTTTTATTCCGACGTCCAATGATTCAAATGATTTGTTAGATTTCAAATCTGAAAAAACAAGTAATGATACCACCTTTTCGTGGCCGGGAAGGAAGCTGGCACCAGCCTTTAAATTAATTCATGAAAATTCTATTATTCATGCAACTCCAAATGTTTATATTTATTTAAAATTGCAACCACCAAAATTTGTATTTATTAATTCCACCAAATTCGAAATACTTATTTTACATTTTAAACATCCTCTGTTATTTCTCTTCAAAACTTTATGGATAAAGATGGCGGTTAATCTTATTATTAAATTATCAATAATTTATGTCATCACCTTTCGCCTCCTCTTGTGTGGCCGGAGTGTCAGGAAATCCTGCACAGAATTTTCTGAGTCTAAATATTCTCATGCCAATTTTCCAATAAAACCCCTAAAGGATAAACCAGGTCAACCTGTCTTATATAAAAGCAGCCCATGCCTTACCAAACCTCAGTCTGGAATGAAGCAGTGAAGAAGAGAAGTGCAGAGAATAGGCATAGTCCATTTCTGTTTATTATTTGTTGTTTGTTATTGTATTTATTATATTTGTGTATTATTAACTTGTGTATATCTTTATTTTATTATATTTAATAAATCCCCTGTTTACTTTGATTCTCAATTCTGGCAAAGTCCCGAAACCCGAGTCCCCTATATCAACCCCAACGTTTGATCCGACATTTTGGTGCATCGACAACTTTGCTGAATCATGAGTTTCAAAGGCCCCCTCAACAATTCTAGGGCAAGTGCTATTGAAAAGTACAATGAAGCCATGAAGGTTTCTAAGCCTGAATTTAAAACCGTCCGAGAAGCAATTTTATTTGCAAAATCTGTGACCGATACAATTGCAGCTCTTGAAGATACATTTAAAAGTTGTAAAGAAGGTTATGCTCAATGGGAAACTTACATTGCTCAATTGGAAGCCTCAAATGCAACAAGAGCTGAACAAGAAAAAAATCTTTTACTTGAAGTTGTTCACGACAAGACAGATGGATTAAATTTAATTTATGATAATCTCCCTGCTGCCAAAAAGCATCTTACTGATATTCGAAATGCTTGCCTTGATGATTCTCTCAAACTTGATACTTCTTCTGCATCATCTCCTAACTCATCCGCAAACAAAGATAATACCCCATCCCCCTCGTCTGAAGCCACGACGGCAACGACACTCCCTCCATCACATGAAGCCACGATGGCAACAACTCATGCTGGTGATCCTAATGCAGCCATGACGGCAACCTCTCAACTTAATCCACCTTCCTTGGTTCAACCAACAGCTGATTCTCCACCTGTCGTCCCTCCTCAACCTTCAAACGTTGCTTATCAACCGTACCAGATATACAACTTACCCAAATTGGATTTACCTACTTTTGATGGAAATCCCCGTGAATATCGTTATTTTTGGCAAGCCTTCAGTATTGTACATGATAATCCACTTATTAATCCATTAGAAAAGCTGATTATGTTAAATGGACAACTTCGTGGAAAAGCAAAGCAAGCAGTTTCATCATATGATATTCATGCTGCAAATTACAATCTTGTTGTAAATGCAATCTCAACTAGATTCGGTACACCAGAAATGATATTTAAAACATTGTACAATGATTTTAATGATATTTGGCCAAAAAGTGATTCTATTAGTGATATTGCCTCAGCGATTTTCGATATGGAAAGTATTCTGAACCAACTTATGAACAGCAATATTAATATCGATGATGGCACCTGGAAATTATTGTATACTTCAAAAATTCCAAGAAGGATTTTATTGCAAGTTTATTATTTTGGATTAAACCCCTCCTTTATTGAACTACGGGAAAGAGTTCTCCTAGTTGTAAATTCTGAATATGATTTATTTGAACGTGATAATAAAACTTCAAAATTGAATCATTCATTTGAACATTCTTCAAATATTAGAAGCAGAAATAATGATAAAGATTGTGTATTCTGCGGCAAACATCGAAATTCAGCTTCATGCAAAACTGTCCGTGAAATCAAAGAAAGGAAGAAAATTGTAGCTGAAAATAATTTATGTTTCAAATGTCTTAAACCTGGACATTCAGCATCTTCGTGTTGGAATTCCAAACCTTGTTTCCATTGCAAAAGCAATCACAATGAAGCCTTTTGTCAAACAGCAGCCAATGCTCCCTCCAAACACCAAGTTCATACAACTGTAATCAAATGCAAATCTGCACCAAATGAAGTTGCAATGATGATAAAACCTGCACCTGTATGCAATCCCCATCGTCCTTTATTAGAAAGAAAAGCAAATATTTTCTTTGATTGTGGAGCAACAGCCAGTTTTATTAAAGAAGATCTTGCTATTAAATTAAAGCTACCTGTTATTCAAGAAGAAAATTTGGTACTTCAAAAATTCTCTGAAAGCTCAGCATCTGATCCTATTTCAAGCAAAAAAGTGAAATTATTTATTAAAACCCTTAATAATGAATCTGTTGAAATTCATGCTTATACTGTAAAAGCTATTACTGATGTCTTATTAATGATTGATTCAAATGATAAGCACCATGTGGAACCCAATATTTTAATTGGTAATGATTACTGTTGGACTTTTATGCCTTCAAAAAAGCTTTCTAATGGATATTCTGAAGTTGAAACTTCTTTGGGTTCAATCATTTGTGGCAAAAAGACATCTCCCAAATTAAATGATGAAAATTTAAATATTACAGAAACTCCTATTTCCATCACTCAACCTAGTAATCGTGAAATGGAATTAGAAAATCAATGTGATCGAATGAAAAGAAATTTAAAAGATATGCAAAATTTATTTGAAGCAACTGAAGCTGAACTGGTCGCTGAAATTGATGAAGTTAAATCATCCAATAAAAATTTGATTGCTTCCCAACGGGATCTCCAGCAAAAGTTATTCAATGAAAGGAATGAAAGAGAAGATTTTGCAAACGAAAATTGCCTTCTCAAATCCCAAATCCAACAACTTTCAAATGAAAATGAAAAGTACTGTAATTCTTTTCAAGAAAAAGCAATCCTTAAAGCTGAAGCATCTTCAATCAAATTAATTGTTGAAAAACAAGATGTTGAAATCAGCAAATTGAAAGCTATTGATGCTCGAAATAATTCAACCATTAAATCTCTAAGAAGCCTGCTCGTTAATGTTCGTGATATGTTCGAAGCAACTTCAAAGAAAAATTCTCTTCAAGAAGAAGAAATTAAACAACTTGCAGAAGCCAATGACCAACTCTTCGTTGAAAACTCAGAACTTAAAGAAGCAGTTCAATCTTTACAAAATGAAATCAAAAGCTGCAAAGTTGTTCAACCAAATAATCAACTTTCATTATTCGAAGAACTGCAAGAAGCAGCTAACAGTGAAACAAGTCCTCCTTATCCTTTACCTCAAAAACTTGAAGTGCCGCGTGGCAGACCCCCAACTTTAACTGAAACTGAACAACCAAAACATGTCAACAATGAAGTCAAAAAGTTTGAAAAATTTGTCCTGAAAAGTTCAACTTTTATTCCGACGTCCAATGATTCAAATGATTTGTTAGATTTCAAATCTGAAAAAACAAGTAATGATACCACCTTTTCGTGGCCGGGAAGGAAGCTGGCACCAGCCTTTAAATTAATTCATGAAAATTCTATTATTCATGCAACTCCAAATGTTTATATTTATTTAAAATTGCAACCACCAAAATTTGTATTTATTAATTCCACCAAATTCGAAATACTTATTTTACATTTTAAACATCCTCTGTTATTTCTCTTCAAAACTTTATGGATAAAGATGGCGGTTAATCTTATTATTAAATTATCAATAATTTATGTCATCACCTTTCGCCTCCTCTTGTGTGGCCGGAGTGTCAGGAAATCCTGCACAGAATTTTCTGAGTCTAAATATTCTCATGCCAATTTTCCAATAAAACCCCTAAAGGATAAACCAGGTCAACCTGTCTTATATAAAAGCAGCCCATGCCTTACCAAACCTCAGTCTGGAATGAAGCAGTGAAGAAGAGAAGTGCAGAGAATAGGCATAGTCCATTTCTGTTTATTATTTGTTGTTTGTTATTGTATTTATTATATTTGTGTATTATTAACTTGTGTATATCTTTATTTTATTATATTTAATAAATCCCCTGTTTACTTTGATTCTCAATTCTGGCAAAGTCCCGAAACCCGAGTCCCCTATATCAACCCCAACGTTTGATCCGACAACACAGTTTCAAAATAAAAATCTAAAAAGAGTCAATGTATTACATATTTCATACAGTAACTCAAAATCCTACTTGTTTAGACTTCTTAAAAAATAGAAGAAAAATGTGTAAAAACTTTCTTTGAAGTGCCAAAAATATGAACTTCCAGACAGATATCAATAAAATGATATACAAACCCCTTGAAAAAAAAGGAAGATGTCCTGAGGCAAAATAGTTGTAGAATTTGTTTGTCGTCAAAAATAGAGAAGTTCTTTTTAGAAAAAAAAGTTATACGTTTTTTTCTTATTTGAAAGCTAACTTTTCCTTTGCAAAAAGACATAATTAGGGATCACCGCATGAAAAAAAATTTTCTTATTTTGCATAAATTTTTATGTGTTCCTATGCTTTCAAGTCTTCTGAATCCAATGGTGTATTCAGAATTTTTTTATCTTAAGTATTTATAAAGTTACAGTAAATTTACGGCGGCGACTTTCACATGCTGACGGCAGGAAAATCGTTTCCAGCCAGCACGCTGAAAAACCTTGTCCGAGTGGAAAAAGGCGCATGCTTTGCGTGCAAAACATGCGTGGTTCGGTTCCCCGCGTGAACATAAAAAAAGTTAGTAAATGAAAAAAGTTTGCAAATTGTAAAATTAATAATTTTAATGTTATTGTAACATAAATTAATATGATTTATTGCAATTAATTAATTATTTCACGATTTTTTTCGTGAAATACAACAAATGTTGTAATAGTTTGTTTCTTTTTTTATTTAACTTTTTTTTATGGAAAGTTTCTATAGATAATAGATTAGTTTGATTTAAGATAATTTTTTAAAGTCATTGATCTATTGCTTTTTCTTTTAATTTATTTGGTTTTCGTTAAAATGATGCATTTTTTTATTCCAAAAGACTGTATTTTCAAAAATTTTTTGAATTTTTTGGATTTTGAAAAAAAATTTAAATCATTTTAAAGTTTAGTCAACCGCCTTTTCAACATGTTTTTTGTTATTAATTTTGTTTTCTATTAAAAATTAGTTCTCTTAACAATTTTAAAAAGTACATCTTAGATTACAGAAGTAATATGTCTTAACCTTCTCGAACCAACAACTCATGGAAGTTGGTCACCTTCAAAATCATGCAGAACTTTATCAGAGAAGCCATATCACAGTGATTTTTTTTGTAACTAGAAACGGCACAAAAAAGAAAAAGACGGACGCACGCTCTCTCGCTTTTTCTGTGCAAAAAACGCCTGTTTTTGCACCAAAAATCCGTCACATTTCAGCTAGCCCTATTTTTAATTTTGATGATATGGCTTAACCAAAGGTATCCCCGTATTCCTTAGGACGTCCTTTATCTAATTTTGCAAATTCTAAGCGATTACTTTAACACAAACGGATTCGCAAAAAAAAGAAGAAGCTGAACCGTGATTTTTCTTTTTTAAAAAAAAAAGCGCGAGAGAGCAAAAGTTTCTATTGTTTGTCCTTTTTTTCGTTGCGGCCATTTCTGGTTCCTTTTTTCCTACGTTTGGGATCACTGTGATATGAAACCAATATTCAAATTTTTAAGGAGTCACATCCTGCTCACCTGAAGCTTCACAATGATGTTAATCAAAATGTGTTAATGGATGCCAAAGCAAAACAACAGAAACACCGACATAAAATTTATGAGAGGCCAAATGTTAAAGATGAGAAAATCACACAGGTTAATAAGCTTAACCGTCGTTTAAATAATCTTCACTGCAACGACAATGAAGTTGTTAAGAGCACATGTTTATGCAATTTGTACAAGATTGTTTTTGGGAGATCACGAAAAAGAAAAGAGAGCAAAATTCAAAGGTAAAAATTCAAGCTTTTGATGGATCTGAATGTATACTGTTTCCCTTAATAGTACTGAACAAAGTAAATCTGAATCAACTTATTTTTCTTGGATGAAATCCTTTGACGGAAATCTACCTGTTGAAGTTAAATTATCGTAATCTGAAAATTTTTTTTCATAAAAAAACTAATATTTTTGTAAGAAATTCCAATAACATTGTCGCATGATTAAAGCAAAATTAAATAGCTTTTATAAAGAATGTCGAAAAAAGAGTTAAATTAATAACAATCAAATTCAGAAAGAAGCTCGTCGAAAAATTCAATTGAAAATACATAAAACAACTTCAAAAACATTTAACATCTTTGATGGGTTTTGCTCAATGTAATGGATTGAAAGAAGTATATTAAAACAGCTGTCATGTTCTTAAAAATTGTCGCTGAAATTAATTTTATCCTGAATGTATTGATTTCTTCAATTTATAAATTAAAAATAAAATAAATCTTTAAAAAACGAAAATTGATTGTTTCGTTGGATAAATAGAAAAAACACAACTCTATTTCCAACACACAACAAAAAACTTTCCATAAAAAAAAGTTAAATAAAAAAAGAAACAAACTATTACAAGATTTGTTGTATTTCACGAAAAAAATCGTGAAATAATTAATTAATTGCAATAAATCATATTAATTTATGTTACAAAAACATTAAAATTATTAATTTTACAATTTGCAAACTTTTTTCATTTACTAACTTTTTTTATGTTCACGCGGGGAACCGAACCACGCATGTTTTGCACGCAAAGCATGCGCTTTTTTCCACTCGGACAAGGTTTTTCAGCGTGCTGGCTGGAAACGATTTTCCTGCCGTCCATTCGCGTTTTTTTTGAAAAAAATGTGCGACGACGGTGATCCCTAGACATAATTAACACAATGAAAAATGAAAACAGATAAAACAACAAAGAAAAAACTTGAACGGAAATGGTAGTGTTAAGCAACATCACAAAGTTCTCTTCTTTTTTTTGAATGGAATGATAATTTTAAAGTTTTTTTGCAACATTAAAGAAATGAACTTTGTTCTTTTTGGAAATGGCATTTTTGATTATTTAACAAGAATGCAGGGTTCTTACACGGAAGGAACTAGAATTACCGTAACTTTATTGTCAATTCAAAAAATTTGCATAATCGTGCAAAACAAGGTATTTGAAAAATCTGAAAATTTGCATATCTAAAATCTTATTTTCTGGTACTCCAATAGATCAAAGCTGACTTATTTTAGACTTACAAAACGTAGTAATATGCAAATTTTCAATGACACTTTTCAGGTTTTGGCAGTTACCGTAATTATAATATTAAAACTCGCTCAAAAACCTAAAACATCAACTTTGAAAAATAATACTCATAAAAAAAGAAGTATATAACTCAGTTTCTATAAAAATCGAGCAAGGGCGGAATTCCAAAAATTTCAAAATTGTTTTTTCGAGCTGAAACTTTCCATATGGCATCAGTAGGGTTCAAGGAGTTGTGCAAAAAAAATTTTTTTCGGATTCGCCTTCTGAATCCTGAGTTATGGAGATCGCTTGCCCTGGGGTCAATTCTTATTCGATCGCTATAAATTTGATATCGACGGATCTCGATCAGGGCTACATTTTATGTCTCGGAATTTTTTTTCTTTCGTGTCGGAACCATCGGATTCAGAAGCCGGAAAATTTCGAGCCTTCTGAAGTCACCCATGGAGTCGAGGGCCAGAAAATTTTTTTTTCTCAAAAAGTGCCTTATTATATGGGCTAACTATTGGCATGATAAAATTTTTTGGCCCGGATATACATCACCCTCAAAAAAATCAAAAACGAAATTTTTGAAAAAATCCACAGGGGGGACCAAGGCAAATCGAAAATTTTGAAAAAAAATTTTTTTTGTTGTAAATGGTCTAAAAACCTTAGAAATCATTCGTAAACATTATTAAAGTAGTTTTTAGCTGATTAAATGTCGTTAAAGCGATCGGATAAGAATTGACCCCAGGGCAAGCGATCTCCATAACTCAGGATTCAGAAGGCGAATCCGAAAAAAAATTTTTTTGCACAACTCCTTGAACCCTACTGATGCCATATGGAAAGTTTCAGCTCAAAAAAACAATTTTGAAATTTTTGGAATTCCGCCTTCATTCGATTTTGCTCGATTTTTATAGAAATTGAGTTATATATAAAAAATTTTTCCTATCACTTTATTTTTTTCTACTTAACTTAAAACTAACTCTCTTATTTTTTCCATCTTCTCACATTTTACTTTCATCTTTTTAAGTTAAGAAAAAGTTAGCTTTTTTAGTTTCTTTTTCTATCTTTTACTTCTGCAAATATGTGACTTACATTTTTATTTTTCGAACGGCACTCAAGGGATATTTCTTTCCTTCTTTTTTTCTCCCTTTGCTTTTTATTTTTGTTTGCAAAAACAAAAATTCAACAGCAGTTTTGAGACAAAAAGAAGTGCAAAAAAAAGTTGTTAAAAAAAGATGGACATTGGCTAATAAAAATGAATAAAAAAAACGGATTTGTGCTTTTTTAACTTAAAAAAATTTATGTGCCATTCTTTGAGATGGGTCCATTTTGATAGTTTTTAAAGCTTATTATTTTAATTGGATGAGATGGGATTGAAACAAATTGTCGAGATTTTGGATTTGCATAAATTTAAAAAATGGATTAAAAAGTTTAAAAAATGACACTTAAAATTGTTAAAAGTTCAATGTAACAAAAATTTGCATAAAAACTTTTACAGATAAGTTTTTTTGTTGACATTCTTTAAAAAGTGTTAAAAATGTGATAACACGTTATTAAATACCAAAACTTTCACATCGACTAAAAATTGTATTCATTGGTAAACAAAACTTATCCATCTCATTCACTTGGATATATCAAATCCACTTTATCCCTCCTCCTTATCCCACAATAGCAAACAAATAGTGTCCAGACGTGCCATGTGTTCCATATTTTTTTATATACTTTAATGATAAAAGCAAACAAGTTCCTTTTTTTCAATGGCACAAAATGAATGGCACAAACATGAACTGCTAAATTGGCAAAAAAAAAAGATGCCAAGAGAGAGAAGCTACAAACCATTTCTCTTTCAAATGACATGAAAATGACACTAACAAAGTGGGTTCAAAAAAAAGAGGAAAAGAAGCTTTTTGCTCAAGTGGACATGGGAAAAATGGCACTTTTTTCTTTGACCAAGCAATTTATCATTTGAGTACTTTTTTATCAGCTAGAAAAACAAAAAGAAAAAGTATAGTAATGTTTTTAACTTTACAAAATTGACTTGAAGAAAGATTACTACAGGATTACTGTATTCAACATATTGTAGTATATTGAATATATTAATATAGAATGAACAAAAAAATCATTCAATAATTTTACAGAATCTGGGATACTGTAATAGGAAAGTTGCATTTTACAGAATAATCATTACAAGAACTTAAAGGAATTTCAGGATATAAATTTTAGCTGAGAAAACAAATTTTAATCCCTTGAAGACTAAGCTTAAATGGATCTTAAAAATAGAAAATTCAGCTCATATCTGCATCGGCAAAAAATAAAATATGTGGTGACAAAACCACAACACTTTTGGCATAAAAAGTATTCACCGATCATTGTTTTTTTGGTAAAAGCAACAACAAAAACATTGAAACAAACGTATCAAGCTGATCAAAAATTTTTGGCACTTGTTAATTTTTTATCAGAAATTGCTTTTTAGCAGCTCTAAAGACTTTAACAATCCAAAAAGTTGAGATAATAATAAAAAACTACTCTTTTTGTCCACGTATTTTTGTTATATTTTATTTCATTCCTAAACAACAGACAAGCAACCAGATGTTATTGAATAAACTTTTTTTATTATTATAAAAAAGTGAACAGCAACCAAAACCATAGAGAGAAAACCCGAGACGTAAAAAGCTTTTTTTCAAAAAAAACGTCTCTTTTTCATTTCTAAAAATGGAAGAAAAAAAAGCTATCCATTTTTTTGCCTTGCAGCTATTTTAAGTCAATACAAATAAAAATATTTTTTAAAAATAAATATGTTTATTCGTCTATATTTTTAACAGAGACTGTAAAAAAACTTTAACTTTTTATCACCAAAAAACAACTGTTTATTAAAATAAAACTGTAAATAAATAATGAGCAAATAATATATGAATAAGAAAAGTACAAGTTAACTGAACTTGCAAGTTGTAATATTGAAATAGTTATTTCACAGGTAATAGTGCTGGTTTTTTACAAATTGAGTAAAGTGAATACCAAGAACCACCAGGGTTTCGCAGTTTATTATTTAATATGCAGCCTAGAGTATGGGCATTTGGATAGCCACTATCCCACGGAAGATAATCGACATCACTTCCGTCAGACCATTGCCATTTGTCATCATAATTAAGTCCTACGTACAAGCAATCGTCGGTTAAAGAAATTAAAGCTAAAATAATGAAGATTATATATGTTTTCGAATTCGTTTTTACTTGAAATAAAATTTGCTTCTTCAGGGCTGTGAATTGAAACTAAATTTCCGCCTTGTGTTTTGCAATTATCTCGTGAATCACCCCAGGAACCATTGTAAGGTTTATCATTGCCATAACAAGAATTTGTGAGATCAAAATAGAAATATCCTTCACTACATTTTGAATATGTTACGGTAGGTGTAGGCGTCGTAACAATATTTACTTCGGTAATATTAACTTCACAAATAAATGGCTTTGAAACGCTACAATCATCAGCAATCCATGACCCATCTGGTAAAGTTATAGCTGCACAATTTAAAGTAGGATTTTCTGGTGCTGGTAATTTCCATTCCTCGTAATCAAATGGTGATAAATCAGTCCAACTCCAATTTCCTGGAGCATTTAAAGCATTTAATCCTATCCAAAAACTTTTTTCGCCATTGTCAGACAGATATTTCGAGATTTGAGCTGCAAATTTTTGTATGTGTTTCAAAAAAGGGTTTTTACAGTGGCATGTATGATTTCAATAAACAACTTACAAGCAATAATGCCATTAGTAAAACCATCATGAATTGAAACTAAATTTCCGTTTAAAGCATTACAGGCTAATTCGGCATCAAAAATTTGAGATACATTTGATTGATAAAAGTAGCAATAATCTTTCCATTGTAAACTTCCTTCAGGACATGACGCTATCGCTGGAGAGAAAAAGCATAAAAAACAAAGAACAACAAACGCACGCATTTTTTTCTCAACTTTAATTGTTATAAGAAAATATCAAAGCTTTTAAAATGAATTATTTTCTTTCTTTTTCTTTATCAGTAACAGTCAATTGTCAAAAAAGTAGATTAAATGTGTCAGGTGATTCCTTAATTATACTTTAGTCTTCTTATCAAAGCCTCTTGTCTCTTTGTCGAATCTAAGAAGCAATAAAAAAAGGTAAAAGTTTCAGTTATAATTAAAAGAAGTACAATCTAAAAAGAATTGTTTGGGTACAATGATGCATCGATTTTTGCGATACAGTTTTTTATGCTTTTTTTCAACGGCTTTAGCCTTAAATTGTCCGCCAAATAGTTTTACATGGAGAAATTATTGTTATTTTTTTGAAACAAATGCCACAGATATCTTTAATGCCGAACTGGTTTGTAATGTACTTGGTGGACATTTGGTGTCAATTCATGATGGGTTTACCAATGGTGTAATAATGAGTAAGTTATTGTTTTATGTTTATTAACGTCTACGAATAGTGTACATGTTTTGATCTATTTCACTTTGTTTTATGCAAATTTTCAGGCCAAGCCAAGAAAGAATTTGATGGAACGCTTGTTAGTGATTTTTGGATCGGCTTAAATACGTTATCAGTTTCTAAAAAATGGACCTGGATAGATTCAACAATTTATGATTTTCAAGAGTGGGGTTCTTCTGTTCCAACTGATTTATTCCGGAAGTGTACTGCCTTTACATTGCACAATGGCTATTGGATTTCAGATGATTGCGTCAAAACGAAAGCATTCGTTTGTGAGGCCCTTCTCACCGATCTTAATCCAACTTCAGCACCATCTGCTACAAATTGCACTGATGGATATAAATTTTTTGAGCCAACACGTTCTTGTTATGGCGCTGACCAATCATATTTCGCTAATTGGACAATGGCAGAAAGCAATTGCATGAATCAAGGAGGACATTTGGCATCTTTTCATACCCGCGAAGAAACAGAGTTTATTTCATGTACGAACAAAATTTATAATTTCATAAAATCATAAAAACTTGTTTTACAGCCCTTAACTCACTGACTTTGACACCATTATGGACAGGATTGTACTTCCAAAATAACATGTGGAAGTTTTCTGATGGGACCAAATTAGAATATTTACCATGGGCCTCCGGGTATCCTCAATCAAGTTCTTCAGTTGCTACATTTATCGCTGCAAATGCAATCTACAATGCCAATGGCAGTAATAGATATTTTTCGATATGTAAGAAAGCAGCAATATAAGTTACATATATTCATTAGAATTTTTTCCTTTACAATTGCAAATATTTTATTTATATTAATATGTAATATTTAAAAAAAACGTGATATTTAGCCTTTCATGATAAGTTATAAACTTGCAAAATCAATATCACTCAAATGAATATATTTACAGTAATCCTTCAAGACTTTTTAAAACAATTTACTTTAAGATTTTTGATGATAAATATATTTATGTTTAAAACGAACTACTTGTCAAATCGGAAAATCTTAATTGAAAAAACGGTATTTTGAATTTTTATCAATGAGACGTTTTTGAATACAGATCTTACGTTATCAAATTATTATATTAAAAACTCTTGTATCCCACCTTATTATAACTAATTAACCAAAATATTGATAATTTAGCCGTTTTAAACTCTGCAATGTTTCAGAATTGTTTGCTGTTGTACAAATTCCTTGGAATTTTGAGAACCTTTCATCGACCTGCTTCTGAAATTAAGATAATTAAATATTTTGTAGTCGCCACAAAAGTGAGTAAAAAAACAACTTTTTATAAAAATTTATTTAAAACACACTACAAATTTTAACAAATTGAGAAAAATGAAAAGTATTGGAACAATTTGTAAACACGAACAAAATTAATTTACAGAGTACATAATGTACTACATATGTATTTCAAAGATTTAAAAAGCAGAAATTCCACGAGCTTTTTTGGATTGCTTGTACAAATAATCCAAAAATTCTGTTTCTTCAAAAATCATATCACCAGATTCACCTCGAATAATTGCACGCATTGGTTTTGCAGAAATGAAAAAGCATTTGATGGCACTTAATTGTGGAGCATGCTTTTCTAATTCACCATTATATCCGTACCGTACTAAAACAAGAATTGTATTAATATATGTAATAACAAAAAGATTACATTCATCAATATGATTTCGAACATCTTCAGCAGAAGGAATTGAACGAAGGGTTTTGCCGGGTTCATCTTTTAAATGAAAATCAATATCACATTTTGAACGAACAAATACAACTTTTTGATTGTACTCAAGGGCAGCCAATGCAAATTTGATTTCTTCTTCGGCCAAAGTTTGCTGGACCAAAATTACCAAACAATCAAAACCACAGAGAGCCTTTTCTTGGTAATAATCAGCAGCTTGATGGGACATTGCACCAGATCCCGGAACATCATAGAATCGGACATTTGGCATTTTTCCATTTGGTACAGTATAATATTTAATTGTTTGGGTACATTCAAGAACATCAACCCCAGCAGCATCTTGATCATTTTTGTTAAGGCCTCGAATTGCATTGATCAATGATGATTTTCCATTCTTTGTATGACCAACAAATGCAAAATTTACATAATTTACCTAAAAAGTATTTTGTTATGGTGTAAAAAATCACAAAAAAACAAACATTATCAACACCATTTTTATTTGCAGCTTCTACAGATGGCAATTTGATCTCGCTATCCATTTTTACAGCCTTTACAGGTTTTGTAGATAAATAATTTTGCATTTCAGCATTTCTTTTCAATTGTTCCTTTAATTTTCGTTGGGTTCGTTTCAAAGATTCTTGAGCTTGTCGGGTGAGATCACGTTCAACATTAAGTTGAACTTCCATATTTTACATTCGTCGAATATATTCTTCTTGATTTGGCATAACTGAATTCATTTGTGCAACATCAATTCCAGCATCTCCAAATGTATGCAAAAGTGCTTGTTCACCAATGTCGTATACGATTATAATCAGTTGAAGACATGGAAGTTAACCAATTATAACCAACTTGCATTGCAATGGATGCATCAAGATAGAGCTAACTTGTTGTCCCATCTAAATAATACGATTATACAAAAGCAATGACATTCTTCAATAGATATTTCACTGTCTTTAACAGACAAAAAAAACATCAAAAAAAACGAAATGAACAAAATTTTTATTATTAAAACTCATCAATGATTAAAACAAGATTTCAAATATTTACAGAATTGTTCTTCTTGTGTACTGTAACTTTCATCAAGTGTTCCATCAAGTCTCAAAGCGCTGACAGTAAACTTTGGAATATTAATTGCGTTGACTTTTTCAAGACCAAGATTTGCTGCATCATGCCCTAAAATGCAGCGTAATAAATTATGCAAATCATTAAAATCAAAACTAACGTCGTTTAACATATTCTTCAATGGAAGTAAAAGTGCCCTGCTTTTTAAGTTCATCAATTTGTTCATCACTTTTGCTTAAAAGAATGGCAACATTTTTGTGGGAATCGAATAAGTAAGAAGGAATTTTGGCATCAAGATTTCCAACAGTATTTGGGATAACAATAAGATATAGTTTGGCATCAACGTTTTCCAACTTTCTAAATTCCACATTTTTTATAAAAGATACCGTAGGCTCAAAAACAAACCTAATAACTTCTTCGAAGGAATCCATTTCATCATAAGATAATTCTTTGATTTTATCATTAATGAAATAACCATGATTTTGAAGGCCAACAACAACTGTCGATTTTCCAGAATTCTTTAAACCCAAGATCATTAAATAAGGTTGTTCAACGACAAGAGCTTCTTCGTGGCGACGTCGATTTACAATTTCTTGTTGATATTCATTTTGAACGCTTTTTAATCGCGCCTGAAAAATGTTTCAGATTTAGTATTAAAATACATCATTTTTTTGCCTTTATTGCTACAACATTTTTAAGTTCATCTAATGACTTTGTAAGAGCTTTAAATTTCTGTTCATCTTCATCATTGATGCGTTTAAGAATTTCAATTAGAGCATCTTCCTGGCGACGTCGATTATCTTGTTGATATTCATTTCGAACGCTTTTTAATAGCGCCTGAAAAATGTTTCATCAAAATTGTGTTAAACTGTTTTTAACTTACTTCAAAACTAGTTTCCCATTCTTTGGATTCTTGTTCACTTTTACTTTTAAGCTTTTCCATTTCATTTCTAAGATTTGCTTCCTCTGCAACTCTCGCTTCTGATTGTTCTCGACGTTTAAGCATAGCTTCTTCAGCTTTGGCTCTTCTTTCCTAAAATTTAAAAATGTAAAAAAGATTTCAATTAAAGAAGAATGAATTAATTTTTGGGTCTTTATCGTACCTGTCTCTTAATTTCAAAATCTTCCATTTTTTCTTCAATTGCTTGAATATCTTTGAGGCGCTGTTCTTCAAGTTCTTTAAGCTTTTTTTGATGTTGTTCCTCTGCTGCTTCGGCTTTCATTTTTCTTTCTTGCTTTTGTTGCTGCAAAATTTGTTCATGCTCTTCTTCTTTCTCCTGAAACAGAAATAATCATTAGATAAACATTTTAGATAATGTAAATTTTTTAGAGATAAAAAATTATTAAATAATTTAATTTTTACCGTAATAGCTTCACTTCTTGCATTTTCAGCAGCAATTTGATCTTCAAGTTCTTTCATTCGTTTTTGATGTTCTTTTTGATCATTTTTACCGCTGCTTTCTAAATCATTTGGATGAGGTAGTTGTAAATCTGGAATAGAGAGAAAACGAAAAGATGCAAAAGCCTTTTTCTTCCGGGATATAAGATTTGCTAAAATATCTGATTAAATATTTGAGATTTTTACAAATATATTACAGTAAAGCTGTTCGCTGAAAGTACTTTTGCGAGGATCAGGACCATTATCTTCTTTATTGCCTTCGTCATTCTTTAGTTGATCCTGTTTATCTGGATTATCATCTGACCAGTCAGACATTTTTATCTAAAAACACATTTTAAAAATTCGTTCAAAAGTTTTGTAGATGTTTAAAAATATCAATGACGTATTTATACGCATTTAATAAATTCTTCAAAAAATTATTTAATACATTTATTTAAATAATAAGAAAATCTTGTTTACATCAAAAAATAGAACACAAAAGAATTGATCAGCAGTTTAGAACATAAAAACATGAAAAATTCAAGACAACAAAATTTTAATTAAACAATTGACAAAAAAACAAAATTAAACTTGGAGATTTAAGACATTTGCAACGAAATTCAAAAAGTTTTGTTCATGAGTGATATATCCATTCTGCAAATATCCAGATAAAGCAAAAGCACTGATGGAGAAACATGGCAAAATCTCACAATTGATATTGACTTTCATAAACTCGAGTTGCGCAGCTTCGATGCCTAAAATAAATCTTACAAAAAACATATTTGGATTTTGTAAAACATACGCTTTTGAACATAATCTTCATTGCCATAATATTCTTGTTGTTTCCTGAGATTATCCATCATTTCATCGCTTTTGTTTAATAAAACACAAATATCTTTATTGGAATTCAATAAATATTTTGTCAATTCTGCATCCATTCTTCCAACCGTATTTGGAACCACGAGTATGAAGAGGGCTGCCTTGGAGTCTTCAACTTTTCTATAACATCATATTATTCAGATATTTTTAAATGTTTATAAAGTTTATCTTACTGTATCAATTCATCAATCTTCATCGTTTCATCATATTCCATTTCACATATTGATTTTCCTCGTTTTGAAAGATGAAAATGTTGTTTCAAACAATCAGCAATTGAAGATTTTCCAGAACCTTTTAATCCCAAAATTAAGATATCAGGAGTTACAAGTTTTTTTTGTTGAGAATCTTCACATCCATGTTCCTTCAATAATTTCAGAAGCGCTTTTTCATCTTGACTGTATTTCATCATTTCGCTTTTGATTCCCTCTTCAGCAATTATAATCATAGAAAGGGCACTGACATTGAAGATATGATTCTTTGAAAAAACAAAATCAAGATCTTGCAAAGTATTTAAAACCATAGCTTTATCCTTTTCAACATATTCATCTTTTGATTCTCCAACAGGAAGATTATCCAACCATTCATCAAGTTTTGTTCGAACAATTACAGTAGGAATACTGTATTGTTTAGCCAAACATAAAACAAGATAATCTTCTTCTCGAACTGCTCCATAAATTGTTAAAATTAGGGTTGATAACTTTGATAATGCCGAAGTTTTAAAGAATTCATCATAGATTGGTCGATTTTCATCAACGGAACCATTGATAAAGCCATTGTTTGGATGATTCAGTTTATAAATTGCACCATTTTTCGAGATCACTGGATTTGTTGTTCCCAAATCCTTTGGCCAAATTCCATCTGCCAAAGCACCAATCAAAAAACTTCTTCCACTTTTTGGTAATCCAATTACACCGATACTTGGTTGATCATCAACATTTTGAACGACAATTTCAGAACTTCCAACAAGTTTATTTTCTACAATTTTAATACTTTGTTGAGGAAGAACAGCCGGCTTTGAGTCTTTTGAGTCAGTATTAAAATACACCATTTTTTTTGCTTTTATTGCTGCAACATTTTTAGGTTCACCCAAAGACTTTGTAAGAGCTTTAAACTTTTGTTCATCTTCTTCATTGATCCGTTTAAGAGTTTCAATTTGAGCTTCTTCATGGCGACGTCGATTTTCAATTTCTTGCAGATATTCATTTCGAACGCTTTTTAATAGCGCCTGAAAAGTGTTTCATCAAAATTGTGTTAAACTGTTTTTAACTTACTTCAAAACTAACTTCCCATTCTTTGAATTCTTGTTCACTTTCACTTTTAAGCTTTTCCATTTCATTTCTAAGATTCACTTCCTCCAGTAACATTTCTGCAATTTTCGCATCTGATTGTTCTCGAAATTTAAGCATATCTTCTTCCGCTTTGGCTTTTCTTTCCTAAAATTAATAAATGTTAAAAAGAATTCAATAAAAGAAGGAATAATTAATTTTTGGATAAGTTAAATCCTTATCTCACCTTTCGTTTAACTTCAAAATTTTCCATTTCTTTTTGAATATCTTTGAGATGCTGTTCTTCAAGTTCTTTAAGCTTTTGTTGATGTTGTTCCTCTGCTGCTTCGGCTTTCATTTTTCTTTCTTGATTTTGTTGCTGCAAAATTTGTTGATGCTTTTCTTCTTCCTTCTGAAACAGAAATAATCTTTAATTAAACAATTTGTTGCCAAAAATATGTACCTTTATTAGATTTTGACGTTCAATTGCTTGTCGTTCCATTTCAGCATTTTCCTTCTCGGTTTCCTCCTTTCCATTTGCCTGCAATTTTTTTAGTAATAAAAATTATTAAATAATTTTATTTTTACCTTAATAGCTTTAATTTTTGCCTTTTCAGCAGCAATTTGATCTTCCAGATCTTTCATTCGTTTTTGATGTTCTTCTTGATCATTTTTACTGCTGCTTCCTAAATCATATACTTTTTCTTGTTAATTACTCTTCCATAATTAAAAAGCTTACCATTTTGAAATAACGATGAGAAGAATTTCATTTCGCAACAATTTTATAAATATTACCACTCTGAAAAAAGGAGAAAACAGTAATAAAATGCCTTCCTGATGTTTTATCACGGTTTTCTTCCCCTAAAGATTCACAAGATTCTCAAATTTTTGAGGATCTTTAGGAAATTTAAATGTCTCTGAAGAACTTTTTTGGTTACTTTCAAAGTGGACAAATTTTATCCTCTTGCGCGACAAAAAGGCAATGGTAAATTTTTTTTGCGATTAAAAAAGTGCATTAAAGAAATTTGAGAGAGAAAATATGTTGGTTTAATTCAGCATAAAAAATGGAGTGTGATTTTTCAGGTGCTCCAAAAAAGTTTTGGCAGAAAATATAACTTTTTCAGCTATTTACGTGTGTAAAAAAGCTCGCCTCAAGGATGAACAAACGTGACACACAAAAAAATGAACTCGGTTAAAACGCGTTCGCGAACGCTGGTCGCTTTTTTTCTTTCAAAAAACGCGCGCGCGAATTTGCTCGAGAGAGAATTCTTTTCGCAAAAAAAAGAGTTCGTTTTTTTTTCTCCGGCGGCTCATATTTTTTTCTAAACTTTTGTACTTATTTAATTGTTTACTACACTGTTTTAAATCTTATACAATTTTAAATTCTTGACTGATTTTCTCCGCGATATTTGCCCATCCCTGCTCTTCTTTTCTTTTAAACTTTTTTGTCTTGAAAGAAGAAGAAGCAAAAATGTGTTTCCTTGCTTTTTTAGTTAATATCACTTTTGAATGTGTTGAAACTGAATCTTTAAAAAAAGATTATTTTTCAGGAATACTTACTTTTCATTTTTTAAAGATGGGAAACAGTGAATCGTCTGACGAAAAGGTAAGCTAATTACCATATAATTATGTAATGAATAACCTTAACTTTTTCAATAGCGACAGCTAGAAAGATCTAATGCAGCGCTTCGTGAAGCTCTAAAGCAACAAGAATTGGATCAAGCAAGATGTGACCGTCGACAAGCTGAAGAAAAAGTGGAAAAAGAAAAAGAACGGATGATGCAAGATCAAAGGGAAGCCCAAATGAAAGCGGAAGCTGAAGAACGTCGTAAAGAAGATGAACAGAAGTATCAAAATCGAATGGAGGTTTGTGAAAAAAACTTTGTTCAGTTATTAAAGAAAATGTTTGTAGGAAGTAAAAGCTCGTGAAGCAGAACGCCGTGAAGATGATCGTCGACGTCGAGAAGAAATTGAACAACGATATCGGCATGAACAAGACCAACGAAAACGGGAAGCAGAAATTCTTAAGCGTGAAAGAGAAGAAGCTGAAGAAAAAGATAGAGATTTGAGGTAAGAGTTTTTAACCTAAACGAATATTCTTTAAAACGTGCTACTTTTTAGAAGAGAAATGCATGCCCGAGATCAAGAACATGCTGAAGCTGTGATGAAATTGCAAAGAGATATGCATAATGCAACATTACAAGTACAAAAAGATAAAGATGAGGTAAGAAATTTATTACATTATCAATTTATAAATTATTTTTGTAGCAAATTCGTCGAGATAGAGAAGTTCAAGAACAAAAGGCTGATCAACAGATGAAAAAAATGCGAGAATCGGTAAGTAGCAAAATTTCCGATCGAACCATATTTGTCATGTATTATAAAATATTTCTTTTCAGTATCGAGAAGATATTAGTTCAAGCCAAAATCGACATGATGAAATGATGAAGCTTATGACAGATCAAGTTCAAATTCAGAAGCAACAGAATGAAAAGCTTATGCAAAATTTGGCAGATTTGTTGCAACAATTTACCCAATCTCGCAATGATTTTCTTTCATATGTTAAAGAAAAACCTGAACATGATATTGTTGTTGCAAAAGATATGGAAGAAACTTTAAGAAAGGCAAAAGCTGAACTTAAATTGGATACTGCAAATTGCTATAATTTTGCTTTCGTTGGACATACAAAAACTGGTAAAAGCAGTCTCATCAATGCTATTCGAGGACTTGAAGATTCACATCCTGATGCAGCTGCAGTTGGAGTTACTGAAACAACGCATGAAATTATGCCATACACATTTCCTGATCCTCTTTTAAAGCATGTTATGATTTATGATATCCCTGGTGCTGGAACATTAACCCATGATGCAAATAGTTATTATCAGTAAGTTTTCACATGCAACACTTTGACTCTTTTTACAGAAACCAAATATTTTTAGAGATAAATTTCTATGTGCCTTTGATTGTCTTATCATTTGTACTCAAGACACCCTTGGAAAAGAAGAAATTGATTTTGCAATTCAATCGCTTCGTTTCAATCAACCAATTGCATTTGTTCGATCTCGATGCGATATTGTTTTGGATAATGCAAGGAAGCAGAATAGAAAGAAACCAATTGATCAAAATGACGTTTTTAGTCATATCAGTAAAAGTAAGCGTTTCACGCATTTCTTAAAGTTGTAAAAACTTGAATTTTAGTGAGTGATTTTTATGTTAAAGAAATTGAACGTGTTGAAAAACCTGAACTTCGTCGAGTTCCATGCTTCTTTGTAAGTGCATATTCTCTTCGTGATCTTATCAATGGTGAAGAACCTGAAGCCATTTATCAGGAACAAGCTTTCCTTGATTACATTAAAACCAAATCAAAATACTCTCGTAATATTGTTTCATAGAGTTGTTCTTTTTTGTAACTTTTTCATGTTTATTAATTTTTTGCATGTTTTGAAATGTTTTCCTTTTGGCATTGTCTCTTTGTCCTATTTCATTTTATCACTGTTTCTTTGTACCTTTGTATTTTTTATGAGATTGTAAAGTTTGCTCTTCTTGTGTAATAATAAATATTAATATTGATTAATCTTTTTCTTCCATCATTTAACTCGTGTACGATCGTACATTACTTAAAAGAAAATGTGCCTTTTTATTTACAACAGTACACAAATTACTCACAAATGATAATCATTGATGACAAAGAAATGCATTCAAGGCCTTTTTGGGATAAAAAATGGCATTATTGCTTTTTTCCAGATTTATTTCTAGTTTCATCAAACGCAATCGCTAATGTCGATTGATGAACCTAGAAATAAAAAAGAGTATCAAAAACATCTTAAAACCTTTTCTTAATTGTTTTAAAAATTTGAAATCAACGGAAAGATTCAGTTTTAGTTAGTTCCAGCAAGAAACAACACCGATGCCATTCCATCAAAAAAATTTAAATTTAAAAAGGGGGCGCCTTAAGGGCGCGGAAAATTCAAATTTTATGTATTCTGGGTTATGGAAATGCGACTGCACAAGAACACGAACCTGAGAGAGGACAATCTTGTGAGTAAAGAAACAAATGAGTTTTTCCACTGCGCTACCAGCCCACTAAAAAAGAACCGATATTTATGTGCTTTGCGATAAAAAAATTGGTGAAAGAAAAAAGGGCACGAAAAGAGACAACATATGTTACCCCATGTTACATATGACAGTCGAATGGAAAAAAATTAATTAAAAATGTAATTCGAGGAAAAGACAAGCAATATTTGCTGTCAATTGTAATTCACAGTTTTTGTTGTGTATGTAAAATTTAAAAAATTTATTTTATGAAAAAGTCAGAAAAGTATCTTCATACACAAACAAGGATATTTAAAGTAGCAAAAACAATGTCAACTTTCATTTGTTTGTATAAAAAATTATAAAAAATACTGTTTTTAAATTTTTTTATGATATTGAATTATCTACTAAAAAGATATTTATTGAACCGGAGTACTGTATTGGGTTGTAATTACAATATCTTTGCTTTGGTACAAGTCTGTGTTGCGTAATAAATAAGAGCAACTCAAATTTGCCGATTCTGATGCTTTTGAAACCAGAAACGGTCTAATTCATTTATTTGAATATTAAAATATTTTCGAATTCAGCAATAAAATTTATTAAAGGAAAGGCAAATAATAATTTGATTTTCTTCTGGTCGATTTATTGCTTTAATAAAATTGCTGTTTTGTGGTGTATGACGTTCATTTTTGATATTCTTTTAGTCCATCATTGATAAGAATTATTACAAAATCTGTCGTCTCCATTCAACATTTCCTTTTTTTAGGTGTCTCTTTTCGTGCCCCTTTTCTTTCACCATCTTTTCATTGCAAAGCATATAAATGATGGTTCTTTTTTCGTGGGCTGGTAGCGCAGTGGAGAAACTCATTTGTTTCTTCACTCACAAGGCTGTCCTCTCTCAGGTTCGGGTCTTTGTGCAGTCGCATTTCCATAACCCAGAATATGTTGGTTATTTCTCAGCGCCCTTAAGGCGCCCTTTTTTATTATAGTTAAAAATCTACAAAAATAAGCTGAAAATTTAATGCCTCCTCAATTTTTCATCCAAAATCTGATTTTTTAAATTATCAAATCCAAGTTGGAGATGTTTTTGGTACATCAAATTTCTCTGTAGATTTATGCAACCATTTTCTTGACTTTTTCAAAAAATAAAGTTTTCAAATCATATACTATATGCAGAAACTGAGAATTGCAACTCACTGAACGACACCAATTATTTTGAGTCTGTTATTGGTATTAGACAAAATTCTTTTTAATTTACATATTTCTTTTTCTATCCATCTTTCCCGCTTTTTTGCTATCTCTTTTCGCGCATGTTTTTCGTTCGTCATCTTTTCTTTACCAAGTACATAAATGATGGTTCTTTTTTCGTGGGCTGGTAGCGCAGTGGAGAAACTCATTCGTTTCTTTACTCACAAGGCATTCCTCTCTCAGGTTCGTGTCCTTGTGCAGTCGCATTTCCATAACCCAGAATAAAGTTGGCTATTTCTCAGCGCCCTTAAGGCGCACCCCTTTTTTATAAAATTTAAAAATCTGCAAAAATAAGCTGAAAATTTAATGCCTCCTCAATTTTGCATTAAAAATTTGATTTTTTAAATTATCAAATCTAAATTGGAGATGTTTTTGGTACATAAAAAAAAAACTTTTTCAAAAATGAAGTTTTTAATCATAACCTATATACAGAAATTGTAAATTGCAACTCACTCAACAACGCCAATTATTTTGATTCTGTTATTTGTGTTAGACAAAATTCTTTTTGATTTACATATTTCTTTTTCTATCCGTCTTTCCCGCTTTTTTGCTATCTCTTTTCGTGCCTGTTTTTCGTTCGTCATCTTTTCATCTTTTCTTTACCAAGTACATGAATATCGGTTCTTTTTTTGTGGGCTGGTAGCGCAGTGGAGAAACTCAATTGTTTCTTCACTCATAAGGCAGTCCTTTCAGGTTCGTGTCCTTGTGCAGTCGCATTTCCATAACCCAGAATAAAGTTGGCTATTTCTCAGCGCCCTTAAGGCGCACCCCTTTTTTATAAAATTTAAAAATCTGCAAAAAAAGGCCGAACATTTGATGCCATTTTTGCATCAAAAATTTGAACTTTTTCCTGTTCCACACATTATTATTTATTTTAAAATGGCACTTAAGGCGATTGTGACACATCAAAATATGTGAGATGCGCTTATGTTAATTCCGGTGTGCTATGAATTTATTCAAATTATTTTCTGTTACAAAAAACGTTTAATTATTCGTTTTTTTAATAAAAAAACACTTTCAATCGAAGAATCATCTAAAGCATCCGGCTAAAACAACACCGGTGCCACGGCATGCTCCAGTTTTATAGCCCCGGCAGCATTATTCAATATGAGCTTGTCCGCGATTGCAAACTTCATCACATGCACTTACAAATGTTGCTTGGGCATTGATTGTTGTTGTCATCAAGAAGCAGATACCTAAAATGGCTTACCTTAATTTAACAGATTTCAACATTTTTTTAACAATTTTGGTTATTAAAAAGAGTTTGTCTTTAGTTTTTCATAACAGTTTTCCAAATTTCTAGTTTTAGGATTAACATAATAAAGACTTACAGATGAAAAGAACAATTTTTCTTGTTAAAATTGAACTTCTTTCTTTTCTTGTCTTTTCTGAGTAATAAAATGAGAAATAAAAGTTGTAAAAAGTATTTAGAGTGTATGATTTAAATAATACATGATTTACAGCAATCACGGAAGTTTATTATTTAATAATAAGATTATGGAAATTCTTAGAAAGCTATGTTAGCAGCCTCCAGATTCTTTTTATGAGTCATTCATCAAATACATTTGAAAAAGTTGCATGTATATTAGATAAATGCCACTTTTCACTACACTTAAAAAAGGGATATTCAAATTTTTCAAAAAATTTAAAACTCCTCCTTAAAATTTTATCAGTATAAAACAAATGTAAAAAAACTGATTTCATATTCAACTTCATAAATTTCAATTATTTGAAATGGCTCCATTTGATGATTTTATTCGAGAAATTTATGCAAATATGTCATGGTATAAATTAAATTCCAATTACAATGACACAACTTATCAAAATCTATTATCAACATTGTCGTATTCTATTAGAAATTCACCAAGAACAAATTTTTCAATTGTTGGGGATGTTGCAAATAGTGTCATTGATACATCCGTAATTCTGAGATACGGTAATATTCCATGTTCGGCACCTGGAAAAGAAGCATATTTGGATTCGGATATTTCATGTCTACTTTTTCAGTTACCATATTTTCTTGAAAAAATTCAATTTTCATATATCTGCTTAATTGTGATTCTTCCGATTATGCTAATTTCACTTTTTGGAAAGATTAAAGAATCATATCGTTGGTTTTTGCTGAATCAAGCAATTTGGGATATTTTTATGTGTTATTCCTTCCTTTGTGAAAAACCGTCTCTACTTGCTTGGTCTGGTGGCGGATACCAAAAATTTACAACATGTTTTTATAATGTTACCCCCATTCATCCATTTCTTGATGCATTTTTTTTAGTTTTAAGAATGTCATTTCGAAATGCCCCATATATCCCTCTATTTTTATTGGCATTTTCTCGATGCATTTCGTTATATTTTCCGCATTTTTATCAACGAAATAATCAATCGTGGAAAATTATAACTTTTATTGCAATTTTTAATGTCACAATTATGTTATTTGGCAGTTCAATAAATCTCTCAAAAAGGCTTTTAACATATATTCGAACAAATGACCTTCAAGTATGCTTCGATAATTTTTGTCGTCCACAATTCCAAAATTGGTCTTCCGAATACGCTTCATGCTTAATGAGAAATGAAAAATATTTTCAATGCCATAATCGTGTAGGTGCTTATTACGATAAATTTGTGATTCCTGCAAGGTATTCCACGATTTCTGTGACACCGGCAATGGTTTTTTTAGTTTTAATTTGTGTTTTATTATTATTTACCAAAATTTTATTTCAACTTAAATATCAACTTAAACATAATCGATATGCATTTTTAAAGACAATTAAAGTTGCAGCAGTAATTTTAATTCAAAGTTTTACTCTTACTTTTTATTTGATAGTTACCGCATTTCAAACATATTTACAATTTGAAGCCTGGGGAGATTTTGTTACTGATACACGGAATTACGAATCTCTTCCATATTCATTATATTTGCTTCAATCATATGCTACAACAACATCCCTAAATATTATGAGGATATTTTTCGATTCTTTTATCGTTCTTACTGTTTTATCAGGGTATCGAAAAAGAATTTACAAATTTTTTGCTTTCATATTTTGCTGTTTTAAAAATCCGTTCTTCTTTAAAAAATTCAGAGTTCACCGTATTTCAACAACAAAGATAACAGTTAAAAGTATTGCTCCAAAATAGAAGCTATATTCATTCAAATGTTGATATATCACGATATGCAAATTTCTTTCATCAAAACAAAATTTTTTCAACACATTCAGGAGAAATCAACAAATGTTATAAGAATTACAGGATCTTTATACATAGTAAAATTGTTATATTTATGAACTGTAGTAATATACACAAATTTATTTAATAGTCGTACTCATTGTATTAAATAAATTGTTGTTTTCTGGTTTCAAAAAAGATAAATAAAATTATGACTGATACTTCTTTGACCACAACGATATCACGCCATCGCAAATTTTTATAAACAAAAAAAGGGCGCCTTAAGGGCGCTGAGGATAAATAAAGGATACTGGGTTATGGAATTGCGACTGCACAAAAGACCCGAACCTGAGAGAGGACAGCCTTGTGAGGGAAGAAACAAATGAGTTTCTCCACTGCGCTACCAGCCCACAAAAAAAGAACCATCATTTATGCAATAAAAAATAGTAAAAGAAAAAAGGGCAAATAAAGAGACAAAACAAGTTCTTTAGGGGAGCCGCGGTCGCGGCTTAAAGAGACAAAATAGTCCATGTTACACCGGACAATCGGATGGAAAAAAAAATTTAAAATGTTATACCAGTAAAAGAAGAAAAAATATTTGGTGTTAATTATAATTCACAGTTTTTGTTGTATATGTAAAATTTCGAAAAATTTAATTTATGAAAAAATCAAAAAAATATGTACATACACAAACATGGATATTTAAAGTAGCAAAATCATCTTTTACTTTCACTTGTTTGTTTTAAATATAATAATAAAAAAAATAAAAAAAACAAACTAAGAACATTCACCATTTTTAAAATTGGTATTACAAAAAAAAGCAAAAAATAACAACGGAGAACTTATGTCACAAATGATATCCTACTTTTGTAACATTTTTAATTTTCTTTGATCACCTAAAATGCATTCTCACTTTAGCATTTTCTTTACCCCAAAAGTACAAGACAATCGTATTTTTTTTATCAAAGAACAACAAAACAAATACACTTTTTTCTTCAAATTATATGCAAATTTTTGTTTATTCTTCTTCAATTTTGCTTTCTTCATTGAATTTCATAGAAAAATTTCATTTGTAAAAAACTGAAGCAATCTGTTCAGTCGTTTCAAAATGGGCTGTCTTCTTTCACTTTTGCGTCATTCAAAATCACCTTTCAAACGATGCTTTTCAAGTCGTCACTCAATTGTTGCTTGTTCTTCTTCAACTTCTGTTGTCACTGCTTTGCCACCTCCGATCCATTTTGAAGGATCTGTTTATCGTCAACATTTTTCTTTACCAGATCCAATCATGGTACGGATCCCTCAACACGAGCTAGTGTTAATTAAGATATTTTAATATTAAAAAGCTCATATGGTGGTTTTATAAAATTTTAATTTTGTCTTGCTTTTCTTTTTTGTGAGCTAATAGAATAAATACTTTTGCATTTAATGGATTTGGCTAATTTAATAGACTGCATAGATTTTATTCCTGATAGAATTATCAGAAATACTAGTATAAGTGAGTGATATTGCATAAAGAACTTAGCGATTGAAAACTTTATGGGATTCAATTTGAAATATTTGATTTTTAATGTATAATTTATTTTAAATGTATAAAAACAAAGGAATGTTCAGATATCATAATACAGAACTTGATGTTTTTTTTGTGGTTGTTTCTAATCAGAAATAAAGATGCTTTAATATGTAAATATTAGCTTTGAAGTCCTTTTCTATTAAATAACGCTTAATAGTATAATTTTTAATTTATTCTCTTTTGATTTTGGACCTAATTTAATTAATTCATCGAAAACAAAAGCTTGAAGCAGCCGCTTTTTATAAGGGAAATTTGAATAATTGATTATAAAGTAAAAAGTAACGTTGACTTCGACATGAGATGTTGTTTACCATATACCCTGAGGTATAACTGAAGTTTGAGACATGGTTCACTTTTTACAAACATCTACAATACAAAAACAATACCTTTAATTCTTTAATTTCATAAATTCCAGCAAATTTCTGTACTTTAATTTCTTTACCAAAACAAAAAATTTTAAAACTTTTTTGTAGAAAACCTAAGCATTTGTTTGTATATCGAAATTATGTTGTGATTCTTGATTCAAAGTATTTTTGCATTTACATCCAAATAAAGTATTGAATATCAGTGAAATTTATTATACATCAGGTAAGATATCTTGAAGAAGCACAATGTGTTTAAATTAGGTAATCACATTTACTAAATTCATATTAAATTTATAATGTCCATTTTTTAATATTTTAGTTTAGTCCAAAAAGATTTAAAAAATCGTAAAACGTGTACTCGAATAAATATTTAAAACAGAAGCTTTTTGGTAATTTTAAAAATCAAGGATTTGTAATATTTACATGTAATACGTTAAATAAAAAAACTAACACAAATATATTACTATACAAAAATAAGAAAAGAAACTTTATTCAATTAGTTCAATATACGGTATGATAATAGTTAAATGAAGTATGTCCAACAACTAATTTAAATCAAACATTAATTCTGTTTCTGAAATTTAATAATTGTTATCTTTAATGTTTTGATATTATTCTCTTACATGTAGTTGTTCCAGCTTTAACAAAAAACCCTTGAGATCTCTTTTAATATTCTAATTTCCATTGCTGACCCAAGGTGATGCTGTTCCAGTTTTTTTATAAAGCCCTTTCAAAAATTGTTGAAAATCTTTTCGAATAAATTTGCATACCAGCATAAGCGTAACCGGATTGACTAAACTTGCAATATCGCTTAGATGATTAAAATATTGCAAGGCAAAAGTTGTAAGAGATTGAATGCCATTTGCAGAGGCAATCCAAATCATGACATAATATGCAGCAATTGAAAGTTGAAAGCAAAGGACTACTGTAGCTTGAGCAAATAAAATTATGTCTTGTTTTTCCATAACTGACATTTGATTATTATTGTTGCTGCTTGAATGACGAGTCAAAAGATATCGATATCGGGCAATTGTGATAACTGTTAATACAAATGCAATAAAGGAAGTTGATAAAACCATAAAAGTTCCCGAAACTGTTTGATACTGAAAGAAATTTACATATAAAAAATATAATTCTATTCAATTTTAATGATAATTATCTTGTCAACTATTGTTTGGGATTTCAAAAATGTTATTGATTGATTTCTGGATTATGCAAATTTTTTACATATATCATTTTTGGAAAGTGAAAAATTAATTATTAAAAAATTCATCAAAATTGATAAATTTTAAGAAGAACTTTCGTGACGAGATGTGTAATCGCGTTGTGTCAGGCAACTTTTTTGCTTGTTTCTGACACTCCCTTTAAAATAACCTAAGTCAGACGCCAGCAAATTATTCAGATACTAGAACCCCCTTTCTTCTAATTCTTTCCTTTGATCTTTGCCGCTTATAAGATCCGCACCAAGTTTTGGGTAAGGGTCCTTTTCAACCCTCAAACTGCTACTATCAGCAATTCAAGGGTTGGAAGGGGACTCTGAACAACTTTTATGCAAATTTATGAACACAAAAATATTCTTTTACAGTTTTTAAAAACGGTTCAACATAAGATGAAAATAAATTTCCATCTGGGCCATAATAGTATAAAGAATGACCAAAAAATCTTGGAATATTTAGTGCAAAAGCAATGAATGGAAGCAACCAAACACTTTGTTTCCCATATTTTTCAGCCGCCTTTTTTCTTGCCGTTGAAGCCGCTGTTACGGTAAAGGCCTTCCAAACTCGATTAATCGCAATTGCAACATGCAAAATAGCTTGAAAATAAACAAAATATCCAGAAACAAATCGAAGAACAGTATTATACATTGGATTTTTATAAATCCAAATTTGCATAAAATCAAAATCTGTGAATTTTGTCAAGAAAAAATTATTGAGGATTGTTCCAATATCCCCAAAAGATATCATTAAATACAGTAAATAAAACAGGGAGGTGTAAGTTCTGTTTTTTCGATATCTCATAACGAAAATGAAATAGGTTACGGTACAATGAAAAATTAGAAATAACAAAATTATAAACCATCGAATTACGTATAAAAGTGAAACAGCCATTTTTGTGCAAAATGAAAATGTAAAAAATTAATGGCACAAATTTTAGAAACATGCTTTTTTATATTTTTCAACAACACTATCATTAATTTTTAAAGGGCTATTAAGGGGGCAGTGTAATGGTAGGTCATAATTTTAAAAATTGCTAACTACAAATTTTCTTTAAATAGTCCATTGAAAGATTTTGCATAACACACAATATTTAGGATGCATAATAGCATAGCCCCCTTAAGTGCTTATTTAAAAGTTAATGATAATGTGCAAGGAAATAAGAAAGTTGTTCTACTGTATTTTTATTTGACATCTTTAAGATGAAAAATTTTTTTATTAATTTTCAGAGAAAACATGCATCGAATATTTTTGGCATTGATAATGGTTACCCTCATTTTATTGCCAGAGAAGGTTTAATTGGTTTTTTAAATAAAAAAGGGTGCCTTAAGGGCACGGAGAATAATTCATAGAATTCAGGATGTTCTGGGTTATGGAATTGCGACTGCACAAGGACACGAACCTGAGAGAAAAGTGCCTTGTGAGTGAAGAAACAAATGAGTTTCTCCACTGCGCTACCAGCCCACTAAAAAAGAACTGTCATTTATATGCTTTGCAATGAAAAATGGTGAAAGAAAAAAGGGCAAATAAAGAGACAACAAAAAAGCGGGAAAGGTGGATAAAAAACGAAATAAATCAAAAAGAATTTTGTCCAATACCAATAATATGAGACTCGAAATAATTGTTGTTATTTTTGTAATTTTTGTTGTTCAAAAATGAAAGCTTAATTTAACAAAAAGTCAGGAAAACGTTTGCATTAATTAACCAGGTTAAATTTACAAAACATGTCTTTTCAATTTCATATTACAAAATTAATAACAAATATTGGAAACTGCTGATTACAATTTTAAACTGACATATTATTTTGAACAAAGGTTGTTTAGAAAAGTTTGAAGCCTTAGTCATCGTCAAATTAAACAACACAAATATGCATTTTCGGAATTTAAAAATTTCACCTATAACATTTTTATGAATAACATTTGTTTTTATTAAATTAATACTGGGTGAATCAAAGGATCATGATTAGTAAAAATCGCGGAAAATATTATAGGCGGTATGTTTCTTATATTATATTCATTTGAAACTATGTTAAAAAATGAGCTTAAAATATTTAAAATGCGAATTTCGAAAGAAAATAGTAAAAAAAAGAAGAAAGAAATTTTTATTTTAGCAAAACATAATTGTAAGTAATGTTCTTGCGAAAAATTTCGCAATAACGAGCTCTGTGAATTTTTCGTTTGCTGTTATTGAAAAAGGGAAAAATGAACTAAAATGATTCCAAAACGTCTTAAAACGCATTCCACCAAAACTTTTTAAACGACCCGCACCGGCAAAAATTTTTATTTTACCTATGTTTTCGAACATGCTTAAGAAGCAGGAAAAAAATACTTTTTGGGCGAAATTCGGCAAAATGCCGTTTTTAGAGCATCGAGAATGCCAAAGTCGACATATTTTGTTTCCTATGGTATATTTTCATCTTTAATCAGTTTTAGGTATAATTGCACCTATATAGGTTTTCGAGGTCGGGGAATCCGAATCTCGACTCCGCGTTTCAAAATTTTCGCGTTAAGACCCATTTTTCGCATGTTGGCTGCATATTTGCCCTAAAAAGTGGGTCAAGGAATTTTTTATCAGACTAGTTCTACTCACCATTGGATTCCCCGTGGTTTTTTACCCCTGGGGGCAAATTATCATAAAAAACTCGGGGTGTCCCGATTCGTCAGAACAAGATGAATAACGTCGACCCCTGATTTAGAGAATTTCGATCATTTATGAAAAATCGAATTTTTATCCAATTATGCTAATTTCCCACCTGTATAGGTTTTCGACCATGGGGAATTCAATGGTGAGCTTTGTATCGCCCTAAAATCACGTTTTACATGCGAAATCCCCTTAGGGCATGATATAATATATCCGCATAAATAAAAAATTCCCCCTGACTTTATTATGGTGTTTCAGGTGTTAAAAAGTGTTGATTATTGTTCATAAACAATGTTTTTATCAAAATCAAACTATTTTTTAATCATTCGAAAGCTGGAACAATTTTTTCAGATGACCTGAAATACCCCTTGATGTTGGGGTATATGTACAGAATGTGAAATTGCTGTTTTTGCTTTGAACAATGTAGTTTTGCATTTCTTTGCTTTCAGAAACATATTTTTATTATTTTAGGATATTATAAATGCAATATTTATGACTTTTAATGTAAATTTATAGTCAAATTCCCAACCGGTTAATGTTAATGATTTCCAGATAGTGTATATAGAAAGCAATCAGTGATTAGATAGTGCCATTTGTTAGAAACGGTAAAAAAAAGTTCGGGGAACAATTCTAAGCAATTTACAATAAGTCTCATCTAGCATTCACATATTTACCACAATTTCACATTCTGTACATATACCCCAACATCAAGGGGTATTTCAGGTCATCTGAAAAAATTGTTCCAGCTTTCGAATGATTAAAAAATAGTTTGATTTTGATAAAAACATTGTTTATGAACAATAATCAACACTTTTTAACACCTGAAACACCATAATAAAGTCAGGGGGAATTTTTTATTTATGCGGATATATTATATCATGCCCTAAGGGGATTTCGCATGTAAAACGTGATTTTAGGGCGATACAAAGCTCACCATTGAATTCCCCATGGTCGAAAACCTATACAGGTGGGAAATTAGCATAATTGGATAAAAATTCGATTTTTCATAAATGATCGAAATTCTCTAAATCAGGGGTCGACGTTATTCATCTTGTTCTGACGAATCGGGACACCCCGAGTTTTTTATGATAATTTGCCCCCAGGGGTAAAAAACCACGGGGAATCCAATGGTGAGTAGAACTAGTCTGATAAAAAATTCCTTGACCCACTTTTTAGGGCAAATATGCAGCCAACATGCGAAAAATGGGTCTTAACGCGAAAATTTTGAAACGCGGAGTCGAGATTCGGATTCCCCGACCTCGAAAACCTATATAGGTGCAATTATACCTAAAACTGATTAAAGATGAAAATATACCATAGGAAACAAAATATGTCGACTTTGGCATTCTCGATGCTCTAAAAACGGCATTTTGCCGAATTTCGCCCAAAAAGTATTTTTTTCCTGCTTCTTAAGCATGTTCGAAAACATAGGTAAAATAAAAAAATATACGATTTTTTGGCGGTGCCATTTTTGTTAAAATTTTAGAATAAATTGGTGGAATACGTTTTAAAACCAAAAAAACGTTTTCGTTTTTTGACATTTTGGTCAAAAATATTAAAAACAAAAAACATCCAAAAATCTTGTTTAACAAAGTTATAGAAACTGTTGGAAAATTTTGCTTTTTGAAATGATGATGTTTGTTTTTTTGCATTTTTTAAAACAATAAAATAAATGTAAAACAGTTTTGAAGTTTCACCTGATTGTTATATTTGCTTCAAAAAGAAATATTCGTGTTAAAAATAGTTTTTTAACACGAATATTCCTATGTAAATCTACCAGGAGATAATGACCCCACCATTTACTTCTGCTATAAAAATACTTTTACGGTAGTTACATTATTTTAAATGCTGATTTCTGGCATTTTAAAAAAAGGCAAAAACATTTTTGCTTACATATTTCTATTTAATAGGTTCTTTTCTATATGGAACCTGATTAATTTGTTGAAAATATCGAATATGCTTTAACCTCACCTTTTTTCTTTTGAGATGACAAATTTTTGATAGTGAACAAAATGAAATGCTTTAACGATTAATCTTATTTATAAGAGTGTTAAAATTCACTCTTGAAAAGAAGATTAATGGTCAATCATTTTTTTTCACTTTGAACAGACTCATTTTTTTCTTTTGTTTGGAAAATGCTAATATTTTTTGCAATTATATTAAATTTGATTTTATTTATCAATGGAAAATATGTTTGTATTGAAAATTCTACTATTGCTTTAGTTTATAATGAAATTGTATTTTTTGAAACACTAAATTATCCGGCTTTTATTACAATAAAAATGTACCATTCCTGTATCACCAAATTTGTCTTGAAAGATCAAAATCAAACGGTTTTTAAATTAGCAAAAGTTAACTTTGAGTGGTAGTTAACTAATTTTAACTACCACATTATAGGAACATAGATTATTTTTTGGATATGCTGCAACTATGACAAATGACCCGCATGAAAATATACAATACTTGAATGCTGATTATTTTACCGGTGCCCTTGTTAGTGCCAGTAAAAACTACAGTATTCCCCAATCTTCTTCTGATGAAGAGGGATATATGTCACAACAAGGCTTTGTCATGTTCGATGATGGAACGGATAATTGCCCCTTGGAAACTTTGTGTAATCCCTATTCCTTCAATGATGAAACTGAAGTAGTTTACCTTTATTTAAACAATATCCGCAACTTTTATAATTTAACTGACTCATGTCAATGGAAATTTTCTGCTCCATCTGGATATGGTTTTAAAATTGTTATTACAAATATTGATGAAACATCACAAATTTTGGTAACAAATAGTACTGATGTAATTATTAAGTAAGAGTTTTTTTTAAACGAAATATGATCAAAAATGGATAGTTCTTTACGTCAAGCACTTCCCTCAAATTAGCTCCAAAAATTTGCATAAGTTTTTCCTTATTGAACTGGTTTTAATTGAGTTAAATTTTTCAAAATTTATCAATTTTTCTGACATTGTTATGCAAATTTTTCGGAACAAATTAAAGGGTATTTTTTTCTTTCCACATTTCTCATTCTTTTTATAGTAAAAGAAGCCTAGAACGACAACATCCAATTTACAATGGGGACAACTTTATTCAAATTAATTGGTTCAATTTGGAAATGTCTAATATCGAAAATTTTCTCATAGCAACTGTAAGCATTGTAAAAAAGCAATTTAATTATCTCGATGCAAATTGCAAAATTGTTAAAGTGGATAATCAAACCATTTATTGGACAAATTTTTATCCCCCATATAATGGATTTCAAAACAATGTCCGCTGTACCTACAATCTTACCATTCCCAACAATACAGCTGTTTCTTTGGCACCTGTTGTTTGGGGGCTTGAAACAAATGTGGATGTTTTACAATTTTACCGTAATAAAAATGATGTTGTTCAAATTCCCGAATCACTTCATAAGGAAGCCAGTGTGTATTTATTAGAACCAAATTATGATGGAATTGAAAAAAATGTGTTATTAGAGTTTAAAAGTGATGGAAGTATTTTGTCTTCAATATTTAGTCTTCAATTAACTTTTTTGGGTTCTATTTTTTTGTTTGTAATTATTAAAATTTAAAATTTAGACTGTAAATGCATTTCTCATATTTACTGCAATGCTTCCTTGTTCCAAGGCATCCTTGAAACCAATAATCCGCTCTACTGTGGATACTTAAAATGCAACATAACTGTAAATCACAAAAAAATTTGAATACCGTTTATTTTCAATAACTTTAGATATTGCCTTGTTCGACAGCATATGGTCATATGAATTTGAATGTAAACATTTTTGATCACAATACATTATTTGATGTACTTAGAATTATTTCGAATGGAGAAATTGTGCTTCAAATCGATAATTCTAACAGAGGATTTGTTGATGAATTCGAAGTATACCTTAATTCTTCAAATACAAATATGTTGGAAGCAATTACTTCTCCTTCTCTTATCGCAGGACATTTTTATGTAACATATGAACCTTTTGATTGTAAATTTTATTTATGAAAGTGTTTTTGAACACAATGAAATTTTGATGTTAAGCCATTTAATTAGCATTGTGAAGTTATAGTTTAGACAACACTTTGCACTAAAAATAAAAACCTCAAAAATTCAACCATCTCGGCATCGATTTTTTTGTGCTCAAAAACACTTTCGACTTTTTTTATACTTTCAATTTCAGTACCACCATCAGATTTGCATATATATCTAACAACAAGCTCTCCATATTATTTCATCGACTTTCAAGAACACAACTTGACAGTCGTGGAAATTTGTGATACTTTGGTCAGTTTTTTTACAGTAAATAAACAATTTCTGTCAGTTGCTGCTTTTTGCATTTCGCAAAAAAGTTTGTGAAGCTGAAAACTATTGAAAATCAGGGATTTGTAATGTTAGAAATGTTAGAAAAAAATGCGAAAATTCCTGATTTTTAATAACTTTCAGCTTCGCGAACTTTCTTGCGAAATCAAAAAAATGATACATCTCATTTAACGATAAATTAAATGATAATAATAAAGAGTCTCTTTTTTACTAGTTAAACTGATGAATCTTTATGATTTCTTTTTCAGAAATCAAGAAATCTATCTATTGTTGTTAATGTAGTCAGGACCCACGAATATTTGGATGTTACGATTTCTAACAACGAAAGTCTCAGCTATAATTTAAAAGGCGGTTATCATTGGTAAAAATATTTGTCTTTCATTTAACAATTTTAAATATTTAACGGAGAAGTCGGATTTCATTCCAAATCAAAATCCAAAATATAGGGATTTTCTTAAAGGGACACTGAAACTTTCAGTATGAAAACTTTAGCCAGTTCAGTTGCCTAAAACATGCAGTAAAAAATAAAAGCTTGATGAATGTTGCAGATGTGTTTTTCAGATACTTTATTACTAGTTTTATCTATTACACTCATCCGCAACATTTGTAAAGTTTTTAATTTTTGTTGCATGCTTTTTGCAACTGAACTGGCTAAAGTTTTCGTACTGAAAGTTTCAGTGTCCCTTTAAATGAGGTGGTCGATTTGATACTTTTTTATTTGTCTGCCGTTTTTTCGGTGAATTTCCATGACGATCAGGCCAAAGAACAAAAGAAAAAAATCCTGATCGTCAGGAAAATTCAACAAAAAAAACACTGGAGAAATTAAATAGTATCAAACCGCCCGCCTTCTTTAATTGCAAAGCCCTAAAAAAAGAATAAAAATTTATTTTAGTTTTTCCGATTATTTTAATTATGCTTCGTACAAATGTAAAATTAAAAGGAATAAAATTGCGTTATTTGAACCTTCAAAACAAAATATAGTTGCCGTCGCATTATCAGGTAGGAAAATTTAATTTTTAATATATTTTAGAATTAAAAAAAACAAATGGAATAATTTTCATTACAACTTTCATTACATAAGTCTTTTTCAAACTGTTTTTTTAGGCGCCGGTACCATGGAAAATTGTATTTTTTCTGAAATAGTTTATCGTATGTAAATTTTTCTTTGCCTTCTGTTTCCTTGACCGCCGATATGATACTAACCATTGTTTATAGATACAACATTTTCAAATGTTTCCGCTTTATCAAAAAATAATGGAAATTGTGACATTATTTTTTTGGTTGAGTCTGCACACGTAATTACAATGTTATGGACAACTGCAGTTAGAGAAAACGTAAAAGTGTTCGCTGGTTTTGACAAGACAAAATTGTATTTCGAATTCAAGTGATCTCGTTTAACTTTTTGAGAACACTAATTATAAAAGTTTCAGTTCCATCTCTGCCAAAACATGGAAAAGCATCGTTTTGCTTTCTCCATTTTATATTATTGAAATTCCAAAGGGTGCAGCTTTATTAATCGAAGCAGTACGTTATGAAAGTACCGGTAAGGCAATCATTTCCAATTTGCTTCGAGGATTAATCATATTTTTTTACTCTAATCTGGACCGATTTGCTTTATTAAAATTAAAATCCAAATTCTAGTTATACCTTTGGATTATCCATATTCCTCATTACTTGCTACACCAGATTTTGGATCCTCTAATTTGGTGGATGCTATAAACATTACATATCATGGTAGTACAACCTTAAAGTTTACAGCAATTTATTCTAATACGTCTGCCACAAATTCAAGTTTCTATTTTCATAGTATTGATTCTAATATGACTGACATAATATCTGATATTAAGTAAGTTATATTGAAAATAGATACAAGTTTTTTTCTACCTTAAAAAACAAAAACACTTTTCAGTAAAACAGGTGATTCTATTACATTTCATAATTCTGTTGTGGATTTTGTTTATATCGCAGCAAATTTTATTAGTTTGGTGAATGAAGGAGCAATTTTCTTAATTGAAACAATCAAGACAGAAGAATGACGTCATATATCTGAAAAAAAGATGGAAAAAATGGGTCTTATTTACTGCAAAATTTTTATTTACAATTTCTTATAAACATACAGTAATCATAAAATATTATAATTTTTACTTTATATCCATTAAAATTTGAATAACTTCTGCAAAAAAAATTAGATAAATGTTTTACATACCTATAAGAATCAACAATTTACATTTAACATTTTAAAAAATTTTAAACAAAAAGTTTTTTTAACAAAAGTTTAACAAATTGCTGTAAAAACTTATTTTTAGGAATGAAGATGTTTCTTTTTTCCATTTAAAAAAATAAATGAAAAACCGTTTTGGAATTTCACCTGATTGTTTTATTTGCGTCATTGAAAAAAATGTTTAATGTTAAAAATAATTTTTTAAAAACATGATTCAGTTTTTATTTGTAATTTTTGATGAACAAAAAACTGGTATAAAAATGAGCTTTTTTCTTGTTGGCGTTATTTAATTTTCACGAGTTTGAATTAAAAATAATAAAGAACTTATGTAAATTTTAAAAAGTTGATAATTTAATTTAAATTTTAGATGAACTGGGTTTCATTCATTTTTGGGTTTACAACTCTAACAACTTTCATATCCCTTTCAGCAGCTGATGTAAGCGTTTTATCCCCTGAGGACAAATGTATTGCAAATATTCGAAAAGAAATTAAAGATCGAAAAGTTTCAAGGAATCTTGGTGGAATTGTTGGAATTGGATGGGATTCTTTGACAAATCGTGCAACCCTTCCAGTTTTTTCTCAAACATATCATCAATGCCGTACTGTCCCGGATGGAGATTTCCTAATCCCTGATAATATTGTTGTTTTTCCGATTAAAGAAGCAAATATCCAAAAATCTTCACAAATTTTTGAATCTTTTAATGATTATAAAACTTCAACAGGAGTTTCATTTGGAGTTTCAGCCGGAGGTGGAATTCCAGGGATTGCTTCAGCATCTGGATCCTTTAGTCTTGAAACGAAAATTGGAAAAGAACATATGGAAAAAAATAAACAAACAGGATTTTCAAATAAAATTGAATATCATGCTTTTGATTTGATCGGGACTGAAAAAGCTGGATTTGATGAAGTTTTTACAATGCGATTAAATGATATCCGAAAAGCAATTGAAGATAAAAATATGCTTTTGGCACAATATGAAGCTGAATCAATTATTGGAGATTACGGTACTCATGTTACCAATAAAGCTTTGGCAGGTGCAAGTATTACAATGCTTGGATTCTCTGAAACTACGGAAGAAACAGATAAACATACATTTTCGTTGAAAATGAGTGCACAATTTCACGCAAGTTTTTTGGGTGCTGTTAGTATGGGTTTTAAAGCCGGTGCAGAAAATGATGAAGAAGATGAATCTGGAACAAAGAGCTCTGCTGATCAAACATATATCATTACAAAAGGTGGACCAGATGTTAATCGGCTTTTTGGTAATAATGTTGTAAGTTTACCTTTTTTTCGCATAAGTTTAAGTTATCCTTTCTTCAGATTAGTTGTTAACCCAAAACCATTTTCAGGAAAATAAGATGCAAATTGATAGTGTTGTTGGATTAACTCGAGAAGGGATGCCAATTTATTCTTACATTCATCCTGGAGTTTTGAAAGGTGGTAATTGGAGTGATGAAATGACTTTTGTTGTGCAAGATTTATTATATAATGCAACCCAAGAATATATTCGACATAATACAATTCGTGGGTGCACTGTTAACACATTATCGGAATATTTTTACAAGGTTTTATTTTAATTTTAAACTTCATTTCTACAATCAATTTAGGCAAATTTCGATGACTTTGATGCGTGTGGTGGTGGTTGTGCTCTAGAAGATACATATTCGGGTGGATATTATCAAGACTGTGAATACATGGAATCTTATTCTTCGATACATCGAAACCTTACAAATGGTAATCAATGTGATCAGTATAAATATCGAAATCCTTTAATATATAACTATTCCTGCCCTGAAGGGGGAGAAATTTTATCTGCCACCAGTTTTTTTGTGACCTTTAGGGATCGTGTTTATACAGCAGATGTCGGGGGGTGCAATTCTTCTGTGAGTTTTTTATGTAAAATTCAAGTTTAACTTAAAACATTTAGGATTGTTCAAGAAATTTTACTATCATTGACCGGATAAATGTTACAGTATACATATGTTCGCCAGGTTACGATGCAGATGAAGACGACAATCACTTTCCTGTGCAAATGATTTTTGGTGGAATATTTGAGAATGTTAATGTTTTTTCTGATAATGGAAGATGTTCAACTGGTTTTGCTGAATATCCGATATTTCATAATTTGAAAATATGTTTGGGCCGTAGCTGGGCCAATGGTGAAATTGATGGGGCTCCGAATTTGTTGTTAAAAGGTGTTCAATTAAATGATTTTACCAATTGTTTAATAGACGATTATGACTGCTTTGGAACAAGATATTATTTGACAACAATAAACAATTGTGCGTATTATTATTGTGTTTATATACCTCGTGGAAATTTCAACGATTCTTCACCCCTTATAATTGATTCTCCTCCGTATGTAAGCAGGGATGATGCAATGTCAAAAATACGATTAAACTTTCAACATGAAATTGATGACCTTGAAAATGGTGATGACGATGACAAAGGTGAAATTTTGTTAACAAAAGATGGACAAAAAGTTGGAAAAATTTTGAATCGATCTAACAATGTTGGAAAACATAAAAAATGATATTAATAAAGCATTTGCAAATTTAATTCAATCTCTTTTTTACATTAAAATTGTCAGCGAAACTAAACAAATAGTCAGTAAAACAGTCAAATACTTTGATGATCCATCTTTGATGACCAAAAATGTTAAGTCAAATATTATTTAAATTTTTCGATGATATTTGAAACATCAATAAAAATTTTGTAAACTTAAAATAGAATCTAACGTGACTATTTAAAATATGTAAATCAAATTTAGTTGTTTATTATATTAATTGAAACAAAAACACTTATAAAAATAAATGACAATTTTGTACTAAAAGTGTGATGCAAATTTCATTAGTAACAAACTGGTACCACCACAAAATATAATTTTGTTCTGTGTGTATTTTTAACTTTTGAAAAAAACCGATCCATATTTAATTACCGAAATATAACCAAAAAACGAAATCGTCTATGAAATATTAGAAAAAGTTAATGAAATTTATTATGGACTTTTTGTGTTATTGGTTTACCGTAATTCGTTTATTTAGATTTTATTAACTCAACTCACCTTTTTTCTTTAAGAAGAAGGATATAGTTATTTAAATTTTTGCTTTGAGTTTTTTAATAAATTTCTTTTATTATTCATGTTTCTTATAAAAATTTGCATTTTTTACAATACATAATTTTCTTAAAAACTTGCAATAAGCACAGGAGAAATTTTTTTAGTATTGCTTTTTCAATGTTTTCTATTCAGGAGGTCGCTAGTGAAACATTCATTTTAAATAAAAGACATTTTTCTTGTAATCATTTGTGTTAAGGTTCTTTAGCTTATTTAAATTTTTAAAAATGAAACACAAAATTGTAATTGAATGTAGTCCATTTTTTTGTTGCTATGATGTCATTGATTTTGTTACTTTTTTTTTACTTTAAAAATTTGAAAACAAATTTTATTTTGCATTTAGAAATGTCAACTTCTGAAAGTTTCACATCAACAACTGCACCATCAACAACCACAACAACAACAACAACCACAACAACAACAACAACCTTATCAACTCCTACAGTAATATCAAAATGCATTGTTCATGACTATCCAATTTATGGCTACGATAAATTTGCATGTTTCATGTTTCAACTTCCTTTCACTTTGCATGACATTAAATTTGGATATATTGCTGGTGGACTTACTTTACTCATAATTACAATATCAATTTTTGGAAGAATAAAATTGCATTATCGGTGATTCATTTTAAATATGGCCTTGATCGATTTATTGACAAGTTATGATTTTGTTTGTGAACCACCACAAGTTTTTGCACCAGTTTTAGAAAGCCCGTAAGAAGATAAACATTAGTTTTGAAGGAATATTTATGCAAATTTTTAGGATGCATAATTGTCCTTTGTATACTATATTTTTGTTTAATAGCAGGTATTTCGTTGATCTTGTTCCACATTTGCCACCGATTGGGGTATTTTTGTTGGCATTGTCACGGTTTATTAGTATATATTTTCCAAAGTTTTTTAAAACTTATGCAAAAACATGGATCGTGATTTTATGTAAGTAATTTTTTACCAAAATTGCATTTTTACAGATATTCAAATTTTTCATGGAGTAATTTATTGATTAAGTACCCACGATCAGAAACACCTGCATCAAATCGATATGCAAATTTGTAACATTTTTCAAATTTTTTATTTTAGTTATTATTACTGTAAATACCGTATACCTTGGAGTTTTGTACATTTTATACAGAAACCGATATGAAACAAATACAGAAATTTATTTCAATGATTTATTTTACAAAGGTATTTTTCTGTTTTTATCAGTTTATTCATAACTCTTAATTACAGAAATCGAAACTGACTTTGAAACAGAAAAGAGATTGAAAGAAAAAGCATATGAAAAATTTTTATTAGTGGCATTTTACAGTTTAATTCCAGTCATAATTTTGTTACTTTCAATTTTATTCTTTGCATTGCTGGTTTTGAAGATTAGTCGAAGACTTAAATTTCAGGTAATTTTTTATGCAAATTTGAAATAATCAGTGATTTATGCAAATTTGAAGCAATCAGTGATTTATGCAAATTTGAAATAATCTGTGGTTTATGCAAATTTGAAATAATCAGTGATTTATGCAAATTTCAAAGAATCAGTGATTTATGCAAATTTGAAATAATTATTGATTTATGCAAATTTGAAATAATCTGGGGTTTATGAAAATTTGAAATAATCAGGGTTTTCTGCAAATTTGAAATAATTATTGATTTATGCAAATTTGATAAAATCATTGAATTTTAGGCAAAAACAAACACAGAAATGTTTAAAACAAATATTCGAATAATTACAGTACTTTCAACGCAAACATTTATGCTATTTATTTTGTTACCTCTTGAGGCAATGTATCAATTTGATCAACCAGTTGCCCCTGAATATCAGCCATATTACCCATATTTTAATTACCCGCCTTGGCTTTACGGTTTTATTTCGGAGAATGGAGTTCGCTGCTTTCGAGAATTTCGAGTTTTTATTGATTCTTTAATTATTCTAATTTTTATGAAAGGATATCGAGAGGATTTGTTTGCTGCAATATTTTGGATGGTTAAATTAAAGAAAAAGATTTTGAATGGATTTAAACATGGTTTCGTAAAATCAAATGTTAAACCAGTTCATACAAATTTTGCCAGCAGCAATCACAATTCATTTTTTACAGTTTCAGCAGTTCAGACTTTTTAGAAAAATTACTCATTGTAAATGAATCATTTCTCTGATTTGAACAAACAATGTAACATTTTTTGACAAAAGATTTCAAAAAACAATGCTTTAGCTTTTAATTGTTTTAATACTTTTTGTTGTTTCTTTTCAAAGTCTGCATTTGTAAAAATAAACAATAAATGTCTCATATCTGTATTGATAAATTTGTATGATTTTCTTAATTGGATCAACGTAAATCTATAAAAGCTAGAAATGTTTTCGTAAAATCACAGCTTCAATCAATTTTAGCAGCTGTGGCATGAAAATGAAGCTTTTAATATTTTTGGGGTTGTTTAATTTAGCTGCTGCTGGTGTTTTTCAGCATCAATTAATTCGAGTTGAAAGCCGAAAATCACGAATGGAAAAAGCAGGTTAGGAATAATGATTTGAGGTTTATGGAGTGCTTCACAAGGGAAGGTATCAACCTGGCCCGCCGCCTTTTGAACAACACCTTTCCTAATAGATAACCCGACGGTAGTTATGCATAACCCCAAAATATTTCCGTTGAATGGCCTTCCTATATGCAAATTTATGGAAATGAAGTTTGAAAAATGTGCGAGGAACAGGGGTTTTTGAAAAATCGTCGACACGGGGTCGTGCATTTTTTAAACTTCATTTCCATAAATTTGCATAAAGGAAGACCATTCACCAGGAATACTTTGGGGTTATGCATAACTGCCATAGTTATGCATAGCCCCAATCTAATGGGAAAGGTGTTATCCAAAAAGCGGCGTACCAGTTGATGTCTTCCCTTGTCAATGACATTACAGTACTTGACAAGGGAAGACATCTATGACGACCTTTACAGTTACAATAATTCAGATGCCTAAGGCGATCAATTAGTTTTCAATTCTACTAATTTTCAGGAACATGGGAAGCATATAAAAAATCCCGGTATCTTCTTCGAAGTCCCTCTTCGAAATCCGTATCCCAACCGATGATTGATTTTAATGATAGTGAATATCTTGTAAATATTACTGTTGGAACACCCCCACAACCATTTCTTGTTCATCTTGATACTGGATCATCTGATTTTTGGATACCTGATAGTTCATGTTCAGAAGATGATGAAATCTGTAGAAGCAAATTGCATATATTTGATTCAAATGAATCAACAACCTATGTCCCAAATGGAAAACCATTTCATATAAATTATGATTCTGGATTTGCTGGTGGCTTTGTTGGAGAAGATACTGTTCGATTTGGTAATCCCGGAGAAGAGATACTTATAGTCCCAAAATCTTCCATCGGTCAAGCAAATTTAATGTCACCTGATTTTGAGCTAGGCCATGATGAAGGGGTTCTTGGATTGGCATTCCCTTCTATTAATACCCAGGGGGCAGATCCGATTCTCTTTAATGCTTTCAAACAAGGTTTACTTGATAAACCAATTTTTACAGTATACCTTGAGAAACGAGGACAACAACTTAATGTCCCCGGAGGGGCTATTACTTATGGTGGTTTGGATACTGAACACTGTATCTCCAATGTTGATTATGTTAATCTGACTTCTACACAATTGTATGAATTTCAAATGGATTCATTTTCCATGGGGTCTGTGGCATCTTTAGAAGGATGGAAAGTTATTTCTGATACTGGCACAACAATGATCGTGGCACCATCAAAAATTTATGAACAATTAGCAAAAGTTGCAGGTGTAAAGTCAGATGGATTAATTGATTGTAGTGCAAATTTTGATGATTTGAAGCTAAAAATTAATGGCAAAGAATATGTCATTCCCGCGAAGCAATTAGTAGTGTCAAGACCAGCTGATACATGCGTTTTTGCTGTTACAAGTGGCCCGAATTGGGTTCTTGGGGATCCATGGTTACGATCTTATTGTAATATTTATGGATTCCAAGACAAAACTATCGGTTTTGCTAAAATTATTGCTTAATTTGAATAAAGGTTTTTGTGTTTTATACAGAAATAAATATTAATCTTTGCCGGCAATTTTTGTAATCATTATTTATCGTTCTCTTTGAAAAAAATCACAAGTTTAGGGTTGTGCCTTTCCCTCTCCCGGGATATTTCCTGGTTTTCGGTAAATGGTTCCCATTTTCCATGGAAATGTTACAATAATATTTTACAATTTCAGAACATGCAAAAAAATTGGACAAAAATACAATAAAAAGACCGCATACCATCCTGCACTTTTTCCAACCTGCACTTTTTGACGATTGACTCAACCTGCACTCGAGGCCAACCTGCACTTCCCAAGTTGCACCCGAGGCCAACTTGCACTTCCCAAGTTGCACAAACAAAAAGTAAAAAATTTGTCAAAGTCAAAAAACATCTATAAAAAGGCTCAATTCATAAAAATTGTTTCATTTTTTTGATTTTTCATTTATTAAATATGCCACCTGTTCGACGATCCGGTTTTGTTACTTTTGGTAATTCTGAAATTATCAAGGTTCATTCGCAGCTGTTTGTTGTGTTTTGTGTTAGATTTCACTTTGTTTTTGTATAAATTTTACTTGGTTCTTCGTTTAAATACTTTTCGGCTCGTTTTTTTCATGCAGCCAATTTTTATAAAATATTGATCAATAAAGTGCAGGTTGGGCATGAATATAATGCAGGTTGTCGATGAGTGCAGGTTGGGCCTCAGTGCAGGTTGGGCTGTGCAGGTTGGGCAGACGGTGCAGGTTGGGTCTGTGCAGGTTGGGAAAAGTGCAGGATAGTCCGGCCCCCAATAAAAACACTGCAAATAATCAAAAATGATTAATTTTAATATTTAACAATCCTTTTGTAGGTTATAAGGCTAATTTTGTTTAAACATTACTGTAGCTTGGAATACTGTAACTTCGGGAAAACGAACAAACTTAATTAATTATTTTTTGATTTACGAAGGTAATGGTTGCCATTTTAATGTACGAAATTAACAGAAATCAGAAATTTTGTTTATTTTTTGTAAAAACAAAATTGTTGTTAGATCAAATTCAAGGGAAATAAAACATATGATTGATTAAAAACAAAAATAAAAAAACGTAAAAAAGTAAATAAAACCAACAGAAATTGATACATTTATTTTATTATATGTTTATTTAGTGAATTCCAATCCAGTAAAGATAAAAAGACGACTTCCGTAAGTGTCAAAAGAAAAATTGTGACCTTTCAAACTTTTCTTTGCAACAGAATGAAACAATTTATTTTCTCCAAAATCATCTCGTAATTTAAATCTATAAAAATGATATTAATTCTGGAATCATATATACGAATGCAGAACTTACTTAACTTCAGAAAGATTAACAAGAAGGTCAAAAAATTCTTTAATTTCTTCTTCGGTTTCATCAATTTGTACATTAATATGGCCATGAAAATGTAAGCATTTCAGAAATTTATGTTTAATAAAAGTTTTTAACAGTCGAAACTGAATATGTTCAACTTCGAAAACAATTTTTGTAAAATATGCTGGAATAAATTTTGAGAGGTCGTTATCTTTTATCATAAATTTGATGCTTCCTCGAATATGAAGTTCTTTTGACACTTCAACAATTTTTAGATTTTCAATTTTTGGATGAATCCTTGGATTTGGATTACTTTCAGTGAAATATATATCAGCAAAATGAACGATTTTTCTTAAATTTGAAAAAGCAGCAGTATTTTCATTAACTTTAAAAAAAATAAGTCCAGTTTCTCGATCAATAAGTTCAACGAAACGTTTTTGTACAAGATATGGCAGAGCAAAAAAATTGATAGTCATCTTTTAGAATCAATTTTTAAATAAATGAGCAAAACTTTATTTTCTTTTTGCAGCGACTAGTTAGGTATTGGCTACAGCCCGAATTAAAACTTACCGGCTGTGGTAGTTTCGATGCCGTTTTTCCAAAAGACAAATCAATGAGGAAAAAACGTCAATCCTTGAAGGCAAAAAGGTCACGAAATAAAAAAACCAATAAATAACAACAAAAATATAGCTTATGAAAAATTCGCACTAAATATTTATAAGTAAAAGATGAAGTAAAGTCATCGAATATCTTTATTTATTATAACCAGTAAAAACAATTTATGCAAATGTAAATTAATGACGGGGACGTTACTAGTAATTTCGTGGATAAAAGTGTTAGTTGATGACATATTCGATGACAAACAGGCATAGAATAATTTAGATTTACACGATGTTGTCGAAGAAACATCTTGTAGGCTGTAATGATTTTATAGAATCGGTTGTTGAAAAAAAATTGCGTTTTTCCTTTAAACATGGTTCTGATGGATTCTTGGTGATCCATGGTTACGAATTTTATTGTAATGTTTTCGGATTTCAGGACAAAACTACTGGTTTTGCAAAAGTTATTGATTAATTAAAAAAATGCTTTTTGAATTTTTAAGAATTAAATATTTATCTTTGCATGCAATTTTTGCAAGCTTTTATTATCGTTCAAATATTAATTATCTAATAAATATTATTGATTAATAAGTTTTTAGAGTCAAATATTTGAGTGTCCCAAATATACAGGGTGTAAATTTTAACACGCATGGGTTTTAATCGCGTGAAAAACATAAAAATTTTAGGTTCCAGAACCTCAAATTTTCACAGAAGGTTTATATGGGCCTAAAGTTTGTTTTCCCAAATTTTCAGCCAAATCGAAGACCTAAACTTTTTTCGAGGATCTAGATCCTAGGTCTTGACAAAAAATAAAAATTTGTAGCTTTTTGGATTCCTTACTTTATGGACTATCAATTTGCTTTTAAAGTTTTTTTCTTATTTTCTTAATTTTAAATTTTTTCTTAATTTTTAAATTTGTTGAAAATCGAAAAATTTTCTAAGTCCGAGATTTTGTTAATGCATTCACGGACTTTTTTTAATTTTTAATTTTTAAAAAAATTTATTAAATTAAAAATTTAGAAATTATGAAAAAACCTTTAAAGCAAATTGATAGCCCATAAAGAAAGGAATCCAAAAAGCTATAAATTTTTATTTTTTGTCAAGACCTAGGATCTAGATCCTCGAAAAAAGTTTAGGTCTTCGATTTGGCTGAAAATTTGGGAAAACAAACTTTAGGCCCATATAAACCTTCTGTGAAAATTTGAGGTTCTGGAACCTAAAATTTTTATGTTTTTCACGCGATTAAAACCCATGCGTGTTAAAATTTACACCCTGTAAAAGTGGCTTTTATTTTTCACTGTATAAACAAAAATATGTGAATTTTTTGTTTAAAACATTTATTCAAATTGTAAAGTTTTTTCAAAAAAATGTGTGTTCAACAGAAAAACAGAAAAAGCACCGAAACAAAATAAATACATAAATACAGACTATTTTGAAAATTCAATTTCGACAATAGTTTTATTTTTTTCATGATACCCAAAGGAATGATTGTACCCTTTCATACTATTTTTTGCAATGGATTCAAATGGTTCACGTTCTTCAATAATGCATTGAGATTTGAATCTTCAAAAATAAGATCAATTCTTAAAATATGTAAATACGAGAAAATAAAACTTACTTAACTTCTTGAATATTAACAAGAGAATCAAAGAAATCTCTGATTTCTTTTTCTTTTACATCAGGTGGCATATCAATATAGCAATCAAAATGTAAGAATTTTAGAAATTTATGTTTGATTAAAGCTTTTAACAATCCAAAATGAATATAGTCAGCAAAAATGAAAGCTTTTGTAAAATACAATGGAATAAATTTCGAAAAGTCGTCATCCTTTATCTCATAATCAATGAATCCTTCAACATGAATTTTGTTTGTCACTTCAACCAGTTTTATATTTTCTACATTTGGATATATTTCAGGAATTGGATCACCCCAATTATAAGTGATCCGAATAAATTGCACAATTTTTCTTAAATTTGAGAAAGCAGCAGTATTTTCATTAACTCTAAAAAAGATTCGTCCACCTTCTGGAGCAACAACTTCAACGAAACGTTTTTGTACAAGATATGGCAGAGCCAAAAAATTGATAGTCATTTTTCAGAACCTAATTTTTAAAGAATGAGCAAAAGCTTTTTTCCTTTTTGCAGTGACTACTTGGTTATTGACCCTTCTATTTTTGCCAACAACCAACTGCTACTTTGCATACCCCTGCAGATTAACTGTGGCAGTCAGGTTGACCTTAACCATATATCTATAAATATTTACTCAACAAAGAAAATGCCTCTAGGGAAATTAAAACATAACAAAAACAAAGAAAATCTTTAATTTTTATCCATGGAACCCGAAAAAAGCCACGGACCATCTCAAAAGGCGTTCGACACACCGTGATCCACCTATCTTTTTATTTTGTCTTTGTGACAATTAATACAGCAGGAGTCCATGACATTTTGATACACTTTTTCTTTTACAATGAGAAAATGTACCCAACCTATCAAAGTGTATTTCGTTCTTTCGGTGATTAAGAGTTTATTTAATGGAATCCTTTTTTAGAACTTTAGGAATACATAGTATTTATCAGTTTTTATGGAGCCTATACTAGTCTAGTTTTTAAGTAACTAATGCAATATAAAATAACTATTTTGTTTTTCACTTTATATATATTACTTGACTACAGTCGAATATCTAAGTGACCCAAAAGTGGCTGTGAAAATTTGTTTATCAATTTTCAAATTTATTTTTAAAAATCTTAAATACGTGTGACATTTTCTTTTAGAAAATTTATTGAAAGAGAAAAGATTTTTTCGTCTAAAAAAAAGAAACAATAATTTGTGTTCAACAAAGAAACAAAGCATACAAATATATTAATGATTGCTTATTTTGTAAATTTTATTTTATTAATAGTTTGGTTATGTGCACTCCACGAAAAAGAATGATTGTAATTTTTCAAACTATTTTTTGCAATAGGTTCAAAGGTTTCATTTGCACGTTCTTTAATGATCCATCGAGACTTAAACCTTAAAAAATAAAATTAATTTTTAAAATATCAATAAAGATAAAAGTGTAAAACTTACTTAACTTCTTGAATATTAACAAGAAGATCAAAGAATTCTCTGATTTCTTCTTCTTTTACATCAGGTGGCATATTAATATAGCAATCAAAATGTAAGAATTTTAGAAATTTATGTTTGATTAAAGCTTTTAACAATCCAAAATGAATATAGTCGGTAAAAATGAAAGCTTTTGTAAAATACAATGGAATAAATTTCGAAAAATCGTCATCTTTTATCTCATAATTAACGAATCCTTGAACATGAAATTCGTTTGTCACTTCAATCAATTTTATATTTTGAACCTTTGGATAAATTTCAGGAATTGGATCACCCCATTTATACTTGATCTGAATACATTGAACAATTTTTCTTAAATTAGAAAAAGCATCAATATTTTTATTGACTTTAAAAAAGATCCGCCCAGTTTCTGGAGTAACAAGTTCAACAAAACGTTTTTGAATCAGATATGGCAAAGCCAAAAAATTGATAATCATTTTTCAGAACCTATTTTTTAAAGAATGAGCAAAAGTTTTTTTTTCCTTTTTGCAGCGACTAGTTGGATATTGACCTTTGTTTTTTGCCAACAATTAACTACTATTTTGCATACTACTGGTCAACTGCGGTAGTCAGGTTGACCTTAACCATCTACATATTTATTCAACAAAGAAAATGCCTCCGGGGAAATCAAAATACAATATAAACAAAGAAAATCTTTGATTTCCTCCCAATTAACTTTTTGTTTAATTCTTGTGGCACTTTAATACCTTTGGATAGGAATCTGATTTATCAGTTTATATGGACGTTGGTATTGCTACAGTAGCTAATGCTTAGGTTTGTTTATTGAAGCAAGATTAATATTTACAGAAATAAAATCGTAAAAAAATAACAAATTGCAAAAAGTGCTTTTAAAAAAATATTTGAATGTTTAATCTCTAAGGGATTGTCTAGAAATCACGTGACCAACAAAACGTGATTTTCAGACTCCCTCCCTCCCTCCCTCCGTGACCAAAGATCAAAGCTTTTTACCGGCAACATCTAAGCCGGGTGATCATTTGGCTTACCCCCTCCCTCACCCCTCATGGTCACGTGATTTCTGGACAATCCCTAAGTAGCATTTCATTGATTTAATTTACTTCCACGTCAAATGTATGAGTTTTTCCTTTCAAAGTTTTCTTTGCAATAAAACGAAATAGTTCAAGATGTTTAAAACTACATTGTAATTTAAATCTAAAAAATCATAATTATTCTTTAATCATATACAAAAATAAAACTTACTTAGCTTCCTCAAGTATAACAAGATGATCAAAAAATTCTTTAATTTCTTCTTCCGTTTCATCACCTGATACATTAACATAGCCACGAAAATGTAAGCATTTTAAAAATTTATGTTTAATAAGAGCTTTTAACAATCCAAAATGAATATAGTCAACAACAAAAACAATATTTGTAAAATATGCTGGAATAAATTTAGAGAAATCATCATCTTTTATCTCAAAATTTATGCATCCTCGAATATGAAGATTTTTTGTCACTTCAACATTTTTTATATTATCCATCTTTGGCCACAATCTAGGATTTGGATTTTTAGGATTATAATAAATATCAAAAAATTGAACGATTTTTCTTAAATTTGAGAAAGCAGCAGTATTTTCATTAATTTTAAAAAATTTGCATACAGTTTCTGTATCAACAAGTTCAACGAAACGTGTTTGTACAAAATATGGCAGACCAAAAAAATTAATCGACATCTTTGAAAACTTTTATTAAGTAAATGAACAAAGTCTCTTTGCAGCAAAATGGTTTTTTTCTTTCAATATCGTTCTATTTTTTTGCATACCACAGCAGGAGTCCATGACAATTGGATACACTTTTTCTTTTACACTGAGAAAATGTACTCACCTCAGGTAGAAACCATAGACCATACCGATCGAGAAAAATCGCAACCCCCCAATTCAGGTCTGCCCCCCTGTTTAGTTGTTAGAAGTCATTTTTTTTCAAATGGGAATGCTCATTCGCAAGTCGATTTTTCAAAGTGATGTTAGAGAGTTGATTTTTTGCATACGAGATTAATGGGATTTTAGAAGATCATTTCAATCTTGATATAACGGCAAAACCCGCTCAGGGGATCTTGGTGGATTTCATATATCCAAAAATCTAAAATGCCGGATTAAGCAAAATTAACTATTGGACAATGTTCTACCATGCTAGTGGAACATATTGTGAAAGTTTCAGGTTTTTATATCAACTTTAACCTACTTTTTGAGTGACTTGAAAGTAGTAATTTTTAGTTTTTGGGGCAAAACTCAACGGTATATTGGTGTTTACCTAAAAACTACAGTAATAATACCGTAGTCTCGAATTTTTTAAAATTCATCGGTTTTATCTTATTTTTAAGGTATATAGCAAATCGACCATGGGGAATCCAATGGTGATGTCCGTTTTCGTTGAAAATGGCGTTTTTATGCACTTATTAGGCAAAAATATGCAAAAATACCAGTTTTTGACAGATATCGTATTCCCCCCCCCCCATCTGAAAAATTTATTTTTGTACTATTTTGTAGCTCTTTCAAAGGGCTATCTATGGTGTGAATATTGTTATAGTTGTGACCCGGTTGGTGTTCTGTTCTTCTTGGTTATATTTTATATAGCTTGTCCCAACCCTTTTATCTTTGCCAATACGATTTCAGCTCTTTATTTTACAACACAAACTAATAGGAACAAATAGGGAGAGAGCAAAATTAGACTGAATATTTCTTCTTCAAAATCGAAGACAGACTAAAACCAAAACTGACTGAAAACCAACTCAACGACTGAACTCCCTTCCACTGATCGGAGGCGCCTTTTAAAGGGCCATCGCAACCAGACAGAAAAGGACGCGGCAATTGCCAGCTAAAGCTCCACCTCCTGGCACCTGCTATCTCTGACTAAAACTGCTCGTTGTCTTCCGACATTGAGAGAGTCGAAGAGAAGAGTTGTGCGGAATAAATTAGCCTTAAACTTTTGGCGCCATGATTATGAAAGAAGAGAGACATAGACAGGAACTAATAATGAATCATAAAAGAAAAGGATGGGAAAATAGAGACAAAGAAACTTAAAATAAGAATAAATAAAGGACAACAAAACGGAGACAAAATTACTTATAAACTTTTACAATAAAATAGCTCAATATATAACAAATATCATCTTGCATACTGTATTCAAATTTTTGAGTTTTGCCCCAAAAACTAAAAATTACTACTTTCAAGTCACTCAAAAAGTAGGTTAAAGTTGATATAAAAACCTAAAACTTTCACAATATGTTCCCCTAGCATAGTAGAACATTGTCCAATAGTTAATTTTGCTTAATCTGGCATTTTGGATTTTTGGATATATGAAATCCACCAAGATCCCCTGAGCGGGTTTTGCCGTTATATCAAGATTGAAATGATCTTCTAAAATCCCAATAATCTCGCATGCAAAAAATGAACTCTCTAACATCACTTTGAAAAATCGACTTGCGAATGAGCATTCCCATTTGAAAAAAAATCAGTTTTAGTAACAACTTGTTACTATTAAAGTCAGTCAAACTTCAACGGCAAAATTTTTTTTACAGATAAATTTAGTTTTACATATTATCAAATCAATAAATGTCTTTTGTTAAAAGGTACTGAAATTTACAAAATAACAAAAAAATTTGATAATCTTTAATTCTTTAATTATTATTTGTTTTTTTAGTAGCGTTTGAACATAAATAAAAATTTTTTGTACCACTTCCTTCTTTTTTTGTATCTATCTTGTTTGAGAACATTTTTATTTGTATTTGTACAGCTTGAAATAAAGCATTAATTATGTTTTGATTTTGTTGAAAATAAGAATTTGCAAAAACGTGGTTGTAAAAAAATAACAAATAACAAAAAAGTCAAATACCACGCACATTTTCATTTTCGATATAAAATAGTAGCCATTTGGATTGTAAAATTTGTGACCCTCAAAACCTTTAGGGAAGCAGTGATGACTATTTCTCATTTTTTATTATTTTCTTTGTTTATGCAAATTTATTTTTGTATTTGTGTAAAAGCAGTTGAAAATCGTGCAGAACGAATTTCAACTGTGCATGCATGTTTGAAAGATGCTCAAGATATTCCAAATAATCGATTAAATGGTCGAACCCTTGCTGGAATAATCGGATTTGGATGGGATGATCTTCGATCAATTCGAACAAAACCAATCTTTTTTGAATCCTTTGATGAATGCCGCGCTGAACCTACTGGACATTATTTACTTCCAGATAATATTGTTGCAGTTCCAATTTTACAAACAAAAATTGATGAAATGGCAAATTTTTATGAATCCTTTGAATATTTCAAGGAAGAAGTTTCGAATGTTTTTAGCGCTTCCGCGAGTGCCGGATTTTCATGGCTTTCAGCTTCAGCTTCCTTCTCAAAAACCAATCAAAAAACAAAAGAAAACTTTGCAAAATATAAATCTTCCCTGCTCCAGACAAAGTTGAATTATGAAGCGTTTTCACTTTCTCAAGATTCTGTCGGAAGTCTTTCTGCAGGATTCAGAAGCCGAATCGATGAAATTGCAGATGCCGTTTCTCGGAATTTGACATATCGTGCCCGATATTTATCCGAAATGATTATCAAAGATTACGGTACCCATTATATTTCAGCTGCCGATATCGGAGCTACCGTATCCCAAAATACTTTCATTGAATCCAAGTCAAACTTCGATGGTGCCACAAGTTTACAAGGTGTTCAATTTGCTGCTTCCATCGGGCTAACAAAACTTTTCAATTTATCTGCATCAGTTTCCAACACTCGGACCGTTGCCACACAAGACATCAAATATATCCAAGATTTCTCGAGAACTTCATATTTTGAAGCCACTGGAGGCCCAGATATTAATTTAATTACAGTTGGAAAAGCTAATTTCACAATTGACAATATTGTTCCATATTCTTTTGATGGAGATTGGTTGTATCAGATTATTTCGAAACAAAACTTCCCAGAACTTAGTTATGATACTTTATTTAATATGCAAATTTTACTCAAAAATTCTACTGAAACTTATTATGAGAGAAATACAATTCAGGGATGTATGGATATGAATTCTCCAAATTTTGATTTTCAGGTACTTTTTTCAAGGGGTTTAATAAAAATCTTATCAAAATTTCGATGAACTTAAGCTATATAAATGCAAATTTGAGCCACAGAATTTTTATGCAAATTTCTTTGAATTAAAAATTTATGAAATTTTAGGCAAATTATGATAACGGCTCCTGTGTTTCCAACAATGATTCATATCAATTTGGAGGCTTTTATCAAACTTGTTCCGCCATTTCTGGTCCAGATTGGCGATGCAATGGCATTCGGCAAAGCAATGAATTTGTTGGTGGAATGAAATGTGACGGAAATTTCTTTGAATCTGTTAAACTTTTTGATACAATTTATGAATTTGAAACTCGAAAAGAGAATCATCCAAGAAAAAAGTGTACCGGAATATGGCCTTTTGAAAAATGCCGAAATGTGGATTTTATTATTGATTTTATTGATAAAGTAAAAATTGAAGCATTTTGGTGCAGAAAGAAGGCGAATGTTGTAATCCCGCCTGAATATGGTGCAATGTTTGGTGGGGTTTTTGAGAAATCTGAACCAAACTTGATTACTGGAAAACCTGGTTGTCCTGGTACTTTTAAGCCATATCGAATGGGTCGAAGTACTTCGATATGTTTGAGTTATCAATATGAACAAGATCATAAATTTTCGATTCCATTTGCGGGATTCTTTTCATGCCAATCTGGAATGGTTTATCAGCCATCTGATGGCATTAGAAGTAATAATGGAGGAGGATTCAGGAATAACAGTGGACAGCTTGGAAATGATGGATTCAGAAGCAGTGGTGGTGGAGGATTCAGGGACACCATTGGACAGACTGGAGGCATTATATCTGGAAACAGTGGATTTAGAGGTAATACTTCGCAATCGACTGGAACACGATCCGAACTTGGCGGATTCAGAAGGCCATCATCGAATGGGGGATTCAGAAATAATAACAATGTCGCTACCTCTGAAGTCAAGACCTCCCGACCAAACAATGGATTCATTTCAACTGATACATCCCTACCCCTTCGTCAATGCCCTGAGGGTTACTCCCAACAACTTCTGCCCATCGAAATGACTTGTCACGTTTTTTATTGTGTCAAAAAACACAGTATTAAAAATATTTTCAGTCATCCAAAACTTCTTCGACCACCGTATACCTTACCAGAAATTGCTGCGAATAATTTTACAGAATCTACTTTTCATGTAACCTATGATGGCATTGAAATTATGGCGACACCGTTAAATAAAATTTCAATCACAAATTCAATTCCATCTGAAAATTACATAAATGGTTTAAATGGAAAAGAAACGAATGATCCAAAATTTCAAAATTTGATTATCGATGCTTTTATTGAACAAGTTGAAGCAAAAGTTGACATTCTTAGTAATAATGTAACTTTGTTGAAATTTGTATAGTTTATTAATTACTGTAATTTTTATAGCTAACAGCAACCCCTACAGAAATGGCCCAAAAACTAAAAAATGACAACTTACATATGATCATAAAATTTTAAATTACGCTGTTTTAGAATTATTAATAAACTTGATACCCCTGAAAAAAAGGTTTATTTTAAATTTTGAACAGTTACAAAATTTTTATTATTAAATCAACAATTAATTAATGAAAATTGGTAGTAACTAGAATAATAAAAATGTCATTTAAATGAAAAATAATTATATTTGTCACAAACCTCATCTCGGAATATTGTAAAAGAGATTCATGTGATAAGAATCTTTTTTTTTTTTTATGTATTCGTGATTTAAAACTAAAATATTCAAAAAACAGATTGTGTCTTGTTAAAATTCATATTTGATTGATAAAAACTTTAAAAAAGGAACCAAAATAATTGCTTTTTGGAGGTGTAAAAAATTACAATTTTAACACTTGTTTTAATTTTCAAGAGCAACAAAACTTCCCCTTGTTACGCATGGATCAAAAGAGACCGCCTCAAATTCTTCGAGGAGAAAAACTTCTCTCTCTCTTTTTCTTTTAGTCTTCTCTTTGCGATATTTTCATAAAACCGTATATTTTAATATTGAATAAGAGAGAATAAACCAAGATTATAATTATAACTAATCCCATTATTATTAACAGAAGAGTAGGGTAACAATTGGAGGTCCTCCCTTCTGGGATTTGCTGGCCCTTCGGGACCTATAGCACAATCCCCGGGGTCATGGATTTTATTTTTAAAATGGGACTTTAAGAAATTTTTATTATTTTTGCTTTTTATTGTTAGGCTAAATTTTACACTGTAATTTTTATATATTTTCTTATCAATAATCTCTTGTTTTGTATGAATAATTACATTTTTATAATTCCATTAACATTTTTTTTTGTCATTTTCCCGTATCATTGAATTTAAATTTCCATAAACTATATTTTTCTCTCTTACAGTACTCAATTTTTGTAAAAACGCGATGTTTTGGTAAGACCACGACGTGATATTTGTCCGTGTCGAAGAGCGTGAAGGGGGTAGTAGGTAGAGGAACCCCTACTACCAGATAGTAATGTGCATTCGTAGTATGAATGGTCGGCTAGCTCCTTGTTCTTTTGAGCAAGGCAGTTCATTTTTTTTAAATTTTTATTTTTATTTGAACCAGAGATCCCTATTTTTGAAGAGTTAATGAGAGATCTAACTCACTGCCCGACCATTTCCGTAATTTTATTATATTTTTTGACGTTTTGGATCTCTGCCTTCACGACTTATTGGAATGTATATGTTATGAATATTAAAACGTCATAATTGTTCCTCATAAAAACTAAAATCTCTCAAATTTTCGGTTTACCGCAGAGTTCAAAATCACGAATAAAAGATTGCGCAGTCTTTTGTCGTTGGTTGGCACTGCCCTAACATCCCCAAATTTGTACCCCAAAAACATTTTTTAGTTGAATTAAATGAAAGTTTATTCGACTAACATAATAAACATACTACTGTAAGAATAAAGAAAATCAACAAATAAGCATAACAAGAGCTTATAATGGAAAATTCAAGAAGAATTTAACGAAGAACTTGAACCTTCGCAGGATCATCAATACGAACTTCGACGAATCGTGGTCCACGACAAATTTCAACGACGCGGAGAACGAAAAAGCCAATGACAGAAATAAAGGCAAGCCCAAGGAAAAGTAACTCAATGAACATTTGAAAATCAGGTGATGGCTTTAATAAAGCATCAGGCATAGAATGAGTACGATGGACACAGAAAAAGGGTTCAAGCCATCTATAAAAGAAGACAATGGGTTACGGTAGCTCAAAACTGAAAAGCTTACTTGGAAGGGCGAACACACTTAAACATAGCTCCTTTACAATCATCACAAAGGGTATTATTAACTTCAACCCAATGCCATTCAGCCATTATAGAACTTCCAGAAGAATAAGACTTAAATAAATAGCCAACAACTTTAGCGAAATGAAAATCTCACAAATGAAAGAAAGTGAAAATCAACACTTTTTGGAGCTGTTTAATTCTTCAATTTTCGAAACTTTTGCCATCTGCCGAATTTTGCGCAATTTCTTCATCATATCCTTGTCCAATTTCAAAAAAAGTTAAATGTCATCAATATATGTTTTGCTAGTCAAAATTTTGTTTCTTTCTTTTTCAATTCTTTTTCTTTGAGCACCGATGGCTTGCATTTTTTTTTGCGCCCCTTAAAGGTTATTTTTGTCGACGATTTTTCTTTTATTTATCCGACAAGTTATTTTATTTCAGAAAGTCTTAGAAAAGACGGGTGCATTTATCAAAGAAAGAACTAGTCCTTTTAAAACAGATATTTTTGAATGTGGGAAAAAATTGGAATAAGTGAGCAAGTTTAATGGTTGTTCATAAATAAAAAGAAAAGGATATGACAATTATAAAAGAAGAAGTAATCCAGTGATCAAAAGAACACAACTGGAATGGATACAATAGACAATCATGGAATCACGATTATCCATTAAGTGGCAAATAAAAATGGTGTCAACGAAAATAAGAAATTGCAAATAATGATGGTGTCGAAAATAAATAATGGAACTAGATTGGAAGCAATAATGGAGCAGAAGTGCGAAAGAAATTCAAAGGGAGCAGAAAAAATAAAGACATTTTCGAAGTGGAAAAATAATACCGAATTTTAAATTTATGGAAAAGAAGTGGCGTGTCACCGTGAATTAAAATTGTATCTAGAAAAACTTAAAAGTTGTTGGAAGTTAACTTTTAGATGTACCGTAATCGAATGGAATTTCAATCCGGAAGATTTTCTTTTCGTCCAACATTTCCACGGCATCAACTCCAACAACCGAGATTTAATTATCAAACAAATGTCGCCAACTTTAATAACCAAATTCCACCTGCTCCATTGCCACCAATTAGTAATCCCCGATGGTACCAACCGTACCCAAAAACAGAACAAACACAAAAACAATGTAAATTGCAACAACCAAGGTACTACACTGACGCAGGAACACAAACTGAGCAACAAGAAGAAACTTCACAAATCGAACATCAACCAAAGGAAAAACCAACAATGGCAGAAGCTGCAGTCCAAACTGAACCAATGAAGCCAACAGAAATTATTATTAATTTTTGAATTGTCAGTAAAAATTACTAATTTTGTAAAATTTCTTGTTGTTTCAAATTGCTAATTGTAATTTATCGTGGTACAGTAACAAATAAAGAAATTCCTGTTTTGATTATTTGCTGAATCCAAAAAGAAGTAACACATTCGTGACCGACCTCAATCATCCAAAAAGGGTGTGGGGCGGAGTTATTCAGCACAAAAATTTTCTTTTAAATATAAGCGATAAAAGTTTTACTTCACCATAGCATTAATGCATATGAGAACTAGATCAAAGTCTAGCCCTCAACCACCACTCTTTCCTGCGCAACGCGAAAAATTTTTGAAAGAAAAAGCTGCCAAAGAACGACAACTGAAGGAAGCAGAAAAACGACTTCAAGAAGAACTACAAGCAGTTGAAGAACTTCAACAAATTGCTGAAGCAGCAGACGAAGTCAACAAGAATATCACGCTTCAAATTCAAGAAGTTGCTGAAGATTTGGATAGAACAACAACAGCAATCGACGAAGCAATCGCAGCAAAAGAACCTACCAACTTTCTACCACAACGTCGAATTGATCTTGATCAGCAACAAGTAGAGCTTCAACGACAACAAGAGGAAGCAGCCAAAGAAGCAGAAGAAGCAGCACGTGAACTTCAACGTCAAAAAGAAGCAGCTAATCAGGCATATCATCAACTCTCAACATTAGCGGCTGATATCGCCACATACGAACAAGGAGACAACCCCATCTTTGACGCAGTCGACAGGCTTCTTAATACTGAGCGGGATTCTACACCATCATCAATATCTCCAACTACATCATTGGTAGCGCAACGAAGCAGTTCACCAACAACAGCACGTGATAACCAGACACAGAAGAGTTGGTATAAAAGTTTGTTTTCTTTTTCTAACACTACCAAGGAAGATAAACTTCCACCAAAAATAAATACTTCCAATAAAAATATTTTCAATACAAACTTTTTCGGAATAGCAAAAGGGACTCCAACAAAGTCTAACAATTTTCTTTTTAATAAGAAAACACCTTCAAACGCTAATAACATGATCGCCGGTAATCTGGCTGACAGCTTTGAAGCCGCCTTGCGCCGAGTGGCGCGGCCTTTTTTTGATCTTCCTAAATTTTCTGGTACTGATACTTATCGTACTTGTCATAGTTTTCTTGAAGATTTTGGTAAATTAGCTAATGCCTCAGGCTGGGATGAATTACGACAACTGGAAATCCTGCCAGCATATTTATCTGGTGAAGCTCAAGCTGCATGGGAATCAGTTCCCGATAAAACCAATTACAAAATTGCAACCACTGAATGGGTGAAACGAATAACTCCACCAAATGCTGCAAAAAGTTGGCGAAATGTATTAAATCATCGGCTACAAAAGGAAGATGAAAGCATCTTGGAATTTGGGAAAGCAGTACGGGAAGCAGCTCGTCAAGCTTTTCCCACCAGAGAATTCTCCGAGACAACACGGGAGAAATTAGCTGTTGAAGCATTTCGAGCCAATTTACGACCTGAATTGGCTAAAGCATTGTTCGATAAAGATTTAAAATCTACTTTATCTGAAGAAATTAAATTAGCTACTGATATGCAATTTAAATTAAAAGAATGGCAGAATCGAGAAGCCCTGCAAAAACTTTCAACAAAATTTGCAGTTATGAGTCTGGAAGAGGTACCAGCGATAATGAATTTACAACCTCAACGAGCTCAAACATATCCACAACAACAATCCCAACAACAATTCCAACAATTTCCTGCACAACAACGTACACAGTATCCTGTGTCATGTCCACCACCACCAGCAGCAAACAGATGGCAACAAAACCAAGGTGGTTACCGTAACGGCAATCAACGTCGAGCGGTTCGCAAACAATTTCAAAACCGCTTTTACAACAACCAAGGAAATCGAGGAAATTCAAATCGGAATTTTAATCGAAATGGAAATAATTATCAACAATATAATAATCGTTGGAATGATAACTCTCAAGGTCGACCAAACACCTTTCGAGGACGTGGACGTGGAGCAATGAATAGCTTCACTGGTTTTGCAACCATGTTATCAATTATCGTAATGTTAATTACATCGACAATTGCTGCACATTCAGAACTTACACAAGATAATGCTGATTTTGTTAATCAAAAACAACAACCACTTCTTCCTTCATGTTTAACAGAACATACTAAATATCGATTCTTAATTGAAAAGCCAACACACGCAAATTGTGATATTGAAGATCAAGCAACTATACGAGGTCAAGCTCAGATTTATGTTCCAAATACAGTACCAATCGTTGTATCAGCATGGGAATGCTTCAGCATTTCATATGCAGTGGATGTTTTTAGTCTATTTGGAAAACCTATATCTGTAACGTATACCAACAAAACATTTGAAACTGTTTCACCAAAGCAATGCCGACGCATGAAAGAAGATGGCGAAATTCAAGGCAAACAACTTAATCCCGTGGGACAAGGCAAATATGCAACATACCAAGAAGCATATGAAGATCAAGCAAAGAACTTTGGTCGTTCAATAATTCCGCTTCAAAATTTTTATTTAGCAACAGGCCCTGCAATGATCGTTAATGAACAACTACAATCACCTTTACGAGATTTACGATATTGCAATTACACCAATGAACATTGTTATGTTGATAATTCAACAGTAATTTGGAATTTGCCTGCATCCATGCCCTGTCCATATGTGTACAGCGGAGTTTTTCAAGCTATAAGAACGGAAAAATTTATTATTTTACCTGCGGCACAAGCTGCTTTTGCTCTCATCAACGGTACCGTACCTGAAAAAGCTAAAGATTGTCTGCCAGAAGAAGCAGAGTTATTAGCTAACGAAGCAATAATGGTTTTTAAATCAAATGATGAATTAATGCAACTTGGTGTACACAAACGTCGAAAACGTCAGATACCAAATCGACGAGCACCTGAAACTGAAACAACAACAGAAGAACCACGAAGACCTAGACCTGTTAGCACTGATCCTAAACCAGCACAAAAAGCAGATAATACTGATCAACAAACAGCAGCAGTGTCAGTGCAAGCGCCAAAACGAGTTAATGATACTTCTTCCACAACCAGCACAACTAAACCATCGACAACAAGTACCACAACCACCACAACAACAAGTGCGCCGACGACATCTACAGTACCAACTACCACATCAACCGAGTCAAGTACTACAAGTACAACAACAACTACCCCTCCACCGTCATCTACGTCAACCAGTACAACCACAACAACGCCTGAAAGTACTACATCAAGCACAAGTGCTGCAGTAACCACAACAATTACAGAAGCTAGTACAGCACCTACATTTTCTACAACTTCATCAACAGTACCACCAACAACTACTACTACCACAACCACAACAACCACCACGACTACAACAACTACTCCTCAACCTTCAACAACAACTACAACACCAGCTACAACCACCAGTATCGAAGCCACAACAGAGCCACCGACTACAACAACAACTACCACCGAAGCTACAACAACAGAGGTTAAAACTACTTCAACTGTGCCCGAAACGACTTCAACCACAGAGGCACCGAAACAACCTCGCAGATATACTGAAGCCACAACTGAAACGACAACACCCAAGGTTGATTCAACAACATCCACAATACCTTCAATGCATTTCCCTTTATACCCCAAAGGTTTGCTTGGAAATCGAACCAGAAGGGATAATCAATCACAACCAGTAACAATCGAACAGCTTCAAATACTTGCTTTAGCAAAAATGATAACAGCAAATGCTTCAGCCCCAACACCAGTAGCTTTCGCTCTTGAAGATGCCATTCCATCCTTTGATGTTTCAAACTTTAATGCAACACTTTCCACCAGGCAAATGAGTAATGCTATCAATTCAAAGCTACAGTATGCTATATGGCTGGAAAGAGAAAAGAGCAAAGAAGACTTCCGAACATTATGGAAGCAAATTTGCATATTAAATAACAAGGACATCGATACTGTCAATGCTCTTCTTTTGGTGGATGCAACCTTAGGCGCACGTAAATGGCTACAGGCTGATAACATAGCTGCGAGAGTACAAGGTGATGCAATTCAAATTATCAGATGTTCAGCCGTCAGACCTGATTTTATCCATTGGAATATGGAATTTGGAGGCAATTGTTATGCTCATCCGCCAGTAAGACTCAACGGTCTAACTTATTATTATGATTATGCCAGAAAAGAACTTCTTCGAACTACACCAACAATTAAATGTAGTGAAAAACCACTGCTGATTAGAAAGCTTGAAAATGGAACTTTTACATCTGGATCCGAAGCTAGTCGGGTATTCACCGATCACCGTCAACCTTTCGGTACACAATACAATCAAATGAATGAATCTTTCAATGCAGAATCTTTTTTTCAATCAGATGTTAATCATCTGTTAACTCGAACAGCAGCATTGGAAAGATATTTAAACAAAATTAACGAAATTGTGTTAATTCCTGAACCCGAAACAGAATTATCAGCTTCACTTTGGGATACCCTGTTAACAATTGCTGAACTTAGCGAACTTGCTAGCAATGCTACAACAAGCTTTATGGACGTTGTTAATGATTTCATAGCAGATCCATGGGGATTTTTCAAAAAATGGTACAAAATTGTGGTTACAATAATCATTGTGTTTATAATATTAATATTATTGTGGTTCACAAAATCAATTTGGTACAGCTGTTTGAAAGGATTATTCAAAAACTGCAAAAGAAAATGTAAACGAAGTAAACGTAGACGTCGGACTTCCTCGGAGAGAGTATTAGCTTTAAGAATGGAACGTCCGCTTATCCCACGACAGAAATCAATTATCCTTTCACGACCACCACAAACAGAAGTGTTTATACCTCCTGTATTTGCATTAACACATCAAATGCCACAAATTAACTCGATTCAACCATTGATAGCTGTCGAATTAAATGGAATGTCAACAACTGCGATTCTGGATACTGGGAGTAGTTTAACGTTGATAAAATCATGTACGGCACAAGCAGCAAAATTAGTCATTCAACCTGCTGAAGGAATTATGGCCCGTACCGTTAATAATACTATTATACATTTTATCGGTCAAACAACGGCAAATATAAAAATAGGTGATGTTGTTCGTACAGTTTCTTTACTTGTAACAGCAGACGAAGATTGTCCAGCACCACTTTTACTTGGAACTTCAACATTTAAACAATTACCACCTTTTGAATTTGATTTTTCTCGAAATATTGTTCAGTTTCATCAACAAATTTTACCGATGATAGGCTACATTAATCCAAAAGAAGAAACTTATGTTGCTAGAGCTAATTCTGCATTTACATTAGATCCCAGATCTGAAACAGTTTTTCATGCTCGAATTGAAAATGCTACACCAAATCAATTGTTTTTGATTAATGGGAGTGATGAACGACTCCCAGCAGAAGTTACGGTAGCTAGGTCAGTAGCCAGGGTAGATAAAAATCTTCGTCTCCCAATAAGATTACTTAATGCTGGAAAAGCAGCAGTTGACCTTCGAGCACGTCAGAAATTAGCATCAGTTGAACTTCTTGATGATGAAACACAACTTGAACATGTTTATCATGTACGTCCACAACAACCACGAGATTCAAACCCGTCGACTTACATTCCACCAGAAGCAGATGTATCAGAGAAACTTCCACCTTTAACTACTGATAAACCTCGAGCACCATTGAAATTTGATTTGGACGATTCAATTTTTTCTGAAGATGGAAAAGCAAAACTTTTAAACGTTTTACATAAGCATAAGAATGCATTTGTAGGTGAAGATGGACTCATTGGATGTTTTAATGGTCCGATCCAACATCGAATTGATCTGATTGATGAAAGCTTGGTCGTTCGAAGACGTCCTTATAGGGTACCACAAGCTTTACAAGGTGAAGTTAAACGACAAATTGAAGATATGTTACGGCAGAAAATTATTGAACCATCAAATTCACCTTTCTCTTCACCGATTGTGTTAGTGAAGAAGAAAGACGGATCGTTTCGATTTGCTGTGGATTATCGTGCGCTTAACGCAATTACTAGAAAACACACTTACATTATTCCGGATATCAACGATATTGTTAACAAAATAGGTGGGAAACGAATATTCAGCACCATGGATTTCGAGCAAGGATTTTTTCAAATTTCTATGCATCCAGATCATCGAGAACGTACAGCTTTTGCATGTTTTTACGGCCTTTTCCATTGGCTCCGCCTTCCTTTTGGTTTGGTTTCCGGGCCTGATGTTTTTCAACGCGCGATGGAACTGATCAGACGTGAAGTATCTGCATCAATCTTTATTTATATTGATGATGTGGTATTAGCGTCTATGACTGAAGAAGAACACATTGCAGATTTGGACGAGTTTCTTACTGTTCTTGAAAAATACAATCTAAAATTAAAATCATCTAAATGTCACTTTGGTTGCGCCTCAATTGTTTATCTTGGATATATTATTTCAGCTGATGGAATTCGACCTGATCCAAAATCAGTAGCCTCCATACAAAAGTTGTCTAAAGCTAAAACTTTGACAGAACTTAGGAGCTTATTAGGTGCATTTTCTTACTTTCGAAAATTTATTGCCAACTTCAGCAAAATTGCCAAACCACTTTACGATCTTACCAAGAATGAAGCAGATGTTTCACAATGGAGCGATGAACATGATTTAGCTCTCCAGATTTTAAAGGATAAACTTACTCATGCACCAGTTTTGGCGGCTCCTAAATTAGGATGTCGCTTCATTATTGAAACAGATGCATCAAAACATGCTATCAGTGCAGTTTTGCTTCAAGAACAAGAAGATGGTATCCATCCTATCATTTTTGCATCCAGAAAACTCAACCGTCATGAGGCAAATTACCACGCCATTGAAACCGAAGCCCTAGCTTTATGCTATGGAGTCGAACAGTTTAGACCTTTTATTGAAGGTGCAGGTACAACATTGGTCAAAACCGACAATTCAGCTTTAACATCAATCTTGCGGAAAAAGGATTTATCTGGCAGACTTGCACGGTATCAGTTAGCTTTACAAGCTGCTGATTTGGACATTATTCATCGTCCAGGTAAAAGTAATTTTTTGTGCGATCATATTAGTCGTTATTATGATAAAGATACACCAATGCCAGAAGTTCTTGCTCTTTTTGAACCACCAACTGTTGATCGAGATCGTGTTAGAGCTGCTCAAGCAAATGACCCAGAAACTCAACAAATTAAAGAAGCTCTTCTTCACAACAATTTCCCAGAAGATCCAGTACACCAACGAAAGTTAAAACAACAAATCTTCAAATATAAGGTCGCGGACGACCTTTTGTTGTACGGCGGGAAGAACAAGCGAGCGAATAAAATCTTTATTCCAGCATCGCTTCGAAAGAACATTTTTGAAGATTTTCATAATTCACCCATACAAGGGGCCCATTTAGGTGTTTCTAGAACAGCTGAAAAATTACAACAAAGGATTTATTGGCCAAATCTTATCAATGATATCTCAAAATGGATTGGTGAATGCCTTACATGCCAACGCATCAAAACTTTAGCAAATGATCGGCGACATCCACCATCCATCTCAATTGAAGCCGCGGAAAGGCCTATGCAGCGTATACATACTGATATCTTGGGGCCGCTGCCAGTTACAGAATCCGGCTTCAAATATATTTTAGCCACACACGATGCCTTTTCCAAATGGTTAACCGCCAGCCCGATGACTGATCAAACAGCAGAATCAGTAACTCAAGCATTTTTGAGAGATGTCATTTGCATCCATGGAGTGCCTGAACTTTGCATCTCTGATAATGGTAAGGTTTTCCTTAGCCAAATCTTTCAAGATTTAGGTAAACTATGTGGGTTCAAACACCGCACAATCACAGCCTACAATCCACAGGCTAATGGCGCCATCGAACGAACCAATCGAACAACAGCTTCCATGTTATCAGCATTTGTCAATCAAGCTGGAAGTGATTGGGCACGATATTTGCCTCTTGTGACCTTCTCATTCAATTGTGCACCACATGAGGCAACAGATTTACCACCTTTTAACTTGGTCCATTTACGTACTGCAACTTTACCATCTGATTTGGCACTTCAAACGACTCCAACAGTATCAACATATGGATCAGTAAGCGGTGACCGTACTGCAGCAGCAGCCCAACAAGCATTTAAATTGGTCCATCAACGACTGCTCAACAACAGATCAGCACAAAAGGAAAAAGTGGATCGGCTCCGTCATGCTCAACCCAAACCGATCAAAGAAGGTGATCTGGTCCTTGTGTACCAGGATTACATCCCGAACCGTAACAAATTTTCACACAAATGGTGTGGTCCATTTAAGGTTCAAAAGATCCACAACTTGAATTTACTGCTCGACAATGGAAAAACAACCCATATGAATAAAGTAAAACTTTTTACACCCCTTTAAAATTGTATGTCTTTCTTTTGATTGTGTCTTAATCTTTTCACAATCCTTTTCGAATTGTTCACATTGTTTAATGGAAATTTTTATAATGTTTTAATTGTTCATTTTTTATTTTTGCTTTATTTTTAATTCCGCTACATATGTTATCTACTCTTTCTGTGTAATTCATTTTAGTTTGAAATTCTCTCTTTCTCCTCATTTTTCGTATTTCGGTCTCCTGATCCCAACGTAACAGTTTCTCCCAATCTCAAACAGCCTTTTACCCACATTATTAACGGGATTTGCCGTCATATATTAATTATGACGAGGGCGTCATTCAAATCACTAAGGGGGGGAATATGTTACGCATGGATCAAAAGAGACCGCCTCAAATTCTTCGAGGAGAAAAACTTCTCTCTCTCTTTTTCTTTTAGTCTTCTCTTTCCGATATTTTCATATAACCGTATATTTTAATATTGAATAAGAGAGAATAAACCAAGATTATAATTATAACTAATCCCATTATTATTAACAGAAGAGTAGGGTAACACCCTCAAAGTTTACCTATTTACACAAAACTAAATAAACACGCTAAGGTTTTACTCATGCTTGCAACACCAAAGGTTCTGATTTAAGTTTAATCTCGCTGAAGCAGATCATGAATCGTAAAATTTAGAAAATACTTTTAGTCTACTGTAGTGGATGTTTGAATACAACACAGCTATTGATACACTCTTAAATAAAAATACAGGGTGTATCAAGAAAAAGTGCCGATTTGATTTGGCTCGCAAATTAATTCTAGTGAAGTTATAAAAAAATGAATGGTACTGTCGTTCTCAGCTCTGAATAGGGTTATGTTTTTTACAAAAAAATTTTAGAAACAAAAAAAATTTTTTTCGAGTTTCACGTGGTCCCCCCTTTGGAAAAAAATTTTTTTTACGTTGAACTTCATTTTTTTCGAAAAAAAAATTTTTTTCCAAAGGGGGGACCACGTGAAACTCAAAAAATTTTTTTTTTGTTTTTAAAATTTTTTTGTAAAAAACATAACCCTATTCAGAGCTGAGAACACCAGTACCATTTATTTTTTTATAACTTCAATAGAATTAATTTGCGAGCCAAATCAAATCGGCACTTTTTCTTGATACACCCTGTAAAATTCATTTATTATAAAAAGACAACTTTGGTTAATTAAATCTTAGTTATTGCCATAAATAATACTGTTGAGAACTATAAGTAAATAAATCGAAAAACATATGCAGACAAAATATTCTAATGCAAAGAATCTGTAAAAAAATTTTACCATTACTTTTAACACAAAAATTACTTTACATTAAATTTTTAAATATTTTTTATGATCATATTTAAGAGAAAAGTCTTTTTTTCATCTTTTTAATATTTTATAATAGAGGAAGTTTTAAAAATTTAAATAGGTTTTTTATTGTTCGAAGTAAAATGATTTAGCGCATGAAAAAAGAGTTTCTCTTTCGTTGTCTGTCGCCTCCTTCCACCGTGTGCGATCTCTCTCTTTGCTTTTTGTATATTTTTTCGTTCTATCTTTCTCTGTTGTCTCTCTCTTCTATTATTTGCCTGATTTGTTCTCAACACGAATAATCTCTAATCGTCATTGCAGCCTCAAACTCTCTTTCTTTTTTTTTGGTTGTAGATTATAGGACGTTTTTTGTAACATTTGAGAATTTTTTACGATATTTGGCATTAGGAAAAATTTTTTTTCTCAGAATCGGCTGAAAATGTGTTCCTAGGGTAATTTTTGCCCAGGAATTCGAATTTCGTCATAATATTTGACATTCTTCAGGTGGATTCTGAGATTCAGAATCTGGGACCCAGAATCTGGATTCAGAAGCCATGTTTTCAAAAAATCTCAAAAATGATACTATTCGAAAGCCCTGGACGTGTTTAGTCAGGAAAATGCAAATATATTCATATTTGACCCTTTTAAATGGTTTTATGCCCCCGGAAAGTCCAAAAATGGCCAAAAATTACGGTAATTGGACTCCGAAATCCCCCAAACGACTTAGGGAACGGCCATTCATATTGTTTTATAAACTTTAACTGATTGGGCATCGAAAAACACCTTAAACTCGAAAATCGATGAGGTAGCGAAAAAATTTTTATTGTGCTACTTTTGTCGACTTCAACAAAATTCAATATCTCCAACATAAACAAAAATTCATAACTTTTGAAAACGACTATGAATCGTCTTCTGGTGACTTTTATGATGAAATATGATATATTTGTAGCATTTTTGGATAGTTTCAGCCCACCGACATCAAATCTGTACATTTGGGATCAACTTAAAATATCTGCTTTTTACCAAAATTAACACCGAAATACAAAAAATCGCAAAACTGAATTTTTGGTTGCAAATCTTTTTTCTTGTGGTTTATATATTTAAACTACATGTATCTGCAATAGATAAACGCATAAACAATGATATTTGGACCAATATGGATTTTTTACGAATTTTTGAAAATACCTCATTTTTGGTCATTTTTAATGATTTTTGAATTTCATGAAAAATGTAAGATATTAACTTTTTTGAGTTTTTACCCTAAACTATATGCTAAATAAAAATTTTGGGCAAAGTTTTAACCCTTAAAACCCAGTACCAACCACATAGGGGTAATTACAAATTTGAGATAACATTGCTAAAATAATATTAGATCCCAAATATCGTGTATAGGTATTAATGGGTTAAAAATTTGCCAAAAATTTTTAATTAGCATATATTTTATGGTAAACACTCAAAAAAGTTCATATCTTAGATGTTTCATGAAATCCGAAAATCATGAAAAGTGACCAAAAATGAGGTATTTTCAAAAATTCGTAAAAAATCCATATTGGTCCAAATATCATTGTTTATGCGTTTATCTATTGCAGATACATGTAGTTTAAATATATAAACCACAAGAAAAAAGATTTGCAACCAAAAATTCAGTTTTGCGATTTTTTGTATTTCGGTGTTAATTTTGGTAAAAAGCAGATATTTTAAGTTGATCCCAAATGTACAGATTTGATGTCGGTGGGCTGAAACTATCCAAAAATGCTACAAATATATCATATTTCATCATAAAAGTCACCAGAAGACGATTCATAGTCGTTTTCAAAAGTTATGAATTTTTGTTTATGTTGGAGATATTGAATTTTGTTGAAGTCGACAAAAGTAGCACAGTAAAAATTTTTTCGCTACCTCATCGATTTTCGAGTTTAAGGTGTTTTTCGATGCCCAATCAGTTAAAGTTTATAAAACAATATGAATGGCCGTTCCCTAAGTCGTTTGGGGGATTTCGGAGTCCAATTACCGTAATTTTTGGCCATTTTTGGACTTTCCGGGGGCATAAAACCATTTAAAAGGGTCAAATATGAATATATTTGCATTTTCCTGACTAAACACGTCCAGGGCTTTCGAATAGTATCATTTTTGAGATTTTTTGAAAACATGGCTTCTGAATCCAGATTCTGGGTCCCAGATTCTGAATCTCAGAATCCACCTGAAGAATGTCAAATATTATGACGAAATTCGAATTCCTGGGCAAAAATTACCCTAGGAACACATTTTCAGCCGATTCTGAGAAAAAAATTTTTTCCTAATGCCAAGAAATTCTCGATTGTTACAAAAAACGTCCTTTATTCCTTCGAGTATCTCGATCATCTCTCTCTGTGATATATCTTTCATATCTGTATATATATTTATTATTGGATATAATAAATCTTCTTTGTTGTAATATTTAACCGCTCGGGATATTACAAGCATTGCCAATATCTAATAACAGATGAAATTTTTTTCGTTGCCAAATTTCACACAACTTTTTTTGTTTGTTTTTCTGTTGTTAGACATTGCCAATGCTAAAAAATGTAATGCGCAGTCAACTTTCACTGAGTGTTGCATTTTTGGCGCCAATGCTTGCTTTCTTGGAAAATAGCGGAAAAATACAGATGTTTTTTTTCTTTTTGGTGTTAAACTTTCGCGCTGTCTCTGATGCAACGGATTTTATCTTTTTCTTTTATTACTTTCATTAAATTTTTGACATTTTCTTTTCATTATTAATCCCTTTAAAAAATTATTTTAATTCTGTTTCTTGAACTTGAAAAATCTCCTCTAATTTCTCGATTCCCTTTATTTTATGAATCCTTTATCTCGCGTATTTCATCTAATTAAGTGATATTTTTTGAGCAAACGAATTTTTTCATTTTACATGCGTTTTTTTAGCTTTTTGCAAATCATTGGCATCTGAAAATGGGCGGTTTTGTTTCTAAATGCGAGAAATTTGTTAAAAATTTCGATTCTATTCTAACTGCTTTTCGCGGTGTCGTTGCTTTCTTTCAAATTGCAAAAAGTAAGTTGACTCTTTTATAGTTCGACACTAACATTAAAAAATTTTATAGGGGTTATTTGTGACACAATCTTTTCTCAACGGCAATTTGAATATTCATCTGAACAAGATCAAAGTCAAACTCGTGTACTAATTGAAGAACAACGTCGTAAAAAAGCTGGCTACCGTCGTAAAATGACTTGCAAATGTTGCAATGAACGTTTAGTTGATTATACATTTGATTGTGGTGATATGGCTTGTCAACAATGCAATGATACTCGATGTGCTCAACAATGCTTTGATTGCAATGAAGTTATTCTTAAACGTGAATTCATGGGTTATGATCGATCTGCTCTTGTTTAATTGTTTTAAACTTTTTTCTTTATGAATATGATTTTTTTCTTGTTGTTTGTTTAGTTCCAGAATATTCTGGAATTGAACATGTGTTCTTTGTTAATCTTTTTGATTTTATCATTTTCATATAAAAGTTATTTGTTACCTTATTTGCTTCAGAAAAATTCTTTGAATCGTTTTTATTCGATTATATATTTGCTATTTTGTCTTCTTGTTTTGTATGTACTTAGAGAATGTCCATATTTTGCATAACTGAGAGACTACTTTTTTAGGTTTCTTAGTCGGAACGGGATTAAGATATTTTTCTAAAATTTAGTATCCCCTTTGCGCTTTTTTCCATCCCATCCGCCCAATGGGTCCTTCTGCCATGTTGAGTACAAAAAAAACTTTATTGGGGGGAGGGGGTAATTACCGTATTGCGTGCGACCTAAAGTGTCTTTTATATACAAGGTTGAGGGATTTCGCGATGACGTCATATCTGGACAACCCATATTTGCAGCTTGTGTTGATGCTCGTTCAAAGTGTGTCCCCAAACCGAAGGCAGGCATTGGCGCCAAAAATGCAACACTCAGTGTTTTTTTTCATTTTTGGCGTTTTTTTAGCTTTTTGCAAATCATTGGCATCTGAAAATGGGTGGTGTTCTTGCTAAATTACGTGATTTAGTAATTATGGGAAATGTTCAACTAACATACTATGATGTGCTTGGAGTGCCTCAGTATGCCGCTGATAAAGAAATTAAAGCAGCATATTATCGACTTTCAAAGAAATATCATCCTGATAAAAATCCATCTCCAAATGCAGCTGCAAGATATAAGGTAAAAATGTTTCTCATTTTTATTTCAAAAAATGTAGTTACTCCTTTTTAGAAAATCAATGAAGCTTATGATGTTCTTGTCAAATCAAAGAATGCAATGTATTATGAAGCAGTTGATCCAGCAGTGGTAGAAGAAAATTTAAAGATGGCTGAAGAAGTTCGCACCCGTAAGTGTTTTTTAATTAAGTGGTTGGATAGTTTTGATCCCATGTCTTTTGTAAATTGTTTATAAAACTAGCTAAGCAAAACTTGTGAGCGATCGAAACTTTTTGTTTACCATATTTACTGTGGTTTCCATGGTAATGTAGATTTTATCAGTGCCCCTTTTTTCGCCAATTAATTAATTTTTATTTCAGAACAAAGAACTGCCAAAGATGAACTTGAGGAATTACAGAAAAAGAATGCCTTTTTTGATGACTTCTTCAGTTGTGTTAAATGCAAAGCCGATATATCTGGTGTTGATGGAATCCGTTTTGGATGTGGACATAATAGCTGTGAAACTTGTAGTGAAGAAAGTGAAATCTGTCATCGTTGCAAAAAAGAAATTCAAAAACGTCGTCCATTATAATATAATTTTATCAAAGCGTCAAGCATTTTGTTTTTAAATGTTATGTTTTTTTCTTGTTTTTAAAAGTTTTGTTACAAGTTGCAATAAAGAATTTATTTTCTTTCATAAAGTATGCTTACGAATCGGAAAGATCTTTATAATAAACAGACATGACAGATTCAGAAGGCCACCTTCCAGAATCCCTTCCATTGGCGGATCCGGAAGTAATAACAATGTCGCTCCCTCTGAAGTCAAAACCTCCCGCCTAAACAATGGATTCATTTCAAAGGATACATTCCTGCCACTTCGCCAATGCCCCCCAACAACTCCTACCCATTGAAATGACATGTCATGTTTTCTTTTGTTTCCAAAAACACAGTATTAAAAATATTTTTAGTCATCCAAAACTTCTTAGACCACCGTATACCATACCAGAAATTGCTGCAAATAATAAAATGGTTTTTTTCTTTCAATATTGATCGTTCTCAAATCAACGAAGTTTCGTTTATTTTTCCAAATTCAAAATGTCCCTTAATTTTTCCAGCCTTCCTTATCTCTTCCAAAAACGGCTTGCCGAAATTGCTGATACTCAAACTGTGCATAAATTTTTCAAATTGAACAACTCGACTGCTGCTCTTTCAAATTTACGAAAAATTGTCAAAAATTTTTATATTCATTTCTCCAAATTCGAAATTGATCGCTCAAAGTTTCACGAAATTAAAAACCCTGAAAGTTACGAAGCATTACAACAACTTTTTATTGACGGAGCAACAAAAGTTTTAACTATTCATGAATTAAAAAATATTGCTCCAATTTATTTTACAAAATTGGAGTTTTTGGTAAAAAGTATCAACTTTGATGTATTAAGATATTTAATTGGTCATAGATTTTTGGAATCTGTAACTTTTTCTGGAAATATTCATTTTGATGGCAAAAATTTACTGGATGCAGACGGTAAAATAAAGATTAAATGTTTTTTCGATAGATTTGTGGGACTAGAGAAGGTACAGTACGTGTGAATACAAAACTTTATTTTTTCATAAAAACGTTTCCACATTTTTGTTCTTGTCGGAGAACAAAAAGCTAAATTTTTGCATATTGCAAAGACATTCGAAACTTTGTTGAAGATATCTCCGTACACAAAATACGGTATGACAATTTCTAAAAGAATTTTTTAATTAATAGTTTTGAGATAATTTGACCTGTTACAACAATATGTTACATACTGTTAATTTTTGTACATTTTTAAAGATGGAATAAATGTTTTTTTAACGCTTATTAATTTGATGATTTGCTTTGCAAAAAAATACTAATTTTTAAATTTATTATTCCTTAAACTGACTTGTAAGAAGATGATCATTAATTTAGTAGTAAAGTAAAACCAAAATAAGTTAGTTCTTTTTTTGCAACAACAAAATGATTTTTTACTATTAGACATCATCCTGTTTTTCAGTCTCTTTCTCTCTCTCTCCAGCATCAAAGTGGAAGTGTTATTTTGTTAGTGTCAGACACACAGAGGGATGTTTCATCCCTTCTCCCTTCTTTTTCCCTCTCCTGTCCGAGTCCATCCTGCTTTATGAATAACAAAAAAATATGCCTGGCGTTTTTTGTTGTCTTCTTCTTCAATGCTAGCGAAAAAAACAACAACAGCAAAAACATTTATGCTCTTTTTTTAGCAAATGTTGCGATGTTTGATTTTTTCAACCTCCTTTTCCTTTATGACCAAAAGAAATTTGCATATTAGCTTTTGTTTGAATCGTACCGAAAAAAGTGAGCTTTTTTTATTGTTAAAATTCAATCATAAAAAACGAACGACAAAAATAAGATGCAATAATTGTTGAAATATTGCATTTTTTGTTGTCTTTTTTCCCGTGTTTTCGTATTTATAAAATTTTTGTTGTTTGAGCCTTCACTGCTTTTTGCGTTGTTCGTTTACAAATTTCTTCTTCTTTAATTTTTTTAACCGCTTTAACATTAGCAATTGTGTTAAAAGCTTTTATGATTTTACTGTTTGCGTTTATTAATTGGTAAAATTCATTTTATTCTTTTTAATTATTTTAGAGATTATGGCATTATCATATTCGCATTATCCTCACCGATCAAATATTCCAGCTGAACATTTAACAAAAATTGAAGAATTGCGACAAGCTCTTGGAGAAGAATTATTACAAAAAGCATGGTTTTTTAATGATGATTTTTCATTGCTTCGATGGTTGTATGGTTATGATTTTAATATTTGTGAGTTTTTTTACTCTATTTTTTGTTGCTGAAATTGCTTTTATGTCATTTGTTAAAAAGTTATGCGCGGACTTAACCTTTGATGTTTTGCCGGTGACGGCGGCAAAAGATCAAAGGGCTGAGGTATTTTAGTTCCTTGAAATCCATCCTGATCCTAAAAAATTTTGGATGCGCTAGTTCAAAAATCAAAAAATTAGTTAATGTTCTTTTTGCTACCGTAATCTACAGTATTCATTTTTAGCTGCAATATTACCATATTTCAAGCAAGCTGTTTGTGTTTTGACTGCTGTCAAACTGGATGAGCATTCTGAAGCCTGTGACAAAGAAGGAAATATCAATGCTTATGTTAAAAGTTTAAAACCTTGGATGGAATATTTTCCTGGTAAGTTTCTTTTTTTCTGTATTTGCTTAACATGTATTGATAAACAAATTACTACTGTAGGTGGAATAATGAATTTTGATAGAGAAGGAAATGTTGTGTATGTAATGTCATGTCAAAAAGTTCATCCTCGATCTCTTGTCAAATGTTCTCCAATTAGTGATTTATTTAAAGTATTTATGATTGAAGTTGGTTTAGCATATTTACAGATACGGTAACTATACCTATTTGATGTTTTCCAACATTATGCAAATTTTTACTTTTTTCAGAAGAAACGAAACAGAATCCAATACAAAATTAGGATTAAAAATGATTGTGGATATGGCAGGATTTCATAAGGATCTTCTTTATCCTCCAACATTAAAAATATTTATAAATTTATTGAAACTTATGCAAGATGTTTTCTGTGATTTTGCAAGAAATTTATTTGTTATTAATGCTCCATTCATGATGCCATCAATTTATGCCATGGTTAAACCAGTCCTTTCAAAACAAACTCAAGACAAAATTTCATTTTTGTCACATGATTATTCAAAAGTGCTATGTGAAAATATTGGTGCTGAAAATGTTTTTGTCAAATATGGTGGAACATGTATGCCCTTAGGGGATAAAGAAACGGGTGAACTTAGAATGGGTGGAATTGCACCGGATGAATTAATGTAAGTTTTTTTATCTTCATTTCTTTATACCCTCAGGGCTTTAGGTATCAACCTCAACAAAATCCATGCCATGTTCAAGACTCAAAATTGACAAAATTATCCGTTTCTGCAAGGCATAAAAAAGAAATCAAGATTACTGTAGATTCTCCAAATTCAATGTTGAATTGGTTCTTCGTTGCAAATAATGATATCGATTTTTATATTCAAAAAGATGGAAAAGATGTATGGCCAAAATTTCGACTTCCAACTGAATGGGTTCCAGAATGGGGTTCAATGGATTGTGAAAGTCCGGGTGAATATTCTTTAATCTTTGATAACAGTTACGGTACTTTCTTTAGTAAAGAAGTTAAATATTTTGTTGAAGTTAGTGATAGTAATAGTGATAAGCCATTATTGTAAATTTTAACAATGTACCTCATTTGTTTATCATACGGTTGATGTAAAGTTTAATATTTGCTTTTATTGGAATAAATTATTTAATAAAATATTTATTATTTACAATTCATAAAGAGATCGTCGATTAACCTTTCTGGTAAAAATTACCACTCTTGAAGTAATTACAGTTTTAAGTGATTTCTCAAACATCTTTGACCTTGAACATGCCATAAAATTGTTGCTGTTCTTCAAATTTCTTGAACTTAATGAGAATGATAGTCTAAAAATTTGCATAATTAAATCTACAGTAATCCTAAATTTTCTACAGTATTCTTTAATTTTTTTTAATTTTTACAACTGATAATGTTTAAAATAAAATTTACACAAAACTAGTAATTAACATTTAAAAATAAACACTTACCGTATCCTTCTAATTTTTGTAAGTCTTATAAAAAATTCTTTAAATTCAGTTGGAGGAATTTCAGGTTCTTCAGAGAAATGATTAGCAAACATAATAAAACCAGTATAATAAACATCTCGCAAATTTTTGTGTTCAATTAAAGTTTTTAACGTTCTAAAATTGATAGATTCTTCAAAGATATGCAAATTTCCATAATACAATGGCAAAGTTGGTAAAATATTTTCTGGGGTTAAACTTCCAATACTTTTTAAAATCAATTTTTCAACAACTTCAACTTCTTTGCAATCTTTAATCCTTGGAGTGTAAGATGGCTTTGAAAAATAAAATATTTCTAAATTTTGAATAATAATTCTTTGTTTTGCGAAAGCAGCATTTTTGGAATTTGTTTGAAAAAATGCATTCGCAGTTTGAGTATCAACAAGTTCAGCAAAGCGCTTTTGCACCAAATATGGCAAAGATGGGAAGTCGAAAGACATTGTTTGACCGTAGATATATCCAACTTCTGATGCAGTTGGGGCTCGACATTTTGCCCATAAACTCATCTAGTATAAGGTTTAATTGGGGCAAAAAATTAGCTGCCGAATCCTCATACTGTGACTTTACCATGGACTCAAAGTTACTGTAATACAGTAATTCACAATGTGAACATTGACTCAAAATTTGCATATTCTGCATATTTTAGAAACGGAAACGTTACAAATCTTTCAGATTCGGATTCAGCGTGAAACAAGGCCAATAAGTCAGATATTTTTAGGAATTTGCACAAAAGTTAAAAACATTACCACCACAAAATTAAAGCACAAATTTCAAAAAAATTTGAATATGATATATTTTAAAACAAGTGGTGTTTGGAGGTTTTTAAATACATCCAATTAATCATTTTTTGAAGAAAACAGACAAAAGTATTCAATCGCACCTATCTTCTATGAATATTTTTAAGGCACAATTACGGTATTTTGCCAAAATGTGCATTTTTCAGAAGCCAGTGCAAAAATGGCGAATGGTTTTAGGGAATCAAAAGATACCATTTTGTAATCTTACTATAGTTTTCTAGTCCCCATTGCTGAATTAGATAAATTTAACAACATCCATACACTGCTTTCTTCAAAATATATCATATTCAAATTTTTTTGAAATTTGTGCTTTAATTTTGTGGTGGTAATGTTTTTAACTTTTGTGCAAATTCCTAAAAATATCTGACTTATTGGCCATGTTTCCTGGATATATAGGTTTTCGAACACGCTGAATCCGAATCTGAAAGATTTGTAACGTTTCCGTTTCTAAAATATGCAGAATATGCAAATTTTGAGTCAATGTTCACATTGTGGATTACTGTATTACAGTAACTTTGAGTCCATGGTAAAGTCACAGTATGAGGATTCGGCAGCTAATTTTTTGCCCCAATTATACCTTATACTAGATGAGTTTATGGGCAAAATGTCGAGCCCCAACTGCATCAGAAGTTGGATATATCTACGGTGAGTGATTAAAAGATGGAATAAAATAACGTTTTATATTTATCAATAATATATTTAAGACTTAATAAACAACATGATTAAAGAATTAAGATGAATTAATTGACCATGAGATAATTAATACAAATCAATGAAGGTCAAAAAACAAATTTGTGCCAACTTTTTGTCACCAAAGCTGTCGTTGTTGTTTTTCTCGATGTGGCAAAAGTGGACACAAAAACACGACCAAAAAAAAAAGAAGCAAAAACTGCAGCAGCATTTTCGCGGACTTGCGTCTTTCTTTCTATCTTCTTTTCTTTTTTGTGGGTGACTGTCAGACTCATAAAATTGAACAGAGACGACAAGTGTGTGTCCAACTGTCGTCAACTAAAAAGGGTGACCTTGGTTTCTCTCTGGCCAACAAAAAAAGAGGGCACTTTTTTGGGAAGTTCTGCTAACCATCAGACTACAAGAAAAAAACGCACAAAAATTTGCATATGCATTTTGGTATTTTTTGAGACCGGACTTTTGTCAAACAAAAGAACAAATTTGTTGAAGCCAGTGGTGTTGCGACTCCGACTGCGGAGTCGAGGAGTCGACTCCTGAGTCGGAGTTAGAGTCTGAGTCGGAGTCGATGATTCCAAAACATCAAAGGTGAGAATGCCACCGGAGTCGGAGTTGGAGTCGATAAAAAGTAAAAAGCACAACACTGGTTGAAGCAAAAATAATGGTAAAAGGACAAAATTTTGAAACCCAATTTGCATAAAATTTTTCGGTAAGTTGTTACGGTAGTCTAACTACAGTATCTTGCTAAGAGAGTCATAACTAGCTTAACACAGCAAAATTGTTATTAGTTAATTCCATTTTATTGTGAGCGATTTAGGTCTACTGATCGATATAAAAATAAATATTTATTAATTATGAAAAATCAAAAAATAGGTTAAAATCAACTAAAATCTTGTGCTGAGACATCACTAATCTTTCTTGATCTTTGTCGCATTGGAAGTGGTGGTATTGATTTAAAATCCTTTCCAATTCCATCTTCATCCTTTTCTTCAACTTCCACTTCAATTTCAACATTCTCAAATGCAATTGCAATTGGTTGTGGAATTGGAAAACTTTCAAACTGTTCGGAACCTTTTTTGATAGGGGATGCCGGAGGGTTGATTTCTGGGGGCATTGCCCATTCTTGAATATCTGCAGATCCAAAAACGACATAAACAACCGCAGCAATAAAGTTCACACCAGCTGTAATTAACCAAATAAAAGTCCATTCCTTTTCACTGCCATATTTATTTATGATTCCTACAACCCCTGGGGAGGCAGCATTCCCGATGGTGCCTGAGAGCATTGAAATGGAGATTAGGGTTCCGGTAAAGGCAGGAGCGATAGAAAGTTGAGAAGTGTAGAACCCGCAAATACCAGCAGAGAAGAATATTCCTGAAAATTTGCATAAATGATTAATTGATGTTGAGTACTAGATAGGACAAACCATAAAATGCCAAGGCAGTTATGGCAAGTGGAATGGTTGTACAATCAACAAATAAGCCTAACACCAAAAAGCATATCCCAGCTCCAACATTTCCTAAAAATTTGCATAATTTAACAATTATGTCTCATCATCGAAAATGTATACTGTATGCTTAAAAAAGTACAGTACCCTTTTGTAAAATAAACCCTTACCAAAAACTTGAAAAATCTTCACTGCTGCCGTATTCGACAAAACTCCATGCCTTTTCAAAGAATCTGATAAAATGCCAAAAATATTTTTTGAAATCAGCTGCGTCAAAAATGGCAGCATCGTATAAATTCCATTTTTGCCAAGTTCAACTTTTAAAACTTGTTTAATATAGGTTGGCAAAAATGATTGTAGAAGGGATGCTGAAAAATTGAAAGAAAACTGGGCAATTAAATTCGCATAAAATGGTGTTGAAGCAACAATAAATTTCCATGGAATTGGAATTGTTGAAAGCTAAAAATGAAAAAGGGATTAGGGATATCTATGGTAATAAAAGATATGCACTTTTCTTGAGCCAGCTTTTTGATTGGTATTTTGTCCAGCTGTTTGTTGTTTGATATATAAAATTTCTTCTTCTGTAATAAAAGAATTTCGTTCTGGAGAATCTGAAGCAAATATTAGCCAGGCGACACTCCAGAAACATCCAAGTAAACCTAAAAATGAAAATTTTTTGAAAATTACCCCCTTGAATCTAATGAAAATTTGCATAAATGTTCTATTTGTTATTTATGCAAATTTTTTTTAATACCCTATTTGTGTTTTATGCAAATTTTAGCCAACAACAAAAACTTACCAAACAAATAAAAGATTGAAGGCCAACCACCAAGGAAATTTGTGCCACAAAGATACGAGGATATCAGTAATCCCAAAACTCCTGCCACTTGATTTCCTGAAGTATAAATTGCAGCAAAAGTACTTCTCTCAGATGGCGGAAACCATCTTGCTGCCGTTGAAGACATTGATGGAAATATAAATCCCTAAAAATTTGCATATCTTTGAACTTTTTGGACTAGAATGCGTTGTTCAATGCCCTAAGGGGTTAATCAAAAAACTAACTTCTCCTAATCCCATAATTAATCTTGCAATAAAAATTGCATAAAAGCTTGCATTTGCCAACATTGGAGTTAAAAGTGCCACCACCACACAATCCAACACCCCCGTCAGCAACACCATTTTTGGCCCAAATCGATCTGCTAAATATCCGCTCCACCAAATCGTTAATAATCCACCATAAAATGTTGCTGACAGTAATAAAGCAATCTGCCGCGGAGACCAAAGTAAAATGCCATTGTAGCCTTCTGCAATTGCCTCAAGGGAAGTATGAGGTTTTGCACATTTTTGATGATCTACAGTATCCAATGAAAGATTACTGTAGGCATAATTTGTTGGTCGTTCAAATGCTGTTTGGTTAACCATACATACAACTGCCATGCCAAGATTAACTCGCATTGATGTGGCACAAAATAGACCCAACATCAGGAGTAAGGCTATTCGAAGCCGGGTGGAATTTAATGCAAATATGGGTACTGTAGATTTTGGGGGTGGCGGGGATATGTGTATAGGGGACATTTTTGGAAGCTAAAATTTGATTAAAAAGGTGAATTGGTGCAAAAGTTAAAAAATGTCACAAAAAAGTGTTACAGTTACAAAAAATGTCACAAAAAAGTGTTACAATTACAAAAAATGAATAACATGTTCATGGCAAAAATATAAGCACGATAAAAAAACTGTCCCTGAAAAAACTGCACATTTTTTATTGGCGTCGAATTTATAAAATTACAGAAGATGTGGTTAAACTATTAAATACAGTAACCCGCTCTTTAGTTTTTAGGAAACAGCGTCTAACAAGTCTCACAAAAATGCCATTAAAATTCGACACAAAAATTTCCGAGAAATGACGCAACTAATCGATCGAATAATTTTTTCGCGTTTTTTATCATTTTTTTGTTTTTTGTTGCTTGAAACAGCTGCATGATTTTTTTCACAGATCGCAAAAAAAAATTGTCACTTGCAAAAATATTTTAATAAAACAAAAGCAAAAATCAAAAAACCACGCATTTAAGAAACAAACCCAAAAGATATGATTTTTTGCCATAAAATGAACCACCTTTTAAATGATTTTCTTTTTTTGATGATAAGATAAAACAAAACAAACCCAAAAACCAAAGCAATCAAATTTGGTTTTCGAAAATGCAATAAAACTCGAGTGTAGACTTTTACACTCGAGTGAGAGGAGATTATTTTTTTCTTTTCCTTTTTTTTATCGTTCAATAACGGTGAAAATTTTATGCATAAATTTTTAGAGGTTTTTGATCTTGGACATAAATTTTGTGTTTTTTGTTTTAAAAAAAACTTTTGTTTTTTGAGCTTTTATATCAAGTTTTAAAATTATCAAGATTGTTGAAATCAAGAAGCATGTTTTGAATTTTAATAAAAATTTCATAAAGATGATGCAACGGGCGTTTATTATGTTACAGTGAAAAAATTTGCATAAATGAAGAATTTATAAGATGCGAGATTATTATTTTAATGCAGCATTTACACCACAAGGTTGCACTTTTGTAGTCACATGTTTGCCACCCAAAATTTGCATAACTGGCTTCGCGATCCAAAAAATTGTAGCAAATAAATTCTCTCGATATGCTTTCATAAAAATTAGAATAATCACAGAATCAGCAAAAATTCGAAATTCTCGAAAGCAGCGAACACTATTTTCAGTAAAAAATAAATAGAACCAATCAGGAAAAATAAAATGTGGAAAATATGGCTGATACTCAAGCGAGATGGGTTGGTTAAAGAGAAACATAATTTCAAGGGGAAACAAAATACAAAGCATAAAAGTTTGAAATGAAAGTACTGTAATTATTCGGACATTGGTTTTAAACATTTCAATATTTGTTTTTGCCTAAAATTTTAAAACTTTATAAAGCAATTATGCAAATTTGCCTGAAAAGCTTAATAAGCATTCTTAAAAAAATTATGCAAATTTACTTGGAATGTTAGTTGACGAAAAATTGATGTCATACAAAATATACGGTAGTTCAAAGAAGAAACATTGAAAAGTATCAGAGGATTTTATGTTAAATGCAATATAACCATGTGTTTCACATTTTGATGACATTTTTGGGGAAATTTAGGCAATAAAGGTTGAATGGCAAGCTTTAAGAATTTAAATAAAAAATTTTTTGAAAAACTGCAAATTTTGCCATCATGTTCCTTCTAAAATTACTCATTTTTCATGTGATAACATTTTATTGCATTTCTGTTAAATTCAATTTTGAGATTATATTTTATGATACTTTTAGAAGTTGTATTTTGATTTGTTCTTTTGCATTAAAATTGAGCTCTCTATTTGCCACAAATGATAATCTGATTTTTTAAAATGTAATTTTTTTAAATTTAAATAAATTGTTTTTCTAAATTTTATTAAAAGTTTTTAGCCCACATCAGATAATTCAATTTGTTTTGAAATGTTGTATTTTTTTCATACTCTCGAAATATTGAAAAAGTGTTTCACAAAAAGTTCCTTGGGATTGATTATTTTATTAAAAAAAAGTAGAAAATAAAAACTTTGCATTCATCATTAGCAAATATTAAAAATTGATTTTATCATGTGCCTTTTGGTGCACACTTAATAAAAAAGCGATCCACAAAGACATACATCCACAAGATTTTTTTTCATAACAAATTATTTATTCTTCTTTACCAACTCAAATTTTTTAGTTGTGTACCCATTTTTTGAATATTTCAATCTAAAGTTTTCAGATCTGTTTTTTTAAACAAAAATTGTTTTAGTAAAAAAACTAATTAAAAGTATGAAACTATTTTTCTTGTTTTTATTTCACTATAACTAATATTTTTACATTAAATAAGATTTTGTTTTTTTTAATTTTTTTTATCAAGTTTTAAATATATTTTTGTTTTTAGCAATGTGTTGTATTCGTAACAGTATACTGTCAGGTTATTTTATATCTAACAGTATACTGTCAGTTCATTTCTATTGTATTGTGCTAATACTCTTTTGGCGTTGTGTCTCTCAAACACTTCGTAGACTGAGTGTTACATTTCATGTACTGTTCGTGCTTCTACGTTTCTTTTTGTTGTTCTTCGTTTGTCTTCTCGAACGTTCTCGCCTAAATCAAGAGACGTTCGATTCACTTTTGAGTTGTGTTGGCTGAAGCTGTATTGTATTCGGTGTTGAATAAATATTGTTTATTATTAATTGTATATCGCGTCGGTGCACGGATATAACACAATGAACTGCAAAATATGGAAATAATAATTATGGGGAAAATCAGCCCAGCAGCAACGTATCCCAATTTCACAGCGGACCTTTTCTTGCTTTTTGGCAAAATGTTTTTTGTGTGCGCAAAAAAAGGTTCATGCAATTAAATATTGTAAAAAAATTACCTGGTAAACCCAAGTAATTTTTTTGCATATGGAATCGATAAAAGACATATTAGGGATTATAAAAATGTAAAAATTAGTGGTAAAATGTTAAAATTTTACTGTAAAATATCGTATTGAAATTGACAATTTTTTGAAATTTCAAAAAATCAGAAAACGAAATTGTGTGGATGGATTCTGAAACTTTATGGCTTAAAAATCTTGTCACACCCTGGCACGTCTATTTTTTTCGGAAGTCAAAAAAATAGAAATTGCTAGAACAAAATAAAAATTTGCAAAAAAATGTTGTTTTCGAAAGTTCTCGAAACTTTTTTTATTGGGAAAATTTAATCTTTTTTGATTCTCGAAACGAAAACTTGCATCTTTTTCAAACTTTTTCTAGCAATTTCTACTTTTTTGACTTCCGAAAAAAATAGACGTGCTGGGGCAACAGAAAAATGTTATTTGGTGGAAAAACAAACGTCAGTAATTTTTTTACAGGTAATTTTGTAATTATTCCCATATAAAATTATAAACAGGGGTACTGTAACTTCAGAATCCGGCTTCTGAAAAAAAATATCGTTCTATAGAAATGTTCCCTGGGTCCATCTGAGTAACTTCGTTTACTTTTTACCGCATTTTAATTACTCATCTCTGTTTAATAGCGCTGTGTTTTGGTCAATCCTTTTACAATAAACAAATTTTAACGTATATTTGCCAATTCAATTGGTTTATTGTGTAATCTCTTTTTCTTCTAAATTTTATTAAAACCTTTAAAGACAAATCAGATAATTCCGTTAGTAAATATTATCGTGCTATTATTTTTTTAAAAGAAATATTTATTTATTTATTGCTTCTGCTATCAAGTATTAAAACGTTTCAACTATGATATCAAAGAAGTGAAAAGAAGAAAAACACAGATAAGATAGAAAAAACTTGCATCACCAACAAACATCTTTGAAAAAACCCTTTTAAAATGCCTTTATTTTTCTCCCTCATTGACCTCATAAAAAGTGCTCCCAAATTTTCAAGACTGATAAGGTCAGCAACTAAATTGCATATCAAATCATAAACTTTTATTTACCTTCCATGGGTTTTTTGTGGCATCCATTTTTGGAATATTTTAAAATTATTTGTCAATTTGCAATATCCACCATATATGTATATTTACGTAATAGAATAAATAAAAGTTTTTTAAAATGCCAAATAAGAATTTACTTTCAAGGACAATATTTATTTTTTTTGTGAAAAAATAGGTAATACAGTGTTGATAAATTTTACAAAGCATAATTTATACAAACAACAAAAATAAATACAAAACTAATTTGAATAATTATAAATTGCAAAATGCTTGATAGAATAATGAACAACAAAACCGGCATCTGTTCCAATTTTGATAAATTTCTTGATTGTTTTATCCAAGCCTGTGATCGATGAAAAAATGCTGAAACAAAATTACTATAAAAATCTACAGTAATATGAATGGAAAACTTACTAAACTTCATTAATCTTAGGCAACTTACTAAACTTCATTAATCTTTGAGTGCTTTTGCCAGTGTGCGTTTTTTGCTTTGTGTTGTCTTTAAATATCGATTACTCAGGTTTTGCAGCACCAGTTTTTCCACTTTTTTTGAATATTTTAGTTTATTTTTTATAATTAACATTATTACATATGTATTTACTATAAAGATAGTAAGTAAAAATTGAGGAAGTTGTTTTTTATTAGCAGCACCCTATCACTTCAAATTGCGCTAATAAAAAAAAATCTGTTTAAGTTACTTCTGATTCATCTAGTGAAATAAAAATTTAAATAATTACCGCATCCAAAAATAAAAATCTAAAATTCATCGTTTTATTACAAAAAGAAATATTTAATCTAATTATTCATTTTCATTTTGATTCATGTAATTAGGCATTGAAAATTGTTTGATAGAAAAAAACACAAACACACAAATCTAAAACTTAAATAACAAAAATTAAAAAATATGTTCAACCGAAAAAAGGTTGCAAAATTAAACGTTTCCAGTAACTTTTTAAAAACAGGTTAATGTTGTACATTTATTTTGATGATTTTTTTGTAGAAACACATAATTTATGTGAAATGGTCAAAACTCCTCTGCAAGTAAGTATAATCCGACGTATTAGATAACATATTTTAACTTTTATCAAGATGTTTTTTTATTTCTTGAAGTTTTTAAAGTTTAAAAATTTTGTCTATTAAAACTTCCATTCCCTATTTTTCTTGTTTTTTTACGTTTTCCCATATTATGCCCCAGGTACGCTGCCACGCTTACTCAAAAGTAGTAAACTTCAAAACCACTTAAAACAAACCACATTTGCTTTTCCATTTTTCCCAAACAAAATGAACACATTTATTGGTCATTCTGGGTACGAATTTCTTACAATTTCCTGGTTCGTACCATGGTACCACGGGTGCAAAAGTGCATTGGTTATAAAAATTTTTATTAAAGATTACGTGGGTTTCTTTTTTTCGTGAGTTCTTCAACTTTTTCCCCCCAAAAAAGGTTTTGCAAAATAATGTTCTATAATTTATTCGAATATTTAACAAGATTTAAAAAATGGTATAAAAAGAGTTGAAAGAATTTTAAAAAGATTATAAAAAAAGGAAATCAATTTTTCTGGTTTGAAGAAAAATGTTTTTCTTTTTTTCATCTTTTTGTGCCATTCTTATTGCATCGGTATTTAGTCAGCAGCAATCAGGTCCAAGTTGTTCTTCGAATTCAAATTTGGTCATGACTCCGGCATTTAGACAACATGTGCTAAATTATGTCAATGCAGCTCGGAACAAGTTAAAAACTGGACAATTAAATCTTGAGAATGGAGAATTTGCTTTAATTCCGATAACGATGCCTGATTTGGTAATTATACAATATTAAAGTTTAAAAGTTTAGTCTAAAATTTCCATTTTAGACATGGAGCTGCGAAGATGAAGTTGATTTGCATTACCTTGCACGTGATATCTGTAGCAATGGACCAATCAATCCTTCAATCAATTATGCTAATTTTACCTGGTATACAAGTACTGCACTTTCGAATCATGCTGATATTATAACCGGTGGATTGGAGTACATTCACATTGCTGGACATTATGCAAATTTTCTTTCACAACATACAATTTACACTGGTTCCGGTGAAAATACTGCCATTTCTGCATATAGTGATAAAGCTGAAACTATTTCCTGTGCACTGTATGATTGTTATGGCAGCTTAAATCCTACCAATACATTTTACGTCAATTATTTCTTTTGCAAAATAACACCTGAAGTAGAATTTGGTGATAAAGTTTATGAAGTTTCCAATCCATGGTATCCTTCACAAGATGTCATTTGTCCTGAAACTTTTCGTATGAATACAGAATTACGACAAATTATTCTTGATAAAATTAATCTTGTTCGAAGATCTCTCAAAAAAGGTCTTTATCTTTTGGAAAATGGTTGGTATGCTTTAAAAGCAGTAAATATGCCGAAATTGGTAAGCTTTTTTTAAAGAAAGCGTTTGAATACTCTGTTTAGTTTCCTGCAGTTTTTCTTGGGTCTTAAAGCGAATACAAGAAAATGTGGGAAAAACAAAAAGTTGTAAAAACTTCTTTCAAGCTCGGGCCTGCAACTCGGTCTCTATCGTGGGGTTACCTGAAAAAATTTGCATATCATGAAAATTTGCATAAAATATCCCCTAGAGGTTTACGGCTCGGGAGACCCCTTCTATTAAAATCATCTTGAAAAAATGACCGTAGATCATGTAAAATGTCAAAAATGAAAAATTATGCTAATTTTTATAATGGCCAGGAGCTCTCTCACTGGATGCTTTTTTGCTTTCGGAAGAAAGTTCGATCAGTTGAAAAAAATTGAAATTCTGAAAATTTTGCCTTTTTTTAATGTTAGACAAGTCGAAAAAAACGAAAGTTCCTGAATTTCAGGTTCATTTTGACAAAATTTCTAGCAAAATTAAAATAGCAGAAAATGATAGATCAGCTTTATATAAAAAGTATTTAGTTAAACTTAAATTTGCATTTTTAAGACTTGGGATTGTGACGAAGAAATTGCAGTTCGAGCAAGTCTTATTGATTTTGGTTGTCCGATATCTTCTGATCCAACAACTGTCTTTCAAACATTGATTCCATATGCACCAATTTCTTCAAGTTCAAATGCTTTAAAAGCTGCCATCTCAAATGCCATTGATCAGATTTTCTATAATAATCCAAATCTTAACTTCCTTGCTTCATCAACATTTTATTCCATACAATATCCGGCTGCTTTAGCTTTAAGTGATCAAGCAACTGTGATCGGATGTGCCATAAAGCAATGCTTTGATCCTGTTAATTTAATTTTAAACTTTAATTTTGTATGCCGTGCAAAACCTTCGACACAAATTAATAATCAACTTTATCAAACAATTTAATGACACATTTTATCAGAATTGTTTTTTTTCTTTTTTGTTGGTTTTAAATATTAACTATTCAAAGAACAATCAAAAAATCGATAAAAAATAAAAACTATAAAAAACAAATATGTTTTTCTATTTTCCAGATACAACATTGCCCTCAAATTGTATCAAATTTTTTAAATAAAATTTTTAATTGTTGATGAATAGCTTTAAACAAAACTTTTATTATTACTGATATGTAATAATTCCAAAAGTTCATACATTTTCATGCTAAAACATTTAATTTTTAAAGACGAACAATGATAAAAGAAATAACAAAATATTCAAAAAAAAACAGGCTATCAAAAGCCATATATGATTTATAAAACAAATCAAAAAATGTTCTTACTTCATTTTGTTGGAAAACAAAAAATTGTTGCTGACTAAAATAGGAAAGACCGACTTTATTTTTTGTGCTTTTCATTGATTGATTTTTGTCGCACCAGTCATCCTTCATTTCCAAACACAGCAAAAATGCAAGGCACAAAAATGGATTGATTAAAACCAGGGGTGGAAAATGAGGCCGGCTTAAATTTTACAGGCCCAGGGCTGTGCCCGAGCTTTTTGATGCCCGGCCTTAAAATTTTTTATTTTTTACATTGTTATGAAACGTGCCACGTCACTCTCATTATAACGCCGTTTTTTGGGTCCCTTGAAAAACGTTATAACGACTTTTGCACCCAAAAGAACAAAAAACATCCATTTAATCGTTGCAGCTTTGGGTTTTAGTGAAAGACTGTTTTAATGAATCAATAAAAACACTGCAAATGGCATATAATAAACAAGGACCACTCTTTTTCTCGTCTACAAACCAAACTCTGGTTGAAATTCTGCTGCAAGACTTTGCACATCAACTTTGAGCTGACCTGTTTTCCACTATGCATCTTTTTTGAATCCAAACTTTTTTCTTCTTCCCTTTTTCAAAAACATCCAAAAATTTGAATATTTTAAATATTTTTATCAAAATTCTTTATAGTAAAATGTATTTTAAAATTTTAAAAAAGTAATCTTATAATAATGTGCTTTGTGTTATCAGTGAACATAGATTCCCTTTCTTAACCAAAAAAAGGTGCATTTAATAAAATTTTGTTGTCTTATTTTTAATATATTTATGGTTAGAAAAAATATCCTTTTGTCATGAATTTTGCTGATATTCATAGAAACATTAGAGATGTATTTTCTGTTCACATTCGTCACAAAATTTAAACATACAAACAATAAAAAACTAATCAAGAATAATTATAAATAGCAAAATGTTTGATGGAATAATGAACAACAAATCCAGCATCTGTTCCAATTTTAATAAATTTTTTGATTGTTTTATCTAAGCGGGTGATCGATGAAAAAATACTGAAAATTAAATAATTTTAAAGTTACAGTTAATAACAAAGCTTACTAAACTTCATTAATCTTTTTTAATGTTTCAAAGAAATTCTTCATTTCAGCTGGTGAAATTTCATCCAAAATAATTTTTCCATAAAATGATAAATCAGACAAAGATTTTTGTTGAATCAAAAATGCCATTGCTTTAAATTCAATTGTGCCAATATCAAAATGGCATTTTTCAAAGGATTTTGGAAGGAGGGTTTTTAATTCTTTGATTTTGATATTCATGGATGGATTTGATATTCGTAAACTTGGATTAATTATCTTTGATTTTTTTGTTGATGGAATTTCAAGAATCACGGCATTATCATTTTCAGGCAGTTTCATCTTTTATATAAGCAGTGGCGACAATTCTTCGATAAAAATGGTTAAAGCAATGACGACCAAATTATTATAGAAAAAATCACCTTATTTTTTTCTTTATGGATACTTTCTGTACAAAAATATATGTACCAGGTCATGAGAACTTAGTTTATTTTTATTGATTCTTTTGTTTTTGAGGTCATTAATTTTATTTCACATAAATTTTTTTTCAGTTGTTTGCTTCCTTTTTTGAGTCTTTTTTTGAATATTTAAATTTATATTTATAAATAAAATTACGAATACTTTTTTTAATAAAGTAAGTAAAACTTGAAAGAAGATGTTATTTTACCAAAATTCTTTCATTACATATTTCAGCGTATGAAAGCTTTATTAAAGCTAAAACTGGTAAATCTCGAAAAACATAACATTTTAAAAAATTGTTTGATGCAAAAATATGTAAATTTTCAAAACCCTCCCCTTTGTCGAATTTTTTTCTTTTAATGTTTGCCGCTCAATTTCTGACTTACCCCTGTCACAAAATTAAAAAAATTGAATTATTTAAAAATTTAAATGCTAAAGAAAAAATTCTACGATCAAATTTGCTTAAATGGTTTGATTAAAACAGTTCATTTATTTTATGTTAACTTGAACAATTTTTTTAAAGCACGAATGGAAAGGGGAAGAAGAGGGGGATAAAAATGATCAAGTTTCAACACTGCTTACTTCACTTTGTCTTTTACTTTAAAATAATTTGCGCGCATTTTTTCTTTTCAATTTTAACTAGGGACCGTCATCAAAAAAAAATTTTTTTAGTTTTGCATAAAATTTTTATACACCAAGGTATTTTCAAGTATTCTCTATCGAATTGCTGAAGCCGATTTTTTTTAAACTCCCTTATTCAAAAGTTATGAGCTTCTGAAGACGCGCGATTCGAAACGAAAACGGTCAGATTTTTTCCTCCAGGCTCAAAAAACGCGTTTTTGTGTCCGAGTGGGGAGTGGCGCGCGGCCATTGTCCAAAGAGAGAAAAACAAAGAGAAAAAAAAAGATGAGCATGTTTCGACTCCCCTCCGCGACACAAAAAAATACTTTCAACATTCTTTCTCGACTAAAAAAATGTAATAAAAAATGGAGTAATTGGCATTATCCATTAAATAATTAATTGCAGATATTAAATTAACTCATTTAATGTTTTTTGCTGCTTTTTTAGGTCAAATGTTGATTTTATTAACATTATCACCCAGAAAAAGTTTTGTTTTTTTTAACAGCTGTTTATTTTTATATAACTTTAAAAGTCGTAAGGCAAGAGTAGAAAGTATCAACATTTTTTAAATATTTAAGTAATAATGTTGAACAAAATTTTTATTAAATTTAACTTCCTATTTGAATTGAGCTTTGTCAATTTTTTCAACTCAACCTTGAAACAAATATTGCTTTATCAGAGGACAACTGATTTTTGCTACTCTGTAAATTAAATGCATTAATTTGTTGTGAATGTAAGTTTCTGTTTGAATGCAGGCAACAAAAAAATTAATACCTGATAAATATATACAAGATTTTCTATTGTAACAGATGTCCCAAAAATGTTGAAGATAGATTTCGTTGATTAAATCACTGAAGTCTAACGTTTTTTAAAATTTTCAATATCAAGTCAGATTTTTTCCTTTAATGTTTGCTGCTTTTCAGGTGACCTTTAGATTTTGACTTCCCCTATCACCTTAAAACATCCGACGTCAGATCTGAAAAATCCCTAATGGATATTATGTATCGTAAATAAATGCTTTAAAAAAGTGACAATAAAAAATTACGAATCTAAGAATTACTTCAGATTCGTGGTTTTAAATATTTGTTCTTCATTTTTTTGTTTTGGGTATGACTTTAGAATCCACCAAATTATTAAAATTTTTATAATATTGTAATTTACTAGTAGAATCTAATGATATCAATTTTGTGGCATCTTGAAAAAAATATTTCTCGGAATCAGAATCCTGAGGATTCAGAATCTTCTTTTTTTAATCTAAACATTCTCATTTTTTCCTTTGAAAAAAGTTTTAAAAATTTAATATGGATAATCTCTAAAAAACTCAAAAACACAAATAAAATCTTTAAAAAATTAATAAATGCAATAATTTAACATCTGCAATTAATTATTTAATGGATAATGCCAATTACTCCATTTTTTATTACATTTTTTTAGTCGAGAAAGAATGTTGAAAGTATTTTTTTGTGTCGCGGAGGGGAGTCGAAACATGCTCATCTTTTTTTTCTCTTTGTTTTTCTCTCTTTGGACAATGGCCGCGCGCCACTCCCCACTCGGACACAAAAACGCGTTTTTTGAGCCTGGAGGAAAAAATCTGACCGTTTTTTTCATTCCTTTTTTTGCAAAAAAAAGACGATGACGGTCCCTAATTTTAACATAGACTATATTTTTTTGTTTACGGGTTTTTTTATTTATTGATTTTTTTGCCCCTGCTTTTTTTTCTCTGTTATAACAAAAGTAACCGAATGATGCCCAGCCAATGCGATTCTTTGTTTTTGGTTGTTTTATTATATATCGATCACTGAGGTGTCACAGCATCGTTTTTTGCACACTTATTTGAATATTTTAGTTTATTTTTAAAAATATTTACTTACCATAATTATAATAAATAAAAATTGACGGAGTTGTTTTCTATTAGCAGCATGCTATTCTATTAAACAAAGCTGCACTAATGAAAATATTCGTTGAAGCTTCTTGTGATTCATATCTTGAAATTTAAATTTTAAAAATTGCTGCATGCAAATATACAAAAAGAAATTTAAACTCTTTATCATTTCAAGTAACTTTAAAATGATTTTTTATTTAGATTTTGTTTAATATAATTGGGGATTGTTCAGATCTAACATCCGGTTTAACATTCCGATTGTCATATTTTTTCTTTTTGATGTTTGCCGCAAAAAATTGACAAGGCTTTTTTTCACATTTAAAATTGAAATTAATTCGCAGAAGCATTACCCTTGTATTTGTTAGTATTTTTTTCGTCTCTGATCTTTTTTTTAGTTTTAATAATGGATACTGTAATCCAAAAATAAATTGGTTGGTTTCTTTTGACATTTTTTAAAAATACTAGTTCAATACAGAGATGAGAAAAAGATCTCTTAAATAAAACTATCGTTTATTTTTCAACATCATTTTTATTGAAATTAGCATAACTTGATTCAGCATCAAACAGATCCAGAAATTTCGGAAATCAGTTTGCCTTGAGATTCAAAGGATAATAACATTTTAAATTTGCAAGAGATCCGCCCCGAATTCCAACACTTTTGAGCTTTTTCAAATACTTTTCATTTAAATCATTGATGAACCATGCCATTCCGCAATCACATTTCCATGGATTATCAGAAACAGCAAGTTCTTTGACATTATCCCATGGCAACATTTGAGACGAAAGTGTTGAAATATTACAGCTTTGAATATTAAATTTTTCAATTTTACTTGAGAAATTTTTTGATAATCCACCAAAAGCATTTTCATGAATTTTTGTCAGTTTTTGACTAGACCAAAATGAAATAATTTTAAGATTTGGAAAACTGCAAAATGCGCAATCGCCAACTTCAATAAGGTTTTTGGAACGGAAAAAATCAAGTTCTTCCAATTTTGGGTTGAAAATGCTTGGTTGATATTTAAGTGTTGTAATTTTGCTTCCGCCAAGATTAAGATATCTTAAATTTGATAGATGATTTATTGCATGAGGGAATGATGTCAGAAAATTTTCTTGTAATAATAATTCTTCCAGATTTCTGAAAAAGCAATGATTACTAAAAAGCATATGTAAATTTTATCTATGCAAAGACGTCAAAGGTTCACGTCACTCCAAAAAAATTGGTATAAACCATTGATCTTTTGCCGATGCCGAAAAAAGATCAAAGGCGGCTTTTTGCTCTCTTTACTATAAAATTCAGCTGACGTCTTTTCAACTACAATTACATACCCTGAGGCACAAACCTTTAAGTTTTACTTTTATAAAAATTTACAGTTCTACAAAAAACTTACGTTAGATTAATAAAAACATGGGGCTTTAACACTGTAATATTACAAAACATTAAATTCAGCACTTTTAAATTGGATAATGCCTTAGGGAAAATATTGTATTTAAGAATGATAGTACCAACATTTTCATTTGCAACAAGATTCAAATGGATTAATTTATGCATATTTTTGAATGAACTGGAGGTAAGTTGTTGAATTTTATTGCTTCGCAAATCTAATTCAGTAAGGGTTAATCCAAGTTTCGGTGTTAAAATTGTATCATCAATGAATGTAATATTGTTGTAATTTAGTTTCAAAACTTTAAGTGAATCAAAATTGTCAAACATCATTGGCTCAATTTTTGAAATATTATTTGAATAAAAGTTTAACGTTTCAATACTTTTATCTTTTCCATGCAAAAATTTGGTCTACAAAAAACCCTTGTTATAAGCAAGTAATTCAAAGTTTTGATTTACCCGTTTTAACACTTTTATAACTTTCAAGTTCACTTCAACTTCTTTAATCACTGCATTCTCAGGAATAAATTTGGTGTTGTTTTGTCCAAGTGGTTCAAGTGTAATCCATTTTAAGCCACAATGTAATGCATTTTCAGATTTATAAATACAGTATTTATCTATAAAATGTAAAATTTATTGCTATCATTTTTTCCCAAAGTTAAATAAATATTTTAAAGATAGAATTATGGAAAAACAGATACCAATAAATTTATCATCCCATTCATCGTCGTCAACTTCAAAAATGCCAGAAACAGTATTATTTGTACAAATGGTAAATGAATTAAAAATATAAATGTAACTAATTATTATTATTTTAAGATTCATTTCCAAAAAATATTTTCGATTAAATTTGAATAAAGTTTTTTACTTCACTGAAATAAACAATAACTATTTATAAAAGTAATAAATTACACAAATCGAGCCACTTATAAGTAAATTCATTTGCGCGGAAGAAAAAAACATTCATTTTGTTTCTGCAATTTTGATGTTGGGGAAAGACTGTTTTAATGAATCAATAAAAGCACTGCAATTGGCACAAAAAAATAGGGCCTCCATTTTTCCGCTAAAAAACTACTTTAGATAAAATCTTTTTCGTCGGCATTGAAGAACAATCGATTCTTTTCAGTTTGGACGTAAATTATATGTACTTTTATACAAATTGATTTTTTAGGTGCAGTGCTTACTTAATAAAAAAAATTTGCGTAACGACCAAGAAGATTTTTCTTTGCAAGGTTTTTATTCTTTTTTACCATTTCTATTTTATTTGAATATTTAAATTTTTTATCAAAATTCGTTATGTTAAAATTTAATTACAATAAATTGTTCAAACACTACTTTTAAACATTTAATAAACATTATGAATTTGGAACGTACATTAAATAAAACTTTATTTTATTCTTTTTTTATTAACACGTTGTTTAAAAATATATAAATTTTTTCTCTTCTTTAAAACACAAATTTTAGTTGAAAATGTGCCAGACTTGGCACACCAACTTTAGCTGATCCAAAGTTTGAATATTTAAAATTTTTTTTTATCGAATCGTTTATAGAAAAATGATTTTAGAAAAAACATTCATTTTGTTCCTGCAATTTTGATGTTGGTGAAAGACTGATTTAATGAATCAATAAAAGCACTGAAACTGGCACAAAAAAATAGGGCCTCCATTTTTTTCACTGAAAAACTAGATTAGATAAAATCTATTTCGTCGGCATTGAAGAACAGTCGATTCTTTTCAGTTTGGACGTAATATATAAATATATATATATCTTGATTTTTTTTTGTGCAGTGCGTAAAAAAAATTTTTGAAACGACCTACAACTTGATTTTTCTTTACAAGTCATTTGTGCTTTTATACCATTTCTGAGTTTTTTGTTGCATTTCTTTTTTTGAATATTTTAAATTTTTTTAACCGAAATTCGTTATATGATATTAAAATTTATTTACAAAAATTAAACATTAATTTTCAACATTTAATAATTATAAAGGATCTACAAACAAAACATTAAATAAAATTTTATTTTCTCCGTTTTTATTAACACAATGTTTAAAAAAAATTTAAATTATAATTCATTTTTTTTCAAATGGGAATGCTCATTCTATATTTGATTTTTCAAAGTGATGTAAGAGAGTTGATTCTCAAATGTTTGAAGGTCGTTCAATATCTTGTAGTGCATCAAAAGAAGAAGCTTCTTCGCAAAGTATATTTTCATCGACATTTCAAAAAATTTGGTCGAATAATGTTAAACATGATAATACAATATGTTTATGCGCTCATTTTAATAAAATGCCAAAGTTCTCAGACGTTCATTCAACACCATTGTTAAATTATACACCTGGAAAAATTTATACTCAAACAGATCTGAGAAAAAATATCTTAGGTGTAAGTTTATCTCACGTTTTTATGGATACATTGTTCCGCAATTATTCAAATTCTTTATTACTCTAGCCCCTTTTCAGGCGCTTCTGCAGACATGCCAAAACATTCTTCCAGAAGCTCTACTTCAAGCCACCATTTTGGAATCATTGGTTTTCACTTCGTATCTAAATCCTTCAGCATTATCTGATTATCTCTCGGGAAAAGATTACAAGAATCTCTTCGATCAATCTACAGCATCATGGATTAATATGGATGTTTGGAATTGTATTAACCACAAAGATGTCGAAAATGAAATGTCAGTGATAAATTTGTATATGCAAATTTGCGATTTCTTGAAAAAGTTCATCAATTGGATAAATCAATTCAATCATCAGAATGGATTTCAAAGTTCAAAAAGACTTCTTGGCCAAAAATTTTGGATTTGGCAAATTTATTGGAGAATAGTAAATTGGATGAATTTCAATTTGCAACATTGGCACACTTGACATTAATTAAAACTGCCCATGATACTTTGGGAAAAGTATCTCAAACATAACCTGAAATACTTGGAAATGTTAAAAACTTCTCAAAAAATATCCAACAATATTACCTGCAAAATTACGGAGCAGATAATACAGCAAAAATCTTTGGCACGTTGATCCAGCTTGTTAATGAAATGGAAAAGCTTCGAAAAATATATAATAAGCATGTTCTCATCACTTTTTTATCCCAAAAAAATTCGATGAATTAGAAAGATCGAAAAAATTTTGTAACTCAAAAAAACTTTTTTCAAAAATTCGTCAATTCACGGCGGAATTTTTAGGAAATAGAAAAAAATTTGCTCAAACTTTTGTTAGAACTTTTTTAGTTTTTTATATTTTTGCATGAAACTTTTCCAATACCTTCTCTTATATGTTTTCTACAATTCTAGTTTGACTCATGTTGATTGGAAGCATACCACTGGAGTTATACCCCGCGAAAGATGCGTGATCAAGTTTTTCAACAAAAATAACTTTTGTTAGAACTTTTTTGAAATTGTATATTTTAACTTAATTTCTTTTCTACAATGTTCCCAACATTCATATCTATGATCCTAGTTTGAATTATTTTATTTGGAAGTTAAGTGGCTGAGTACACGCCGATCGAAAAAAGCGCTTATTTCCGATTTACAGGGAAAAAATTCCGCCGTGTAATTACTTATCATTTTAGTTCGTAAACCACCTGCGAAACAAGTTCCCAAATTTCCATCAAAAATTCTTTCATAAATCAAATCTTCCAACAAATATATCCATCAAAAATAGTTTAATATAACTTTATATACTTTTAATTGTTTTATTCATTTTATGCATTTATCTTGTTATCGTCCAAAATTGATTTCCATTATTTATTTCATTGAATTTTTGATTTTTTTGTACAATTGTAGGTTTTCTATATTTATTTTTCAAACTTACAGTAGTAACTAGGGAAAAATTTAACAAATTTACAGTTATCAAAGTATTCTGAATTTAAGTTATAGTTTGTATAATTTGTTGTGTTTTGCCCAATTCACAAGAATTTGTTTGTTGCATAAAATAACATGGTAGTTAAAAATAAAATTAAACATGAAATTGAATTTTGTGAGCCACTGCCACCATTATTGTTGTTGTTATTGTTCGACTAAAATATCACAGTATGCAAAAACAATTGAAATTTTTAAAAAACTTACTTTTGTAGTAGAACTGCTAGGATTTATTTTTGGAGTAGAACTGCTTGGATCACCATTTCCTTGATGGCCACCAGTTAACTGAAAATTTGAATAAATAAAATCAACAATTTTTGATAACCTTACATAGGGAGTTGGCGGAGAATCACATCGAATATCTCTTTGACCATCAAAATTAGGGCAACATTGATAACTGTATGAAAGTGTTGAACCAGATTTATCAACGGATAATGCGTTTTTGCAATCAATGGAAATTTGAGATTTAATTGTTGCATTAAAAATTCCTGTTGTTGAAAGATACTTTTTAGTTTCTTCTTCACTGTTTTGGTAATAAAATGTTGAAACCGCATCTAAAATAATTATTTGTGCTTATCAAGTTTTTGGTACTGTAGAAGTATTATTGGGCTGACCGTAGACATATCCAACTTCTGATGCAGTAGAGTCGCCATGTTTTGCCCATAAAATGATCTAGTAAAAGGAATAATTGTGGCAAAAAATTAGTTGCGGAATCCTCATACGGTAGATTTAACACGGACTTGAAGTTACTGTAATATTACTGTAAAATCACAGCATGAACGTATTTAGCATATAAATACATAACGACATTGCATTTTTGGACTTTGCCAAGCATCAAAGCTTGTGTAATGTTTTCAAATATTTCAAAAACCCTAAAAATATTAAAACTTTCTCGAAAATTTTCGTGGCGGGATTAAAATACGTTCATCGAGTTCTTTTACCTTAACATTACGGTTACTTTATGTTCGTGTTAAATCTACAGTATGAGGATTTGGCAGCTGATTTTTTGCCACAACTATACCATATACTAGACGAGTTTATGGGCATAATATGGTGCTTAAACTCCATCATAAGTTGGATATGTTTACGGTGAATTGGTCTACTAAAAAACAAAAACAAACCATAATCTTTTTGATATCTGATAGCTAAATTTATGCAATAATCACCACCAGCTGGGGCCAAACTTTCATGTTTATCAATTTTATTTGTGCCCGGTTGAATATTAAAATCATAATTGCATTCACAAAAACACAATGAAAATAATGAATTGAAAATAAAATAAAACAAAATAATTTAAAACATTTTTCATACAATTTTTTTAAACTTGCAACTTTAAAGATTGAATTTTTTAAGGGTTGCATGTAGGGAGGCGCATCGTCTGTTCAGAACAGTTCGCCAAAGCACAAAAAATGGTCAGCCGACACAAAAAAATTATCAAAAATTGATTTCAAGCATTTTATTTAAATTTTTATTTCATAAGAAAGCCCGTAAAAAGTTGATTAAGAAAATGTTGATTAAAATTAGTTTTGTTAAGCATTTTAGTGATAAAAACGTCAATAACGTCTAAAAATACCTTAAAAATACGGTTTTTTGAGAATAGCAAAAATGTGCAAATGCCGAATGCTTCAGGCTTCATATATGTCATTTCTTAAGCTGTTTAAAACATATAATTAAAAAAATTACGCCCCCCAAAATAACCGGAATATTTTTACGTGGCATCAAAGGAGGTGCAAAGATCGGTATCCGCTGTTTAACATTAAAATATATCTCCAAATACATGTTTGAGCTTTAATTAAGTATTAGTTATCTATGTTTGAGGTTAAAAAACAAAAAAAACCTTTTTAAATCAAAAAATAAAAAAATTTAATTTTCATGAAAAACAGTAAAAATGCTTGTTCTCCTCGGGGAACACTGAGAGAACACTTGTTTCCTCTGTAAATACGAAGAGTTCCCGTGACTATTTCAATCAAAAATTAAAAGTTTTCTTTAATCTCTTTTATTAAAACTACTGGTTTTTAGCGTTTTTTATTTTTCCCATTGAATTAAGCATAGTTGAAAGTATAAAAAAACACTTTTACTTGGCACAAACAGTAATGTTCACTTTTTCGATGCGCGTGCCTAGTTGCATGTGAGTCTATTTATTCAATTGTCTGGCGGTTTTTTTTATTACTCATTCTTTGAAGGTTCAATTTAAGGAGTACTCTCTCTTTCTGTCAAAAAGGATCAAATATTTACTTCTTGACTGATAAACAAAATTGGGAACGTCCAATTTAAACATAAAAAAGGTACAAACAAATACACTGAGGAAAGCTTACATGTCTGCTTTGTGTCTGTCATTAAAAATTTATCTTGTACTTTATTTTTTGAATTTTAAAAAAAAGGTGTGATTTTTTTAACCTCCATTTTGGACATAAAGTTTTTTTTTTATCTGAAATAAATATATTCTTATGATGATTTTTATAGGTGTGCTTAAAGGGTAACACAAAAAATTAAATTCTGATTTTCGTTGATAAAAACGTATTTGAAAAAATGGTGGGCGTTTGTTGTATAAAAAAGGTTCACTTTTTACATTTGAATTTTTGAACTTTCTATAGTGTTTGTTTGCGCATAAAAAATAAGGGTGGAAAAGGGCCCATTTTCGACGTTTGGGGGCCTTGTCAAGGGCCTCGGTTTTTTTTAAATTTACAAAATGTTTTGTTACGATTCGATGATAAACAAGTAGGGCTATCCATTTTTGGGTCAAGGGCCAGAAAATTTGCACGTTATATATCCAAGGACCTTGATCAGAGCCCTAAATTTGCCGAAATTCGTGAAAAACGTAATAATAAATATCCAATCACTAATCTGCCTCTCACGCATTACCTCGAACCACGCATTCAACATTACCGCTACACCATACCCAATAAAAATAGCTTGTTTAAATATAATTTTTTACTTAAAATTTTTTGCGATGGTGATTTAAATGCAAAAAGTTATTACATCAATACAAAAATTCTAGAACTTTGACAGTTTTTTTCCAATAATTTACAATAAGAAAATACATAATTTTTCAGTAAATGAAATTACCGAAATCCTTCACCATTATATAGATTTTTTGAGTTGTTATAATAAAACATATTTTTTCTGTGGCAAATTTTAAAAAAACTATTAAAAATTCGAGGAATATAATTTTTACACTGTTGATAAAATTCGTACAGAAAAAATAATACAAAACTAATCAAGAATAATTGTAAATTGCAAAATGTTTAATAGAATAATGAACAACGAAACCGGCATCTGTTCCAATTTTAATAAATTTCTTGATTGTTTTATCCAAGCCTGAGATTGATGAAAAAATGCTGAAACACTATTAGTATAAAATCTACAGTAATACAAATAACAACAAAAACTTACTAAACTTCATTAATCTTTTTCAAAGT